>CM064508.1:19383494-19743494 GCA_032716605.1 Paralithodes platypus | reverse complement strand
GATCAAGGCGTTAATGTAAAGATTGTTAAATTGTGTAGGATAGTTTGCACTTGACAGGTGACCGAAGTTCAAATAATAGAGGCAAAACACAACTTTTGAAAGTTACTGTACAGTCACAGCATTAAGCAGCCAGGTTATGTTTTGTTGAATAAGAGGAGAGAGAGAGAGAGAGTCTATTCACCCTTACGAGGATAGTCTCACCCTTACGAGGATAGTTGTGGCTAACTGTCTGCAGTACATGACAGATTACAAGGATACAAATCTAGCAGGATCTCCTAAACTCATCAATCCGCTTAATTATATCTGACAAAAAATAGGTGAAAGACTTCCCAAACAGCAAATGTCATATATGGAAGCATCATGCACACCTCCTTAGGTATCTTACTAGTCATAACACGGTAAACTTGAAAATAATAGCATTGCAAGATAGTTTACCATTTCGTTCACAACCTTTGCACATAATAATACGTGTGAAATGAATGACAGAAGCCGAATGATGATAGCTGGTCGTGCGATACGAATATATAACGGAAACTACTACTACTATTATTATTATTATTATTATTATCAACTCTGCGAAGCAGAGTGGAATCGCGCAAACAGATCCCGCCCGTATACTGTGCACCACTAGGAAGCCTGTCTGTCGTCGTCGTCCGTCGTCCGTCGTCGTCGTCGTCGTCCGTCTGTCTGTCCGGAAACTCCTCCTAGACCGTTTGATGGATTTTCACCAAATTTCACAGGTATATCCATTTGGTAAATGCGATGGTCAGTCAAAAAAGCATTTTCCATTTAACTTAAAGGTTAAAGTCAAAGGTCAAGGTTGAAAATAAGGTAAATATTTCATATTTTTTCGTTTTCAATCAAATGTCTTCATTTTCACTATACAAGTTACTGGTAACCTATATATCGTATTGACCAAATGTTAGGTAAATATTCCAAAGGGTAAGGTCAAGGTCAAGGTCAAAGGTCAAAATAAGTTTTTCACTAGTATTTATTATACTAACTGTTAGATTCTCACTAGGCTTACCATGTATATTTGGAATACCTAGGCCAAGGTCATACAAGAAACTATACAATTCCATATGAAAGGTCAAGGTCACAGGTCAAGGTCAAATAAAAGGTCAATATGCTCTTTTCTTTACTTTTCATGTAAACTTCACACAATTTGGTGAGATAGTTGCACTTTAAATGAAAAGGAATATAATACATTTGGACATACATATCATAAAGGTCAAGATAAAGGTCAAAGGTCAAGGTCAACTATTCTATTAATATATATGAAACCAACTGATGGGTTTTAATGAAATTAGGCATGCTTATTTTATTTTCCGGGGCAATGTCAATGAAAAAAACAACAAATACTCTTACATAAAGGTCCAGGTCACAGGTCAAGGTCAAAGGTCAACTTTTACTATTTATTTTACTTTTTACTCAAATGTCTTCATTTTCACAATACAAGTTACTGGTAACCTTAATATTGTATTGCCCGGATCTTAGATAAATATTTTAAAGGGTAAGGTCAAAGGTCAAAATGGGGTTTTTACTAGTATTTCTTATACTAACTGTTAGATTCTCACTAGGTTTACCATGTATATTTGGAATACCTAGGCCAAGGTCATACAAGAAACTATTCAATTCCATATGAGAGGTCAAGGTCACAGGTCAAGATCAAATAAAACGTCAATATGCTATTTTCTTTACTTTTCATGCAAACTTCACAACATTTGGTGAGATAGTTGCACTTTAAGTGAAAAGGAAAATAATATATGTTGAGACATATAAAGGTCAAGATAAAGGTTAAAGGTCAAGGTCAACTATTCTATTAATATATATGAAACTAACTGATGGGTTTTTATGAAATTAGGCATGCTTATTTGATTTTCCGGGGCAATGTCAATGCAAGCAAAAATGTACACTTACATAAAGGTCAAGGTCAAAGGTCAACTTTTATTATTTATTAAAAAAGATTACTCAAATTTTGGAAAACTGGCTGTGTTATGGCTTATTACTTATATATCATATATATCAAATTTCACATAAATATTGTAATAGTTAAGGTCAGAGGTCAGGGTCAAAACAAGAGTATTTGTCATATACCCTTAACTCCTCCTACTGTAGACTGTTTAATGTATTGTCACCAAATTATACAGGCAAATTCAGTTGGTCAATGCGACGACCATCCAAATATATGTATTATATTTTAAGTCAAAGGTCAAAGGTCAAGGTCACAGTACATGATCACTATTTGTAATCAATATGTTTTTATACGAATTACACCATATTCATAATGCTAGTTAATATGGACATTGCTGTTAAGCTAACTAAATCTTTGATAAGAAATTCTAAGGTCGAAGGTCAAGGTCAACTATTCTATTAATATATATGAAACTAACTGATGGGTTTTTATGAAATTAGGCATGCTTATTTGATTTTCATGGGCAATGTCAATGCAAGCAAAAATGTACACTTACATAAAGGTCAAGGTCAAAGGTCAACTTTTATTATTTATTAAAAAAGATTACTCAAATTTTAGAAAACTGGCTGTGTTATGGCTTATTACTTATAAATCATATATATCAAATTTCACATAAATATTGTAATAGTTAAGGTCAGAGGTCAGGGTCAAAACAAGAGTATTTGTCATATACCCTTAACTCCTCCTACTGTAGACTGTTTCATGTATTGTCACCAAATTATACAGGCAAATTCAGTTGGTCAATGCGACGATCATCCAAATATATGTATTATATTTTAAGTCAAAGGTCAAAGGTCAAGGTCACAGTACATGATCACTATTTGTAATCAATATGTTTTTATACGAATTACACCATATTCATAATGCTAGTTAATATGGACATTGCTGTTAAGCTAACTAAATCTTTGATAAGAAATTCTAAGGTCGAAGGTCAAGGTCAAAGGTCAAGGTTAAAGTTAGAAAATTATTTTTACTAGTATTTGCTATTTAATGTAAGATTCTCATTAGGCATATCATGCTTATTCGGAATGCCTAGACCAAGGTCATACAAGTATGAACATAATTCCATTTGATAGGTCAAGGTCACAGGTCAACATCAAATATAAGGTCAATAAGCTAATTTCTTTACTATTCATGTAAACTTCACAAAATTCGTTGAGACAGTTGTGCTTTAAGGGAAAATTAAATTTAAAAAATTTCAGACATCATGAAGGTCAATGTGAAGGTCAAGGTCAACTATTCCTTTAATACCTCTGAAACTAACTGATGATGTTTAATGAAATTTGACACACTTATTTGATTTTCTAGGGTTACATCAAAGCAAACAAAAATATAAACCTACATAAAGGTCAAGGGCACAGGCCAAGGTCATAAGTTAACCTTCATCATAAAAAATACTAAATTTTCGATAAGCTAACGAATGTTAGTTGCATTTTACTTATATATATATATATATGTTAGTATAGCCAGGTAATAGATTCTCTTTTAAACATACGAGGTTAAAAGCAATAGCAGTTTCAGCATTCAGGATTTTATTGTTACAGCTTTCAATAGTTCTAACAATTTTCCTCTGGGGTTCAGAGATGAGGTACAAAAGGTTAGCAAAATTCATGGTGGATCCAACGTTTCACAAGTAAACATCTTGCATCTTCAGGGAATGGAGAGGTAATGATTAGAATAGGGACAATGCATCTTATTTATACAAAATTCGAGGATCAAGTAGAGGGAGGTGGGCGGAGCTACTGGGTGTGTGGTGGCTGTTCATTGGTGGAAGGCAGTCTACCTGTCTAACTCTAAAATATAAAATATAAAATCAGTCTAAAATTCTGAATGCTGAAACTGCTATTTCTTTTAACCTCGTCTGTTTAGAAGAGTATATATATATATATATATATATATATATATATATATATTATAATATTTAAGGTTAAAAGTCAAGGTCAAAGAACAAAACAAAAATGTAATAATATTCTTTAAACTCTTCCTAGACTGTTTAACCCTTTGTGTACCGGTGACGTCTCTTTTATTGTAGTCTAGCTATAATTAGACGATTTTGTGGAGCGTATTAAGGATCTGTGGTAGTAAAAAGGGTTAATAAAGATATTTGAATGCCTGCTAATTTTATTGAGGCCCTTCATAAACTAAATTAAATAGCCTTAACATCCAGTATGAAATTAAACTAACAGAACTGTACTCTACTGAACGGGTTACGTATCGTCACCAAATTTTGCTGGCAAATTCGGTTGGTCAATGCAACGATTGTCCAAATTTGTTGTTTTTGTTATTCAAAGGTCAAGGTGAATGGTGAAGGTCACAGATTATGGTCACTATTTCTCTTATATATATTCTAAATTTGAATTACACCAAATTTAAAATGCTACACAATAATGTTAGGCTGACCTTATTATAGATAAATATTCCAATGGTTAAGTTTCAATGCGATCATAAATGTAATTATATATGTATACTCCCAGGCGGACATGAACCACCAATAGTCAGGACGAGTGTCTATGCTTTAATCCACTGCACACAAGTATCCTCTATCACGCTGTGGTATGGTGGATTAATGTATGGGCACTTGTTCTGACTGTCTGTGGTTCAAGTCTGGCTGTGAGTATACAAACATTTAGTATATATGTGGCGCCCCCTGCTGAAGTGAGGCAAACGACGGGCCGGATGAAATTGAGTTAGCACTTGCCTCGGATAGGCAAAGGCATGTTTGAGCCTGTGGAAGAAGCATTTGCCTCAAATCGACATGGAAGTGTCTATAAGGACGATTTTCCCAGAATTATTGCAGGATTTTTTACCCAGCTAACGCACGACTGAGAAGTCCGTGCTGAACTGAGTCAAAGCCCCGAGACAAGATCCGCCACCAATCAGCGGGCGCCATGATCATGAGTCATCGCTCGCCAGCCAATCAGCGTCCACCACTCTCCTTCCATCCTCCTCAGTTTTCGCGCCAGATCGTATCAAGCGCATACCTTCCACATTTTGTTCTTGTTTTGTGCTTTTTTCTGTGTATTATTCTCCACCATGGCTGATGGGGAGGCAAGTGACCAACCAGATATACAGTCACCCTCTGGAGTACGAAAGAGGCCGAGAAACAAACGAAAGTGGAAGAAAAATGCAGCAAAATCAAATAGGAACTTGGGCCTTGAGTATACGTCTGCTTATACAGGTAGGAAAATGCCACAGCGAAAAGTGGGGCCTCCCTGTACCTGTGCTGCGAAATGTTATGATCTTGTGGGTGAACAGAACATTCAGTCCATTTTCACAGACTTTTGGAAGACTGGCAGCTGGGATGCACAGACAGTTTATATCCAAAAACAGACTACATCCCAGGCTGTGAAACGGAGGCGAACTGAGAATGTGGAGAAACAAAAAAGCTGCACTCGGCATTATCACGTCACCGTCAATGACATCCCTATCACTGTATGTAAGCAGGCATTTGCAAACATTCATGGTATCCCTAGAGCCCGGTTGGATCGTGCCTTGAACAACATGACCTTCACAAGTGTCCCTATATCTGATCGTAGAGGCAAGCCTGGCAGTCACGGTAAAGTCGCGGACGAACGTAACCGTAAAGTAGTAGAGCATGTGAAAAGTTTCCCTACTATTACCAGCCTGTCGGGAATAGGGTAATGATCCCGACAGGTTTTGGTCCAATAGGACATTTGAATTTGGCGGTATCGTATCGCTTGTACGATTTCGGCTGGTTCTTTTTATATTGTAGTTTATTCTTAAGTTAGGTTAAATATTAACTGTAATGTATAAATATCTACATCAGCTCTAGATGTATTATGAAACCAAGTTATGGGTTATAATTATTATGAGCCGGCAGCCATATGTAATTTCGCGAAGCGATCGGAGGCCGGCCCTTTAGTCTCTCAAACAACACCGTACAGTCAACATCTCCTCCCCCGGCCCTGATTCAACCCACAGTTCACCATGTGCTACAACTACTAATAATATTAACAACAGTCCTACATCACCAGTCCTCTAAGCTAAGTTCATTGTATCGATATTGTATTATGTGAACATTCCTACATGTCATGCAATTGAACTAGCCGTGTGTGGGGGACTGGATTACACCCTTCGACGAATACCTCGTTGGTAATTATATTATAACTATTTGTTGGGATATTTCATGTACCAGTGATATACAATTTAACCTCTTTATCTAAATTCCCGATAAATATTGGTCCTTCGTGCCCTAAAGCTTCCATACCGTAGTACCGTTTTGTTTGCTTCCTTGACGCTTGTGGGCTTACAAATGGCTGCCGCCTCGCGCGTTGTTGGCCGACTGCCATTTCCCTAGTTTAGACCCAGCTTCTTCCCCCGTGTTTTTTACCATTTGGGCACCGTCTCTATCTTTTTTGGGACTAGTTTCCAGTTTTTTTTTGGGCGTGTGATCCTTGGCGTTTTTTTGGTGGGTTAGCTGGGCTGAAGATTGGGGTTGGGGTAATTTCGTCGGGCGCCATTTCGCGCTCATAGGCTAGGCTAGGCAGTCTAGGCCTGCAGGTGTCTGTGGTGGCTTTTCATTTCGCTTTGGTGGTGTGCCTGTGGTGTTAGTTGTGTTGTGTCATTGTGGGACTCATTATTAATTTTGCTGGTGGGGAGGGTTCTCATGTGACCTTTTATATTTAAATTTCATAATAGCCTAGGCCTAGTTGCTTAAAGTGGCGGTCATGAGTGTCGGTCTTTGTTAATTCCTAAGCGATTGACAGTTAATAGTCAGACCTCATGATTGTAGCTTAACCAACTAGACCAACTTACCTATAAAGGGCTTACAATAATTAGTGCTTCACCTTACCCTTTCTTTTAATGGATTTAATATTTAATTATTTTGTCTAGTTAGATAATTTCCTTTCGATAGTTTATATTAAGGGGGATGTAAGTATTCTGTAATTCTTTTTGAGTAAATTTCTTAAGTAATGGGAGTTTGCCGCTGTTGATTCCTAAGCGATTAACGGTTTGTAGTCTGACCTCATTGTAGTTTAAGTTGCTTAAAATTAAACCTTAACGATGACAGATTTAAAGAAACTTAAGATTCTTAAGGGAGGGATGAAGGGAGGTTTGAATAGATGTTTAAGAGATCTTGATGAATTTTTAATAAGTGCCACGGCTGATCAGAAAAAGGGTAAATTTGCTACTGTTACTAAATCGCTAGCTACTTATGATAGTTATGCTCAGCAGGTATATGGTTTATTGACAGTTACTGACGATGTGGAAGAAGAAATGTCGGCAGATCTTGAGTACTTTGAGAATGTTAATACAGCCTTAGCCAGACTATCTTCCACCCAAGAATCAACCTCTGTTAAGGATACCGGTACACCAAAGGCGACTGGTTTTAACCTGCCGAAGCTTACTTTGCCTACCTTTTCCGGGGATTCGGCTACCTGGACTGGATTTTGGGATATTTTTGAGTGTTCCGTCCATCATAATAAAACACTCACATCCATCCAAAGGTTCACATATCTCCGTGGTCAATTGAAATGGGAGGCATTGAAGTTAGTCGATGGGTACAAGCTAGAAGCTACCAGCTACGAGTCTGCAGTGGAGTTGCTGAAGAGAACTTACGGGAGAGTGGAAGTCATCAAGACCGCGTTAATTACTAAGTTCTTCACGCTAGATCCTCCATCCTATGATGTGACGGCCCTAAAGGAGTACTATGCCTCCTTTGAGAGCCTCCTCCGATCTATGGAGACAATGGCCGTCACCAAGGAGGAGATATTTAGTGTGAATATCTTGAATAAGATACCCTCTCCCCTAAGGGAAATCTTACGACGACAACTAAGCGACTCTCCACTAAACTTGGAAGCGTTGGTGCAGGTGTACCAGACTGAAGTCTTCAATATGGAGAGTACTGGACACTACCGACAAGTGGAGGTGTCGCCATCTACTGCAGCTTTCCCGGTACAGACTTCTCCTAAACAGAATAGGCCAATTTCATTAGGTTGTAAGTTGTGCAGTGTTCACGGTCATCTGTGGTATCAGTGTCCTAAGTATCCTAAGGCTACACAGAAGATTAGCAAGGCTAAATCGCTTAAGTTATGTACCAGCTGTCTGGCAAGAGACCACTTCAACAGTACCTGCACCAATTCCTACATCAAACCTTGTAAGTATTGCAAGGGGAAACATTGGTTTTCCCTTTGCACCCAATCTGATCGGCACGACGGCAAAGAATAGGGGAGAACCCCCAAAGAGTCACATGAGAAAAGTAAGAGCGAGGGTGATAAAGTATCTGCCATGTCCATTGCTTCTCGAGAATGTCAATTGCTTCCTACTATGATGCTGCCAGTAGTGGGGAGTAATAATAAGCCTATAATGACACACACCTTACTTGACCAGTGCTCACAGAGGTCATTCGTTCTGCGGTCATCATTACCCCAGCTCAAGTGTACCAGCAAGGGTAAAGAGAATTTGCGTCTCCATGGTTTCACTGGTGAAATAGATTCCAGTGACTATGATATTGTGGAGATTTCATATGTTTATAGAAAAAAGGTATGTCCCATCAAGGCTGTTGTGGTCGACACACTACCCAGTTTCTATATAGCATCAGAGATTCAACCACATTTGAAATATCTCAGAAGCAAGGGTTATAAACTGGCTGATGATCAACTCTCTGCTAACAATTATATTATGCTACTGGTCGGAGCTGATTATTACTACGACCTGGTTCACCCTGGATATCGGCGGGTAGATAAGCTTATAATGCTCCCCACGATCCAAGGGTATGCCATTTCTGGATCCTATGCCACTTCCTCTAAAGACACACAGGTGGAGGTGGTTACGGTCCTCAAGGTAGCAGTAAGCCCCATAGATAAATATATTAGGCAAAATGTGCCTGATAATACATGTACTGATATAGATAAGCTATGGGACTTGGACAATATTGGAATTGACCCACATGAACTTGATCGTGAGTCCAAGCTAGCGTTAAGCTCGTATGAAGAGACTGTAACGTATGACTCTGGCAGAGGTCAGTATGTGGTAAGGCTCCCTTGGAATGATAACAAGAGTAAATTACCTACTAATTTCCATCTAGCACTTGGTAGGTTACGTGGCCTTCAGAAGCAGTTTGTCAAGGATCCAAGTTATTGCGAGACTTATGCGGCAGTTTTAGCCGAGCAGGTACAACGTGGATTTGTGGAGAGAGTAGATCTCAGTGAGTATGGGGATGACATCCATTACCTTGCTCACCATGGGATTAAAAAGGACAGTTCCACCACTCCTGTTCGTATTGTGTATGACTGCTCTGCTAAATCTAGTGATCGCTCCTATAGCCTGAATGATTGTCTGTACACGGGTCCGTCCCTGGTCTCTGATCTAGCGCAAATTATGTTGCGCTTCAGATGTCATAAGTTTGCATGGGTCGCCGATATTGAGAAGGCCTTCCTGATGCTTCAACTCCATCGTGAAGACAGGGACTCGACAAGATTTTTATGGCCACGGGACCCAATGGATCTAGATTCAGAGTATCTGGTCTACAGGTTCAGAGTCGTCTTATTCGGGGCGACCTGTTCCCAGTTCCTTCTCAACGCTACTATCTTGCGTCATCTTGAGGAGGCTGGACTAGATCCTGACTTCAAGAATGAGATCAAGCAGGGGATCTATGTGGACAATCTTCAAGGCACCGGAGACAATGAAGATTTATTGCTCAAGAGATGCTGGGAGATCCGTGATATATTTGCCAAGGCTCATTTATACTTAAGAGAATGGGCCACTAATAGTGATCTTTTGAAAGGTCAATTTGCTTCTGACGGTGTAGCTACTTAGAATAGTGAGGTGAAGTTTTTAGGCCACAAATGGGACACTACCACAGATTGTATACCCTTCTGTCACACCCCATGCGGCAGTGTGCTTGTGACCAAGCGAAACTGCTTAAGCTTGTCAGCGAGGTTGTTTGATCCCCTAGGTTTTTTGCTGCCTGTAACAATCCGTGCTCGTATGTTTTTACAGCAACTGTGGCGGCTAAAACTAGATTGGGATACGCCCCTCCCGATTGAGTTACAAGATACTTGGCGGTTGATTCGGTCGGACCTTTCCACATGTTGCAAGGTCCAACTTAATCGTCAGGTTATTAGTGGTCACCAGGTGGATCTACATGCCTTTTCTGATGCTAGTAATAGTGTGTACGGTACTGCCATATACATATGTAATGGTAGTGAAGCGACACTGGCTATAGCGAAGGCTAAAGTAGCCCCTATAAAGAAGATTACAGTTCCTAAATTAGAACTTACTGCATTGCTTCTGTCTGCTCGTCTAATAAAGTTTACACTGGATGCTTATACAGACATACTACAGATTAATAACGTCTATGTCTGGAGCGACAGTCAAATAACGCTTTCATGGGTACACAGCCAGAAAGTGTTACCTGTTTATGTTTCTAATCGCACTGATGAGATTCATAACTTAGTTCCTACAGCTACATTTCGCTATGTGAGCACCAGGGATAACCCCAGTGACGTAATTTCCCGGAGGATCTCGGCGCAGCAGTTTATGTCGTCCTCTATTTGGTGGCATGGACCTCCATGGCTTACATCTCCAACTGAATGGCCTCAGGATTTCAGGGAATGCATATCTGCTCCTTCAGGTCGGCCCCAAGATGATGTGTTAAGTAGTTCGAATGTGAGTACTACACATCAGGATAACAGGTTGGTAGAGTGGGAACGTTACGGCAGCTATGATCAAGTAATACGGGTATTTGCATGGATATACCGTTTCATTAACAACATGAGAAGTCGGGCTCACGGGTCTTTCCTTAGTGAAGATTCGAAGCATATCA
Organism: Paralithodes platypus; assembly: GCA_032716605.1. NCBI lineage: Eukaryota > Metazoa > Arthropoda > Malacostraca > Decapoda > Lithodidae > Paralithodes > Paralithodes platypus. Next base: position 19,732,731 of record CM064508.1, on the reverse strand, counting down.
GACTCCATTAATTTAGATCAGCAGAAGCAAAACTAATATGCTTAGTACAAAGGGAATCTTATCCTACTGAACATCAAATCCTGAGCAAGGAGTCAAAGGCCAAACCCTCAAACTTAATGAGGCAGCTAGGATTATATATGGAAGGAGGCATAATTAAGTGTAGAGGCAGGATACAAAAGGCGGACATTATTGATTCTGCAAAATATCCTGTCCTCCTTAGCTCCTCTCATTTGATTACCAAACTGTTGATTCGCCAATGCCATCGGACCTGCCTACATTTTGGCGTAAATTATGTTCTGGCGTATATGCGACAACGTTGGTGGATCCCTAAGATGCGACAAGCAATTAAAGGGATCCACAATAGCTGTACTATCTGTAAAAGATTACAGGGTAAGCCTTACTCCCCAGTTGATCTACCTCCCTTGCCTGAGTTCAGGGTACAAAGGACTGAACCCTTTCAGGTAACCGGGGTAGACTACACCGGAGCGATTCATGTTAGAGAATTGCCCGGTAATATCATAAAGGTATATGCCGTCCTATTTACATGTGCGGTAACCAGAGCGATTCATATTGAATTGATTGACGACCTATCCAGTGAGTAGTTTTTGCATACTCTAAGACGCTTTGCAGGCCGCAATGGTTTCCCTCAAATTATTATGAGCGATGATGCGACTTGTTTTGTCGGGGCCTCTAAATATCTCAAGAGTTTAATGGATGACCCGCAGGTTGTGGCTACCCTCACTGGAAAGGGTTGTCAATGGAGATTTATACCAGCACGTGCACCATGGTTCGGGGCGATTTGGGAGAGAACTATCGGTATCGTCAAATCTGCCATGAAGAAGGTATTAGGAAGGGCACTGGTGACCAGACGGGAGTTGCAAACCATCTTGATAGAAATTGAGATGTCAGTCAACGACAGGCCCTTGACCTATACCTCGGCAGATGTTGATGACCTCTTACCCATTTCGCCTTCCATGATGACACGTGGACGAACCCTTAATACCTTTCCTAGATCGTCCGTCAATGACGAAGATCTGCATGACCCTACGTTCGGCAATGCTGACGCCACACGTCGTCGCTTCCAGTATGTAAACAAGGTGTCCGACGATCTATGGAAACGGTGGACCCAAGAATATTTGCTGTCTCTTCGCGAGCGTCACTCTCATAAGATCAAAGGGACGAATCAACGATGGCCTCGTATCGGGGATATCGTCCTGATTCATGATGAGCGTCCTAGGTTATTTTGGAAGCTTGGGAGGATTATCGATTTGTTCCAGGGCATTGATGGTCTTATAAGGGTTGCTAGAATACGAACTTCGACTGGGGTTACTACTCGCCCAGTCGTAAGGTTATATCCCCTGGAGCAGGATGTAGAACTGCCGGATGATCCTGGCGTCTCTACTGATACCCCTCCGTGGGAGAATGCTGGTGACAGTGCTCCTCAAGGTGGGGCAGCTGATAATGAGAAGGATGATCCTCCTCAGGCTTCAGGTGGCGCTCGTCCCAAAAGGAGGGCGGCTATGAGTTCCGTGGATCTTTGGAGATCAAAGATCAAACTAGGTGATCTTTGACTTCGATGTCCTTTTGTTGTTCTCTGTATATAGCTCCTGTATATCATTTTTGGTGGCGGGCAATATGTCGGGAATAGGGTAATGATCCCGACAGGTTTTGGTCCAATAGGACATTTGAATTTGGCGGTATCGTATCGCTTGTACGATTTCGGCTCGTTCTTTTTATATTGTAGTTTATTCTTAAGTTAGGTTAAATATTAACTGTAATGTATAAATATCTACATCAGCTCTAGATGTATTATGAAACCAAGTTATGGGTTATAATTATTATGAGCCGGCAGCCATATGTAATTTCGCGAAGCGATCGGAGGCCGGCCCTTTAGTCTCTCAACCAACATCATACAGTCAACATCTCCTCCCCCGGCTCTGACTCAACCCACAGTTCACCATGTGCTACAAATACTAATTTATAACAACAGTCCTACATCACCAGTCCTCTAAGCTAAGTTCATTGTATCGATATTGTATTATGTGAACATTCCTACATGTCATGCAATTGAACTAGCCGTGTGTGGGGGACTGGATTACACCCTTCGACGAATACCTCGTTGGAAATTATATTATAACTATTTGTTGGGATATTTCATGTACCAGTGATATACAATTTAACCTCTTTATCTAAATTCTCGCAAAAACTCCCCAGATATGCGTTATTTAGACACTGATATGCTAAGCAAGCGCCAAATGTATGAGTTATATAAAGAGTGGCTGGAAGAAAAGTACCCAAGTGAGGTGCCCTGTACTTGGCACTATTATGACGATGTGCTGAAGGCCAACTTTTCCAATCTTAAGCTGTACAAACCACGCCAAGATACGTGCAAAACTTGTGACGTGTATGCCAATAAGTGTAAGGATTTTTTGCTGACAGAGGCCGAGAAGAGGGCAATCAAGGTGAGGCAATCTCTCCACCCGGCCAAGGCTGAAGTTTCATACAAGCTCCCCAATAAACTTGTCACTGACACTCCCGACACTACCATGGTCCTCTGCATGGACCTTCAGCAAGCACTTCCAACCCCTAAGATATCGACAGGAATCGCCTTTTATAGAAGAAAAATGTGGACATATAATTTTAACATTCACAACAATAAGACTGGAAAGGGGCATATGTTTATTTGGGATGAAGTGACAGCTAAGAGGGGGGCACTCGAAATGTGCAGTTGCATCAAGAAATTCATTGATATATTTGTCCCTCCTGAAGTCAACGAGATATACATGTTCTCTGATAACTGTTCAGGGCAGAACAAAAACATTACACTGCTGCTCTTCTACCTCTCCTTCATTCATTCTGGCAGATTCAAGGAAATTCATCAAGTCTATTTCAGGTCTGGTCATACTTACATGGCTGCAGATAGAGATTTTGCCCTTATTGAAAAGAACATGAGGAAGTTGAATTACATTTTCACGCCTGATGAACACATCAAAATCATTAAGGCCACCCGGAAGACTGGAGGTGAGAGGTCTAACCCCTTTGAGGTTGTGAAAATGCAACAAACAGACTTCAAAGATTATGACTGCCTTAAGAAGTTATGTACTCGACGCAACCCCACCACTATTAGGTTCATAGATGCAACCTACTTCCGTCTGTCCCACACCATCCCGACTGGCTTCGCTTGTGACTCGAGTTATGCCACCATTGAAGACGGTTTGGGGGAATCTGTGAGGATTGTGAAGGGTTCTGGTCCGAGGGCAGACAAAGCCTTCAACCTCTCACTCGATGATGTTCCCCAGAAATACACCAAACCCATCCCTCTGGCGAAACCCAAGTTGGTGGACCTAAAAGTACTTGTGGGAGACCTGGTGCCACCCTACATCCGGCGTAGGTACTGGGACAATATACTGGGTGTTACTCATGAGGCTGAGGCAGAGTATGATGCTGATGACCCAGATTCGGATGATGAGGCTGTAGCTGATGACCCTAACCCGATGGGTGATGTAGATAATGACGAGGAAGCCGAGGGTGAGAGAGGCTTCTTTGATTATCAATAAATATACAAGAACACAGAAACTGATTTAGTTTTAAGGTAATATAATAATAAGCAAAGAATAATCAATATTGAAAGTGCCTTGTGCGATATAAATAAGTGTGTGAAGCCAACACAAGTGTATATTCAGTTATTATTTTTACATATAATGTGGTAAAGTGTTTATCGATAAGTTCAAGTGCCTATTATACATAATGTGTTTAAGTGAAGGGTCAGGGTCACATCAGTCTCGTCACTCAGCCTCTCAGCACGCATCTCCCAGTATCTCCGCACTCATCTCCCAGTATCTCTGTACTGCACTCATCGCCCAGACTTCCTAACCAACAACAGTAAGTGAATACATTTTCATTGTGGTACAATAAATTTAAATATAATAAATTATATAAATATTTGTACCACAAAATGTTAATATTACTATTAATATCATTATTTACATTATTCCTATTATGTATTATGAGAAAACAGCGTTTGACAGTTCGTAGCGAGGCAACCGACCCATTACCGGCGCCTGCCTCCCTCCCTCCCTGGTGGTGGGAGGGAGGCAAGTCACGTGGGTTGAGAGGGAGAGCGGAAACTTTCAAACGCTGTTTTCTCATTTCTTTATGTTCGTCGTTTGCCTCACTTCAGCAGGGGGCGCCACATATACAGTATATATACAGTATATATATAATATATAATATATATACCGATTTTACCTAAGAGATGCAATACTACTTGCAGAATTCTAGGTCGCAGAGTTGTGTATGCAGTTTTTATTTTATTTATTTTTTTGTTTTTATTTTATTTTTTGTTGTAATGCGAAAACTGCACACCTACTTTATTATTATTATTATAATTATTACAATTATTATTGTTAAATTAATTAGTCAGTAATAAATAGGCAGTAAATCATTGACAGTTAAATTGCTCTCGTTGATGGGAGAAACATATTGTGTACTGTTTACCTTCTTGCATTTGGTCTCGTTGATGGGAGAAACATATTGTGTACTGTTTATCTTCTTGCATTTTGCTGTGCCATTCAAAACAGACAAAGGTCATCCAGCCAAAGAGAGAGTGAGAGGAGGGTGGTGCACCGGGGGGGGGGGGGGGGGGGGGGGGGGGGGGGAGGGGGGGGGATAGAGAGAGAGAGAGAGAGAGAGAGAGAGAGAGAGAGAGAGAGAGAGAGAGAGAGAGAGAGAGAGAGAGAGAGAGGGGAAACTAAAGGGAAGATGGACAGAGAACGCATGGAGGGAAAGGGAGATAGATTCTAACAAAAGGTACACTAAAAGAGAGAGAGAGAGAGAGGGAGAGAATGAGAGAGAGCGAAAAAAGCAAGAGCGAGAGGAACCCAACATGCAGGAATTTAATAAATAATTGGGTTGCATGCAGACAGGTGGTGGTCACTAGCATATGGGTCATACGGAAGTGTCAGAACGATCTCCAGAGGATGTTGTGTGGGCCAGGGGTTATCAGCAAGATTTGGTGGATCATGTTAGAGGAATGACAGGGAGCCAACCACCAATAGACAATCCCTTCCATCACTAAACCAGATGGTACAATGGCCAATGGCACAAGAAAGATGAAGTTTTACCTGACCACAAAGATGTTCATTAATGATCCACCACCGCTGAAGCAAAATTGTGACCAGACTGTGACAATAGATGATGTGACGCAGGAGAAGGTCGTGCACCTGCAGAGAGGAAGTAATGTCATGAGTGCCAGTGATCCTAACAAAATATATGTACAGTTTCTTTAATCGTACTGCACCAGTGTGGTGTCTAGACCTATCTCATGTGCTCAAAGTCTGCATGGGGATAAACAACTTTTTTTTTTTTTTTTTTAACCCTTATTTAGCGGCGAGCAACATAAGTCGAGTTAAATAAAGCTGGACTATGTGGCGGCGCTCGACATAACTCGAGTGGCAATTTCAGCACGTAATGTGGCTGAGAGAGAGAGACAAGTGGTGGCAGGAGACTAGCGAGCGTATGACTGCTCCAGACCACCGCGGCGAACCTACTGACACAAATCTCAGCTCCCTCCTCCCTCTCTCACTCGCTACATACTCAATTATGTACTGAAAGTACCGAATTACCTGCTTTTTGCACTCGCGTTGCACGGTTATTGCAAGAAAACTATCCATCATACAAGGATCGTTATGGTGTCATTCGAAAGCTCTGTTTATGCCCTTTCAGGGATAGGTACTTGTTTTACGTTCTGGGTCTTATTTAGGCATGAAAATGATCACGTAAACAGCCCTATTTTGGCTAAAAACACCCCGCTGTGCGGTACACATAAATAAACCGCATAGGCCGCTCGTAAGGTGTTAAGAGACAATGAACGGAGGAAGGAAAAACACAGATAAACAAAAAGGTCCATGTGCCTAAAGGCATCCTCCATTCATAAAATGTTTGTAACAACTGGATTTAAACATAGGTAGATTGTAAGTTTGTGGAAAGCAATTCGAGGGAAGTGAATTCCAAAGAGTAGTAGCTCTGGGGATAAATGAATTCTGATAAGCAGAAGTTCTGCATTGTGGAGGAGAAAGTGTAAATTCATGGCGCTCTCAGCTGCCCTAGTTCTACGGGGAAAGATGTGGAGAGGCGGCACAATTGAAGCAAGTTCCTCGGAACAATTGCTGTGAAAATATCTGTAGAATAATGCAAGGGATGCAACTTTCTTCGTATGGATAATGTAGGAAGGTCCTGTGTGATTGCAGGGTTATTGATTAATCTAATAGCTTTATTTTGAATTTTGTCCAACTGCCTCAATGCAACCACTCCACTTCCACCCCACAGAGGTGAACAGTAATCCATCTGAGAACCACATAACTTTTATATATCACGGCCAACTGCTCGTCAGTGAAGAATTCTCGAACTCTGTACTGGAGTCCCAGTTTTTTAGAGGCATTCTTAGCAATGCTTCTAACATAATGTGTCCAGCTCAAGTTAGTAGTTAATGTTACACCGAGAATGTCAATACTAGGGGAAGTGGGAATATTTACATCATTAAAAAATATATGGGAGTCAGTGAGATTCTGTCGGTTAGAAAATTGAATGTACTTGGTTTTCTGTGCATTAAAGGAAACTAGATTTTTTTGTCCCCATCCATTAATTCTAGAAAGGTCCTGGTTCAGAGAAATTGCAGTTTTTATTTTTGAATTTATAAGATCGGGTTGGGTGAAAGAATTGGTATATGTGAAGGAACTGTGGAGTGTTGAGTCATCTGCGTAGGAATGTATTGGATTATGAGTGGTAGATATGAGATCATTGATATGAATGAGGAACAGAATTGGGGCCAAAACTGATCCCTGGGGAACACCAGCATTTATTGAGTGAAATTGAGAATAAAGGCCATCTACCATTACACATATTTTTCTGTTATGAAGATAAGAAGAAATTAGTGGAACTAATGATGCAAGGCCGTAGTGTGACATCTTCGACAATAAGGATTGATGCCAGACTCTATCAAATGCCTTTGATATATCCAGTGCTATTGTATGTGTTTCACCATGTTGGTCTGTAGCTTGGTTGATTTGATGCGTAAGAAGGCAAAGCATGTCTGCAGTTGATCGACATCGTCTAAAACCATATTGCCATATAACCATAACTGGATATTAGTATGGAAGGATGCTTGAGTGGTCTTAGTCTACTAGAAGAACAGCTGCAGTATGTGCATGACAAGGGCATTCAGAGAGACCTCCTGCTGCGATTTTCTAAGGAGTGGTACACTTGACCAGACTGAGGCTCGCTCTGTAATCTACCAATAGCAGCATGAGATTGGTGCTCTCCAGTGAAGATCTCATGGAGGTGGCAAAGTGCTAGATCATCCAGTAAGTGACCTGGGTCTCCCACAAATGGAACCATTTCACAGTGGCTACAACTTTGCAAGAGTTATCCATACAACAGGTGAAGGCAGAAGCCCAACACTGGTATAGGACCCTTACCTCAGCACTGCTGTTTCTCAGAATGTTTATGTCCTCAAAAATGTTTTATATATGACATTTACCTAGTGTCAATTGTGAACTTTGCGTAGGTAATTAGGCTAGTACTACAAGAATAAGTGTTTTATTAAACCTTATGAACTATAATAACGTATGTACAGTATTAAGTTATAAAAGAGAGCGACAGGCTATGACTTGATTCTTACGCTAAACAAATGAAATGGGTCCGATTCTATATTGCACTTTGAGATATGAGAATTACTATCTTATAAGGTTGAAGAATAATCCTGCAGCCTGATTGCAACTCTTGGAGCATATCAATGACAGCAGCGGTTCCACCAAAAATAACCATCGCCATTATATATATATATATATATATATATATATACTGTATACAGTATATATATATATATATACTGTATACAGTATATATATATATATATGTTTTTTTTCTGGATGAGGGAGACAAAAGGCAGAATTGCCTTTGACGAGTGCCTCTCCCAGTGTTGAAAGAGTGACAGAGCCAAGATCAAGGGATGTTCGAGCCAAAATGCCTAGACACACAGAGTGTAAAGCAATTTAAGTCGTAGGAAGAGGGAAAGACTGACTCTGGGAGAGAGTTCAAGAGCTATGCTGTTGGGTTTACAGTCTTTTCGCCCACGAGTCATTTCGCCTGCTGTTGAATAGAAGATTGAGAATTAAGTTTCACTCATGGGTTGGAGATTTGCACAGAGCGGGGGTGGGATTGTGTTGCAAGACACATGCTCTACGACGAGGGGGTGGTATAATCTGAGAGAGCACTGAGGAACAGTGAATATTGTAGTAGCAGTAGAATAGTAAGAGAGATGCAACATTGCGGCGGAGAAAGAGAATGCAGATAATTGGTGAGTGGATGTGAGTTAATGAGACGGAAGGCATTATTTTATATTTTGTCTAGAAGTGCTGTATGAGAGGATCCTCCCCACATGTGTGAACAATACTCAATACATGGACGCACTGTGCCCCTGTACAGAGCAAGAAGCTGCGCAGAGGTGAAGAACCTCCGGAGGCGGTTGAGCACACCCAGCTTCTGGGAAATTGTTTTAGCAAGAGTGGTAATATGATCTTTCCAAGAGAGATTAGAAGAAAAAGAGACATCAAGAATATTAAGAGAAAATGAATTAAGGGTTAATTTGTATGTTGTTGAAGAGTTGGTCATAGTTTTCAGGAAGGGGGCAACAAGTAGACAGATGGAGAAATTGAGTATTGGAAGCTTTGAAGGTAACAAGGTTTTCTCTGCCCCCATTAGAGATAGTAGAGAGATCATAAGATAAGTGTTCAATGGCCTCCTTATGTGAGTTTTGGAGTTCCTGCTGTGAATAATTTTGTGGAAGGCTAGTTGAATAGTGTAATGTAGAGTCGTCAGCATATGAGTGAATGGGGCTGGAGGAGCAGTTGAGAAGGTCGTTAATGAATAATGAGAATAGAATCGGAGATAGGACAAAACCATGAGGAACACTGGAGTTGATAGGTTGAGGAAGTGAACGGTGGCCGTCCACAACCGCAACTATGAAACATCTGTAAACGAAATTAGAGACAAAGGCACAGATAGAGGGATAGAAACCATAGAAGGGTATCTTAGAAATAAGGGATATGTGCCAAACTCTATCGAAGGACTTCGATATGTCTAGTGCAACAGAGAAAGTCTCACCGAAGTCCCGAATGGAGGATGACCAAAAGTTAGTAAGATAAGAAAGAAGATCACCAGTAGAGCAGCCCTTAAAGAAGCCATGCTGACAGTCTGAGAGTAGGTTATGGGAAGATAAATGCTTAAGACATTTTGAGGTAAGAATAGTTTCAAAAACATTGGAGATGCAAGAAATGAGAGCAATTGGACGATAGTTAGAGGGTTGAGAGCGGTCACCCTTCTTTGGGATAGGTTGAATGAGAGCAAACTTCCAGCAAGAAGGAAAGATGTTAGAGAAGAGACAGAGACAGGAGAGTTTGCCTAGTCAGGGAGACAGCACGGAAGCACAGTTTTTTTGTACAATAGGAGGAACACCGTTCGGTTTGTACGCCTTCTTAGTATTAAGCCCAGAAAGAGTGGAAAGCAAGTCCTTGGAAGAGATCATGATGTTAGGCATAAATTGGAGAGAGGGGGATGGAGAGGGAGTGATATCACCGGAATCATCCAAAGTGGAGTTTTTAGCAAAAGTTTTAGCGAAGAGTTCAGCTTTGTCAGAGGAAGTGCCGCCAGAGTGGAAAAGAGGAGGGAAAGACAATGAAGAAAAATTGTTGGAGAGGTTTTTGTCTAGATGCCAGAAGGCTTGGGAAGAGCTAGAGTTGGATAGTTCAGTGCATTTATTATTCCATTCACTTATGCATAGCCTCCGATAGTGCAGTTGGAATGAATGTACATTATATAGTCCATGAGCCAAGACCCGAATTTTGGGATATCGGTACCACCCGGGGTGACTAATTCTCTTAGGTGTTTTTAGCTTGCTACATGTCTCTAGTTTATGTTTTGATATGATAGCCCTTGCACATTGGTAGCTTAATGGTCGTTATCACTTCTTGAATAGACATACCCTACCGAAAATTCCGAATTTTTTTAAAATGTCAAATTTGGGGACAGGAATGCCTAAATGTCAACAAAATGCATATAGTAATTGTCACATTTAATACAAGTCCTGTAAATACACACTAAGCATGCCATGGGCTTGTACATACTATTATGGCAAATTACTACTCCTAAATATCATCTACGTCAGACTCGGAATCTGACTGTTGTGCCACCGGCTCTTCTTCAATAGCCTTGTTCTGACATGTCTGTAACCTGCACATGTCCGTGCATTTTAGACCATTGCTGAGGCAAGTACACTTAGGGAGTTCGCATGACCGCACACACTTGCAAGACAGTAGCTGCATAACAGCATCTGGTGCTGGTGAGCCTCGCATCCAGTTGACGGCAAGCTTACCGTCCTCATCTGTCATCCAACCGCAGTCTGTTGGGTTCGCAACAAATGGCTGGCTCTGAAGACTTCTCCTCCAGATCGCAGCCTGGTAATTTGCACGCAGTGCATGCATGAAGAGGCAGTCCTCACAAGGAGGGAGTTGACTTGACTCTACCTCTCCACGTCTTGCACAGAACAGCTCATACCGAAGCTTGTTTACCTTAGTTGTGTGGGTAGATGGTAGGTACATGTGGCAGGTGATTTCCTGTAGCTTCTCAAAGAGTTCAGGAGACACTTCCCATGAGCGTCCAAGTTCGTGAAAAGCATGCTGGTATGTCTTGTCCATCTTCACCTGCTTGAGTGTCGTCATCTTCCCTCGGCCAGCGAATGCACTGACGGTATCACAGCCTGTAAAGGCATGCATACCAATCAATGAATCACACACGCTGCCTCCCAGTGTGCGGCTCAGTGTGGTGATATCCAGGAATCTTGTCCGGTTCTTCGTCCCGCACTTCTGGAACAGATGGGATGGGATCTTGTGGCACATGCCAAGACACAACACCATGACGTCTGTATCTTCTGCAGTGATGATGACAGACTTGTTCCCAGATTCTGCTGCATGAAGTGCATGGAGAAGAAGGCGTGTGTCTGCTTCTTCTTGAGTTGACTTAAGCTCAGGAGCCTCTTCCCACTGCTCTTTGGTGATCTTGAAGCAGCGCTGCTCACATGTGACATACAGCTCCTTGTCCTTGAGCTTCTCCCTGTGCTGTGGTGCCTTCCATTCTTCTACCAAGAACTTGATAAGACTTGCCTTGTTGGAGGAACTACCGAGTAACTTTCTCCACTGCTGGATGTTGTGCCCAGGTTGAATGTTCTTGAAATGAATTCCTGTGCCTGCACTTCTTTTGGCTCGTTCTGCATCCTTGATGGATGTCTCCTTGTAGATATCAAACACAACATCAATGCGCCTGCTCTTAGCACCTTCATGAACAGCGTGACTCAGTGCTGTACCTGCAAGCTGTGAAAAAGTTTTGTCGTTTCCCTTCAGTTTGTGGACCAGGCTCATCCCATCAATTATGGTAGCAGAGGGCTCGGGTATCACTTCTGCAGGAGAAACATTCCTCTCTAACTCCTTTGCGAGGGCAGCCTTGTTGGTCTTGCGGAGAGACCCATCACCGCTGGCAAGTGCCCAAGGCAAAGGCCCCAGGGGATGAGCCAAGACATCACTCATTTTGAGCTTTCTGTTCTCGGCAACAAGGATCATCTGGCCAAATAGGTTCCTGTCAGCCTTTAAGATAACCTCCTTGGCATGGTCTTGTGAGCGTGGCTTCATTCTGATGTTAGTGAACGTTCTCAGTTTCGTCTTCGTCATCGTGTCATGAAACTGTATAGTTGGCGTATCGATCTCCAGGCGCTCTTCCTTGAAGGCTTGATATGCATCCTCTCCTATTCTGTAGGCCCCTAGAAGGTCTTTGACAACTTCTGGTGGTGCCATAGTCGCAGTTGACAAACTGACAAGATCTTCTTGCTCTGCGTTGAAGGGGTTCAACCAGCTGGTCTCCATCAGTTGAACTAAAGATTGGACATCGGCCTCATCTCTTCTAATCCTGGGCATCTGTAGGTCTGGGTGGCTGAAGTCAGTATACTTTTGGCCTACTACCATAGTCCTGAGCTGCCTTAAGTACCTGCTGCGATACTCCGATGTCAGGTAGTACCTGGCGACAGCTCCGCCTTTCAGGCTGAAGCCTTTTGTGCCCCCTGGTGTCTGGGTGTCTTTGTTGATCGTCTCTTCGATTGTCTGGTCCACAGGGATCCGTCCAAAGGGATTCTTGCTACCGATCTGGACCGAAAAGCCACCTTGCATGAAGTGTTCATGGACCTCTGGGTGTTCAATGGGCAGTCGAGACATCAAGGCATAGTAGTAGGTTAGGAACCGGGCATAGTTCACTTTGTCATAGGCAAAACACCACGGTATCATCTGTCGGATTGCTCCTAGGTGGAGCATCCAGTTGCCTTCTCTGGAGGCTCGAATTAAGTCCAGCATGATCTCAACCATGTCCAGGTATGACATCCAGAATGCTGAGAGGTTGTGTTCATCTCTGAGGGTCTCAAGATAAACTTGGAAAAGCTTCATGATATGTGTGCATGATTCACTCTCCATCAGCTCTTGAAAGAGTCCCTGAGACACATTGCTGTGAAAGCTGTTGATGTCCTTCAGTGTTTCATCTAGATGGTGTATGTCCCTTGAATGGTTTTCTTCTAGCCATGAAAGGAAGCCTTTCCATGCAAGCCTCATCAGTGCTTCATACACGAGCTTGTGTAGTCTCACTGCTCTGTTGTACCTCTTGCCGTTCATCACTCCTGACACTGATCCTTCTGCGATGATACCTGATTCCACACACAGATCTCTAAGACCTGCATCTTGAAACCTCTTTCCTATGGTGGAGATGAGATTACAGATTGTGTGGAAGACGCCCATCCTGATGATAATGTTCTTGAACTTCTCTTGTTTCCAGATAACTTCGGCAGCTTTGGCATAGAGTGCTTGATCAAACACGCACACAATCTTGTTAAGCTGTAAGGACTGCATGATAGCATGCGTTTGTTCCAAGATTTCATTAACGGTGGACATTTCTGTTGCGGGAGCATTGATAGTGGGCAGGTAGCTTACAGTGTCCTGAACCACTGCAATGTCTCTGCGCATTTTGATGTTGAACCCAGTCCAACTGCTGATGGACTGGTCCTCATGGTCTGACATTCGAGTAAGAAGCCAGATATGGTTCTTTGTCTTTGAATCCTGGACTTCCTTGGTAGTGTCGACATACGCAGTCTCAATCCTAGGTGGCCCTGCCCGCCGCCCAACATTGTATATTGGCAGCATTGATGATGTCTGAGTGATGCTTCTTATCTTGGACTTGGTAATCTCTGGCAGGACTTTCTCTGGCACAGAGCCTGCAACCTTGGACTGGACAGCAATGCCATTGACTCTATGAGAAGTACCTGCTCCACTTAGGGTCTCTTCAAGTCGGTCAATGTTATCCCAGGCCAGGGTTGTGAACACACCAGGGTAGATGTTTGCTGGCAGTGGAATGTCATCCTTTGAGCATTCCAGCTTCTGGATACAAAGGGCTGTATCGATCTCCTCAAACATTGAGTAAGACACACAGTGACCAAGACGATTCAGAGTTCGGACCAGTTCTGTGTTTCCTGTCAAAGACTTTACAGCATTGGTCAGCAGTACGTGCTTGGGTGGTTTTGTCTTGCCACTGGTAACAGCAAAGACCAAGTCACTGCCAAAGGAAGTGGCAAGACGTTGAGCTCTTTCAGAGGGAGTTTCACACTCACACTCTCCTGTCAGCAGGGTGTGCAGGAATTGAGTGACTGCTGCAGGAATGACATTCTGATCTGTATCGGGAGGCCATGGCTGACTCACATCTTGTTTATTGATCTCATTCCTCAGCTGCATTCCTGCTTTGGTTAAGACATCTTCAGAGTTAGCTGCTCTTGCTTCTTGCAGGTCTTTTGCCATTTTGTGTGCTTGCCGGGCAAGGTCGTCCATTGAGAGGCTGCGTGGATAGATTAGAAGCTTTCCTTTCTCATCTGGGACAAAGCGTAGTGATTCTCCAAACTCGGTTTCAATCTTTCGGCGAACATGTTTCTTTGTCGCTGGTTTCAGTTGGATAATACCACGGGACATCATGGATCTCTCAAGCCTAGATGTGAGGTTTGTCATAGGCAGTACCTCTGGGTTGGGGAATAATTTGGTCCTTATATACAAGCAGAGTTCCTCGAGGGCTTCTGTCTCAACCTCTTCGTAGCGTGCTTCCTCGCTTTCTTCCTGATTTTCACCTGCACCCGACCTGGCGGCCGCTGGGAAATCATCTTTTGTGAAGAGTTTGTAGCACGACTTGTGGTAGTGACCCTCTGCAGCAACAAGGTCTCTGCTAACTAAACCAAGGATTCTCTGGTTGAGTTTCCTTATTGCTGCTCTGCGAATCTTCTCATCTGCTCGTAGCTCAACACACTGTATGAGTGGCTCCCTTGTCTTTGTTGTTTTTATGTACTTGCTTGACTTCTCGCAGAAGATACATACTTTGGCATACACCCTGCTAGTACTAGGGGCATCCCTTGATGCCCTCCTCCTGGGGTCGACGCTTGCTGATTCTATCTTGACACCCTTGGCAAGGATAGAATCCAGTGACTTCTTCATTGTAAAGAGACTACGACATTTACGGTGATAATGTATGTGTGGTATTCCTCCTTCTTCAAGGCCCTTGGCTGCTTCCAGGACTGGATCATGCTGCCTGATTTCTGCAGCCCTGAGCAATGTGTTCCAGGAGTCCAAATCCTGTGGTGACACCAGAGCATCGCTGTCATCATCAGAGCAGTGGATGATACAGTCGATCCGTGCTCTCTTCCTCGCAGATGGTTCCATCCTGCCGTCAAACAGTCGACACACACCTGCAAAAAATATCACCATTAAACCATGAACAAACAAACACATTACATGGAAACCACTCTACATATGTTTGCTCCTTCCAATAATAAATTATCCCCAAAATATAACAAAAAATCCCCAAATATGAAATAAACCCCTAAATATGGAGAAACTTGAAATACACATCGGAATAATTCTTGTAGAGAATCAAATAAGCTACAAGAGCTGTTAGAATATATTTTTCAATGTTCCCCATATTTAAGGATTTATTCTAGATTTAGAGGAAAATACCCAAAATATAGAGTATATTCCGAAATATGAGGAAATTTGAAAAATACCTAGGAACAACTCTGGTAGAGAATATAATTCTACATAGGTGTTCAAAGTTTCGCGATGATTTTGTGATGGATTTTAAAGAAAATGAGGAAAACGCCGAGCGTCACGCTAAAAATCTTTATTTTTGGGTAGCGCCCCTATTGCATCAAAAAAATTAGACTAAGCTACCAGTGCGAGAAGGCTATCATATCTTAATGTACTTACAGTCACTCTATAAACATTTTAGTACCATTCGTGTTTAGTCACCCCAGGTGGTACCGATATCTGGCCTGGCTCATGGACTAATACATGCTAAGATTGGTATGCATGATTCGAAACTGCATAATAAATCGTAGGCTTGTGCATCATTCTTTAACTGTCTTTGTGGCGCAATGCATAAGTGTGTTGATTTTCGGTGTGAGCGTCCTGGGTTCGAATCCCCGGACTGCCACATGTGTTTGTTAATTTCATTAATCGAGTTTAGGAGTAAAGTTGGTTGGTGGAGAGAACATATTAATTGATGAAAGAGTGTTTGGCGAGTAGAAGAACAGATTTGGCTTGATTCTGGGCAGAAACATACGAAGCGGAGATTCTTGAGTTTGAAAGCGACGGTACCGTTTGAATGCTTCCTCCTTATTGCGGACAGCAGTAGAACAAGGGTGAGTAAACCAAAACAAAATTGCATTAGACTGAGAGTAAGAAACTGGAATGTATATTTCCATGCCCGAGAGGATTACCTCGGTAATACGTTCAGCACTCTCCAAGGGTCCCCGGCCACGGAAGCAAAAGTAATTCCATGGGAAATCAAAAAAAGTACTGCCAGAGAGCCTCCCAGTCAGCAACACCAAAGTGCCACAACCGCCGCCGGCTGGAAGGATCAGCTGGCCATACCAGAGATATAGGAGAGGTGAAAGAGATAAGTTTTTGGTCGGAGGAGCCCAAAGGAGAGAAATTTTTTACAGTATAAGTAGAAGGGTTAGAAGGTAGAAATACGTCAAGAATGTTGAGCCGATCTCCGAAGCGATCCGGGATATAAGGCCAATGTGGAGACCATGACACATCTACAACCTCTACTGTACAATTCAAGAAGGATGATACAATGATACAGCCAAGACAAATCAAAGGTCCCTCATCAACAACTAGCCCCAGCATGTCCCATTCTCTCGGATTACTCTCTTCTAGCAAGTGTTCATTCCTTGATCCACAAAAATGTGAAACAAGTTAACCCAAGTACTTTCCGTCAGTACAATAACTTTAACTCAGGGAATGAAGGTCCTTGCTCATCATACGTTGCTGGCTACAAACTCAATGCGAGCAAATGGACGATGGAGTATCATGTAAAGGCTAAATACGGCATAATATCCTCCAAATATAAGTTAGTATATACTGTACTCAATTTTGTTTAACCAGGTAGAAAACTTAATCCCCAAGCATTTGATTTATCGATACTTAATGGAAACATATGAGACTGCTATGTTTCTGCACTATATTATAGACAGGCTTTAACAGTTAACACCATATTGGGCTTTAATAATATGAGACTGCTATGTTTCTGCACTATATTATAGACAGGCTTTAACAGTTAACACCATATTGGGCTTTAATAATATGAGACTGCTATGTTTCTGCACTATATTATAGACAGGCTTTAACAGTTAACACCATATTTGGCTTTAATAATATGAGACTGCTATGTTTCTGCACTATATTATAGACAGGCTTTAACAGTTAACACCATATTGGGCTTTAATAATATGAGACTGCTATGTTTCTGCACTATATTATAGACAGGCTTTAACAGTTAACACCATATTGGGCTTTAATAATATGAGACTGCTATGTTTCTGCACTATATTATAGACAGGCTTTAACAGTTAACACCATATTGGGCTTTAATAATATGAGACTGCTATGTTTCTGCACTATATTATAGACAGGCTTTAACAGTTAACACCATATTGGGCTTTAATAATATGAGACTGCTATGTTTCTGCACTATATTATAGACAGGCTTTAACAGTTAACACCATATTGGGCTTTAATCATTTTGTAATGTGTATGTATAAGAGATGGACCGAATATTCGCATTCGCATTCGCATGTGCGAATATTCGCATGTGCGAATATTCGCTATGTTTTCAATATTCGCATTCGTATTCGCAACCGCATTTCCAGTCATAGCTATCTACGAATATGCGAATATTTTCACCAAACCAATGGAAAATATAAAAACATATACAATATTAAATGTTAATGTTAACACAAACGAATTAATGAAAGTGTAGATGTGCGATGGGGCGCTTGAGTGGAATGAAGGAGGACTGAGCAGTGTTGCCACTTAACTGTATTTAAGCCCTTCTGTACCGGCTACGTCTTATCAACTTTAAGACGACTTAATTCAGTTTAAAAATGGCCTCAAGCAATTAACTGGCTTCTAACTATCTCACTTATCTCATTTTACTACCACAGTTCCTTCTTAAACTGCACAAAATCGTTTAAAAATAGCTAGAATGCAATTAAAAATACGTCGCCGGTACAGAAGGAATTAATAGTAACAGATCGAACCAGTGAAAAGTACCAAGTTATTCGAAAACGTACCAAATACAGTGAATATATAAATTACCTTTTAATAAATCTCTAGATGATTAACCGACAGTGTTGTCATTTACACTCCGGTTAAATTAATTTCTCTGATCTCTCCAAACCCTTAAACGGGATATATTCCATATATCCCGTTAGTTTGGATTTGAAAGCCCAACAGGGACAATTATTATTGACGTTATATAATAAATTTCATATTTGTTAATGTGATTGGTGGTTGATACGAAATTTGGTTAATAGAACAAAAATGTAAAAACATCTTCCGCTAGGTTGCTGTTTAGATATGCTAGATTTAGAGGAAAAATAGCTAAAATGGCATCACTGCCCGGTAAACGAATGTGTGCTGGACCTGGACAGTTGAACCGTCACAATATTGCAGTTACAGACATATCCAATATAATAGCATGTCAATAAAGAATATGCCATCATATTTCCTCACTGATTTCGTATTTAGTACCATTATTCTACAGATATTTTCACAGCAATTGTTCCGAGGAACTTGCTTCAATTGTGCCGCCTCTCCACATCTTTCCCCGTAGAACTAGGGCAGCTGAGAGCGCCCATGAATTTACACTTTCTCCTCCACAATGCAGAACTTCTGCTTATCAGAATTCATTTATCCCCAGAGCTACTACTCTTTGGAATTCACTTCCTCGAATTGCTTTCCACAAACTTACAATCAACAAATGTTTAAATCCAGTTGTTACAAACATTTTATGAATGGAGGATGCCTTTAGGCACATGGACCTTTTTGTTTTATCTGTGTTTTTCCTTCCTCCGTTCATTGTCTCTTAAAAAAAAAAAAAAAAAAAAAAAAAAATATATATATATATATTGACTATTTTATTGAAATATCCGCAATTCGCATTATTCGCGAATTTTACAACTAAATATTTGCATTCGCATTCGCATTCGCAAATATGGAACATTTATATTCGTTCCATCTCTAGTATGTATGTATATATATACTCAGGCACATACCCCATAACTGCGGGGTGGCCGACTCGAGACAGAGCCCATTCAGAAACAAAATTTAAAGTTCAAATTCTTAGGGATCGGAACCACTTTCGCATTCCCTCGCCCTTTATTCTGTCTCGTCTAGTAGGTGAATTTTACAAAGGGAGGAGGATTCGTAGCCTGCCACCCCCAAAACAAAAAGTAAGAAAGTAAAAGAGACAAACAAAAACGGCTATGGTTGGGTAGAGGATGCCAAACTTCACTCTGGATAGGACCAGCCCTCACCCAAAATTGACTTGACTCCAGTAATACATCTACCGACAGTAACAGCAAATAACCATATCATCATACATATCACAGCCACTCCCAACAATAACCTTATCATCATACATATCGCAACCACTCCCAACAATAACCATATCATCATACATATCACAGCCACTCCCAACAATAACCATATCATCATACATATCACAGCCACTCCCAACAATAACCATATCATCATACATATCACAGCCGCTCCCAACAATAACCATATCATCATACATATCACAGCCACTCCCAACAATAACCTTATCATCATACATATCGCAACCACTCCCAACAATAACCATATCATCATACATATCACAGCCACTCCCAACAATAACCATATCATCATACATATCACAGTCACTCCCAACAATAACCATATCATCATACATATCACAGCCACTCCCAACAATAACCTTATCATCATACATATCACAGCCACTTCCAACAATAACCTTATCATCATACATATCGCAACCACACCCAACAATAACCATATCATCATACATATCACAGCCACTCCCAACAATAACACTATCAACACACATATCACAGCCACTCTCAACAATAACACTATCAATACACATATCACAGCCACTCCCACTAATAACCTTATCAACACACACATCACAGCCACTCCCAACAATTTGGTAATAGCTGAATAATTTAGATCGGGTTTAGTCACTTTCTTGCCAGCTTAAGAAAACAGACTATAGTTAATAATTGTTTAATTAGGCTGGATTTTAACCCTTAATTAGCGGCTCACCACATAAGTCGTATTTAATAAAGCTGGACTATGTGGCGGCGCTCGACATAGGTCGAGTGGCAATTTCAGCACGTAATGTTGCTGAGAGAGAGAGACAAGTGGTGGCAGGAGACTAGCGAGCGTATGACTGCTCCAGACCACCGCGGCGAACCTACTGACACGAATCTCAGCTCCCTCCTCCCTCTCTCACTCGCTACATACTGAATTATATGGGGAAAGTACCGAATTACATGCTTTTTGCACTCGCGTTGCACGGTTATTGCAAGAAAACTAGCTATCATAAAAGGATCGTTATGGTGTCATTCGAAAGCTCTGTTTATGCCCTTTCAGGGATAGGTACTTGTTTTACGTTCTGGGTCTTATTTAGGCATGAAAATGATCACGTAAACAGCCCTATTTTGGCTAAAAACACCCCGCTGGGCGGTACATATAAATAAACCGCATAGGCCGCTCTTAAGGTGTTAAGAACGGATACGGTCATAGCTTCCCCTTAGTCCTAGTTATGTCGGAGCTTGCTAGTCCAAGTACATGCCCGCAATGCCTCTTCATTATTATAGGCCTTAGCTCAGCGGTTCCCAAACTGCGGGTCATGACCCCCAAATGGGTCATGAGCCTTTTTCTGGGGGTCATGGAGGGTCCAAGATTTTGAGGAAATTTTGTATGATACTTAGGGATTTTTTTTTTTTATTTAGGTTTTGTCGTACGTACGACTAGGCTATTTACGTTCCTAATGCATTATTATTATTATTTTTTTTTTATTGCTCTCTCTGCTGTGATTATACTTTAAAATCTATCTGCGCCATTGGAAATTAGTATTTTTTCGGAAGGCTTATAAAGGTGGGGGTCATGGTAGGTTTGGTACTACTGAAATGGGTCACATACTGGAAAAGTTTGGGAACCGCTGCCTTAAGCACCCGTCACACCTAGCCGATTTTAGGCCAAGACTGTCCGAGACCTAGGGGTCGTGGACAGTCTTGGCCTACGTCGCCGCGCATCATGGGCCGTCGCCAACATAACAAATAGGTCGGGATGGGTCTTCACATACCCCCTCAAAAGTTCTACATGCACAACATTGAAAATCAAGTCGGCGTGAAGTGAGGTCAAAAAATGGGACGGGCAGGGGACGGGAGGCTGATGGCGTGTGACGGCGCTTGACGGGAAAAGGTAGGCGTCAGTGCGGCGGCACACGGCACCATAAATGAGGTCTGCGTCAGGCGGCGTCACCTTAACAACCTGCGGGGATCAGCGGCGGCTTGCGGCGACCCAACGATGCCCTAACGGTCAATATATAAATAAACGACATAATTAAATAATTAAATAATAAATATATTATCAATAACCATCAAAATATAAGATTAGGTATATTAATTACAGAAAAAATGAAAAATAACAACATTCAATACATAATAAAATAAATAATAATAATAAAATAACAGAATTAACTGAAATAATCAGTTAATAATCAGTCGTCCATACTGAAGGGGTCGCCGTCCATCGGCACAGTAATGCATATTGACGCCGTCCTACCTCCTGTCGACGCCGTTCGTCGGGTCGTTGTCAACTCGCTACGCCACAGATCGGCACTCCAGCGGCGACCTAGGTCTCACCTTCAGTCCTACATGGGCGACGCTCTACCCCGTCAGGCGGCGTGGCCATCCATACTGCGTCCCGTCCAAAACTCACCCCCCCAAATCCTTAAGCTCTCCGCCGAAGGTCGGCACTCCTGACCACGACTAAAGGTCGTGGTCAGTCTTGGCTCAAGTCGGCATGGTGTGACGCCTGCTTTAGCTAGTGTTAAAGAGAGTGAGAGAGAGAGCGTCAGGCAGCAGCAGCAGCAGCAGGCCATGTGTGTAAATCAGCTCAGTACTTCAACTACACGCAGCACTTCACACTTCTCAACTATAATATTGTGCCAAAAACGGTGTAAATAATCTGTGCAACACAGATATCACATATAGTATATAGTATATCACATATCTCATACTAGCGAAGTGAGAGATGATAAAATTGCAACTTTGGGAGTGTGATGTACAGTATGTGTGGGAGTACCAGCATTTCCCCTCACTTTTCCACCCCTGACCACTGAAAACCATACCCTTCCCTCTCACCCCTTACTACCAGCTTTCCCTACCCCACATCACACCTTCCCTTATCTCTCCTCACAGATATGCATTTAATACCCAACCACTACCAACTATCCTTTACCCATCCACATAAACCTACTGCCCCTCCTCTCCCTCAATATATTCTGCATTGCACACATTACTTAACTTCCATCTAACCCCATGTACTAAATTCACACTCACTTACTCAGGACATGTCTGAGAGAGCAGCCACTCAGTTACATCGCAAAATTTGCAGAGTTCCTCGATTTTTTTACTATATTCCTCGGGGATATTGCTCTGTTTGTGGCTACACAACTTCAAAGAACCCAAAGAAGTGCCAGGAAGATAACTGCATCAACAAGTTCCACATAATGTGATGCGAGGAACAGTTCTGCTGTACTCAGATGGAAACACTTAGGCAGAAGCAAGGAGCGAGCATCCTGTGAGATATGAGGAAATATCCACTTGTAGCTCGGCTTAATCACTAAATGCTCCTAACCACACCAGCTCATTCACCTGCATTGAAACTACCAATACAATCATCAAATAACAAAATGCCAGTCTAGCCTTGACTCACAGAACTTACCAACATCAAAGTTGGTCAGAGAGAGTAAATTTTTATTCACATAATAAACATATTCAGTACTACTATCTCAAAGCAGAATAGTATCACCATCAATGACATCACCTAATCTGCAATTCCTGACAGAATCAACAATGACTGGCAGCAACAATTAGTTAGTAGCAGTGCAGCTAGCAAATGATGGAGCTTTGATCAATCTAAGACACTCGGTTATGACATTCTCTACAGACCCACCCAAGGTAGCATCGTCCAGGTACCAAACATTCAATTCTGACTTAGCTTTGTTAGCTGCTGCATCCACCCCTAGTGAGAAAAGAGCAGGACCAACTTGATCTCCCTGCTGTAACCTGGTCGCTGATGGAGTTGCCGTCTCACCAAAAATCAAAATTGAAGGTTTGGAATAAGCCTGCCAAAGTAGGGGGTACAGAGTGGGGATGTGCTCTTGAACTGCACGGAGGAAGACATCCCTGCGAATGCTGTTGAATGCATTCCGCATGTCTATCTTTAGAAGCACTCGTTTACCTCGGGCTTGGCTGAGGTAAGTGCGGGTTGCGTGTACAGCAGCTTTACACACCCCTGGAGTTCCCAAACCTAGTTGAACTGGTCTCAAGTGTTGACCTAGGCCATTCGAAAGCAGTTTCAAACCCACCTTTGTGGAAAGGCGGCAGAAGGTGGTCCCTACTGCTATTGGGCGCACACCGCCATCTTTTTTGTCCAGTGCACAGAGTGATGCCCTGAAAAATAGGGGTGTGGCACAGTCGGGTACTTCCCCTCTGAAAACCATGTTGATAAATTTGGTGAGGGTTTCCAAGAGTGCCTCCCCAGCTGCTCTTGATCCCTGACCCAAGAGGCCTTTGAGGTGGGTGGGTCGGATACCATCTGGTCCAGCGGCTGAACCTGCTGGGAACTAAGTCACTGCGGCAACCACCAGCTCCTTCGTGACAACTAAAGGTTGGGGTATCTGGTCATTTGAGGCTTGGGGGAGGCTTAGGTCCCCAGGTGAAGGTGGGTGTCTTCCTCGTAGGGCTTCGACAACTTCGGTGCTATTACCAGCAAAACCTTCTGAAGAGGACAACAGTCTGACGACCCCTTTGATGTCACTATCCGCCAGCTTTGCTGCGACACTCTTTTGTAGCTGTTCAGCCTCTTCCACTTCCTTGTCCTATTGCTTCTGGGCCCTATTCTATTGCTTTTCTGGGGGGGGGGGGGTCTACCAGCCTGTTTGCCTCCATATACAGTGCTACTTAACGTTTCAATCTGGTGGCTAGTGAAACCTGAAGATGGTCTTGTATGTTGATTCTGTGTGGTTTTCGGAGGGCCCCATAAGACAAACCAAGGAGCCATGCCCACACGAGGTGTGTTTTGAGGTCTATGGCCTGCTTTATGATGGTTGTAAGGGTCTTCGCCACTTGGATTCTGGCTACTTTTGGGTCCACGCTTTCCATTTGGTCACAAGTTGGGTCAAGTCGGCGTCCGGTGTTGCCCTGGTTGGCCCTGCAGTGAGCCCTGGGCATGACTGACATTTCCAGTTTGGTTGTTCCCCTGAAGCCTTCTTTGTCAACTTAACACAACTTAAATGAACAGGTCTAAGACAGCCAGAAAATTTTCGTGACGCCTTTCTCGCTTAAATTTGTCGACAGATAAAACACTTAGTATCTGCTAGACCATAGTCTTCCAAGATTATCCGTTCCTCTGCCTCTCGCAAGCCGACCTCCTGATCTGCCTGGTTTTCCAGTGGTGCTTCCGCCTCTGCCATGTCTCCCTTGTTTCAGAAACCCCAGGAAATCTCTCCTGGCACATATCTAGATTATTGCTGTTGTTATTAATGTAAAATTAGTTGTATGCATAAAATTCCCATATCTTAATCAAACTTTCTGATGGGCTCATACACGAAATTGGCCTGCTTCTCCTAAAGCTATGTGGTTACATGTATAAATCCTCGGAAATTAGGCACCGGTACAACTAAAACATACTACTAATTAAAGGGAAACCCCTGCGCAGCTTCTTGCTCTGTACAGGGGCACAGTGCGTCCTTTTATTGAGTATTGTTCACATGTGTGGGGAGGATCCTCTCACACCGCATACCTAGATAAAGTAGAAAGGAAAGCCTTTCGTATCATTATCTCCCGTCCACTCACCAACTCTTTGCAATCTCTCTCTCTTCGCCGCAATGTTGCATCTCTCTCGCTATTCTATCGCTACTACAACAATCAGTGTTCCTCGGAGCTTTCCCAGTTTATACCACCTCCTCTACGTAGGGTACGTAGTACCCACCTTGCAACACAATCCCACCCCTACTCTGTGCAACTCTCCAACTCAAGAGTGAAACACTATTCTCAGACTTTCTTCTATTCATCGGCTGAGCTCTGGAACTCTCTCCCAGAATCAGTCTTTCCCTCTTCCTATGACTTAAATTGCTTCAAACTCTGTGTGTCCAGGCATTTTAGCTCGAACGTCCCTTGATTTCGGCCCTGTCACTCTTTGAAATCTGGGGGAGGCACTGGCTGCAGGCAGTTATGCCTTTCGTCTCCCTCATTCACATAGAAAAACAAAAATTTGTATCCTATGATTAAACTGGTGACTCCACCTTAATGTTGAGTATTAATAAATGCTTATTATATTTATAATGCCGTCAACATTAAGATAGGGAGAGAGCCATAGAGGGACCGAGAGCCAGGAACTGAGTGAGTAGCCAAATCTTGGACAGCAATTATGGCAAAATGTTTAAATTGTGCAAAATGCTAAGAGAGAGAGAGAGAGAGAGAGAGAGAGAGAGAGAGAGAGAGAGAGAGAGAGAGAGAGAGAGAGAGAGAGAGGGAGGAAGGGAGAGAGAGCAGGGGCGGGAAAGAGAGAGAGTGAAAGCGAGAAGGAGAGGAAGCTGGCATAGTTGGGTATTGAATAATGTTGGAGAAAACAAATAAAATAAAATGATAAAGAGGATGTGTGATGGTTGTAAAAAGTTGGAGAAAAAAAAACGAAAAAAGAATAACAATAAGAGCGACCTGTGACGGTTAAGTGCGGTGATTGAAAGTGGATGGAAAGATGTTCAGGATAAAAAAGTAACGAACAGTACAAATTATGTAATGGTGTATGTGTTTATGAGGAGAGCGTATAACCTATCTTGATTGAAGTGGAACGGAGAGAGAGAGAGAGAGAGAGAGAGAGAGAGAGAGAGAGAGAGAGAGAGAGAGAGAGAGAGAGAGAGAGAGAGAGAGAAATATGAATACAAATAAACCTTATAGCAAATACTTCTTAATGGTTAGAATTTCTTGAGAAATTGAAAGACCGAGGGTCATGTTCTCGGGGTAGCCTAGTATAGGTGGAAGGTAACGCCTATGGTGGGGAAACATAAGGGTGAAATTGCTTGTCCTACACACGGTCACTTCACTCACCTTGTAGTTTTTGTAGGTTTATGGCATTGTCAGGCGTGGTAACAGTTTCCTTGTGCCCTCACTGACACTGGTATTAACACTCACAAGATTATACTAAAGATGCTTTGTGTGCAATGTTTAAACAAGAAACCAACGTTGTTTACTATGTACCAAAACACCATATCATAGCCTATCTTCTAATACGTATATTGGTCACTTAGGCCACTATACCCCTCCGAAATTCCTCTCATTTGAGGAGCTTAACCGACCCGTGTGCTCTCTCGCTCGCGGTTTACGACAGTGTCAACTATAACACAAACTTCAACTCCAATATTACATATACCGACAATAACAGCAAACAACCATATCATCATTCATATCACATCCACTCCCAATAATAACCCTATCAACACACATATCACAGCCAATCCCACCAATAACCCTATCAACACACATATCACAGCCACTCCCAACAATAATCCTATCAACACACATATCACAGCCACTCCCAATAATAACCCTATCAACACACATATCACAGCCAATCCCACCAATAACCCTATCAACACACATATCACAGCCAGTCCCAACAATAATCCTATCAACACACATATCACAGCCAGTCCCAACAATAATCCTATCAACACACATATCACAGCTACTCCCAATAATAACCCTATCAACACACGTATCACATCCACTCCCAATAACCCTATCAACACACATATCACATCCACTCCCAATAAATAACCCTATCAACACACATATCACAGCCACTCCCAATAATAACCCTATCAACACACATATCACAGCCACTCCCAACAATAACCCCATCAACACACATATCACAGCCACTCCCAATAATAACCTTATCAACACACATATCACAGCCACTCCCAATAATATCCCTATCAACACACATATCACAACCACTCCCAATAATAACCCTATCAACACACATATCACAGCCACTCCCAATAATAACCATATCAACACACATATCACAGCCACTACTGACAATAATCCTATCAACACACTTATCACAGCCACTCCCAATAATAACCCTATCAACACACATATCACAGCCACTCCCAATAATAACCCTATCAACACACATATCACAGCCACTCCCAATAGTAACCCTATCAACACACATATCACAGCCACTCCCAAAAATAACCCTATCAACACACATATCACAGCCACTCCCAACAATAACCCCATCAACACACATATCACAGCCACTCCCAATAATAACCCTATCAACACACATATCACAGCTACTCCCATTAATAACCCTATCAACACACATATCACAGCCACTCCCAACAATAATCCTATCAACACACATATCACAGCAACTCCCAATAATAACCCTATCAACACCCATATCACAGCCACTCCCAATAATATCCATATCAACACACATATCTCAGCCACTCCCAATAATAACCCTATCAACACACATATCACAGCCAATCCATCCAATAACCCTATCAACACACATATCACAGCCAGTCCCAACAATAATCCTATCAACACATATCACAGCCACTCCCAATAATAACCCTATCAACACACATATCACAGCCAATCCCAATAATAACCCTATCAACACACATATCACAGCCACTCCCAATAATAACCCTATCAACACACATATCACAGCCACTCCCAATAATAACCCTATCAATACACATATCACAGCCACTCCCAATAATAACCCTATCAACACACATATCACAGCCACTCCCAATAATAACCCTATCAACACACATATCACAGCCACGCCCAATAATAACCCTATCTACACACATATCACAGCCACTCCCAATAATAACCCTATCAACACACATATCATAGCCACTCCCAATAATAACCCTATCAACACACATTTCACAGCCACTCCCAACAATAACGCTATCAACACACATATCACAGCCACTCCCAATAATATTTTTATCAACACACATATTATAGCCACTCCCAACAATATTCCTATAAAAACACACATATCATAGCCATTCGCAAGAATAACCCTATCAACACATATCACAGCCACTACTGACAATATTCCTATCAACACATAATTACACCTACTTTCAGCAATAATCCTATCAACACACATATCACAGCCACTCCCAATAATAACCCTATCAACACACATATCACAGCCACTCCCAATAATAACCCTATAAACACACATTTCACAGCCACCCTCAATAATAACCCTATCAACACACATATCACAGCCACTCCCATTAATAACCCTATCAACACACATATCACAGCCACTCCCAACAATAACCCTATCAACACACATATCACAGCCACTCCCAATAATAACCGTATCAACACACATATCACAGCCACTCCCAAAAATAACCCTATCAACACACATATCACAGCCACTCCCAACAATAACCCCATCAACACACATATCACAGCCACTCCCAATAATAACCCTATCAACACACATATCACAGCTACTCCCATTAATAACCCTATCAACACACATATCACAGCCACTCCCAACAATAATCCTATCAACACACATATCACAGCAACTCCCAATAATAACCCTATCAACACCCATATCACAGCCACTCCCAATAATATCCATATCAACACACATATCTCAGCCACTCCCAACAATAATCCTATCAACACACATATCACAGCCACTCCCAATAATAACCCTATCAACACACATATCACAGCCAATCCCACCAATAACCCTATCAACACACATATCACAGCCAGTCCCAACAATAATCCTATCAACACACATATCACAGCCAGTCCCAACAATAATCCTATCAACACACATATCACAGCTACTCCCAATAATAACCCTATCAACACACGTATCACATCCACTCCCAATAACCCTATCAACACACATATCACATCCACTCCCAATAATAACCCTATTAACACACATATCACAGCCACTCCCAATAATAACCCTATCAACACACATATCACAGCCACTCCCAACAATAACCCCATCAACACACATATCACAGCCACTCCCAATAATAACCTTATCAACACACATATCACAGCCACTCCCAATAATATCCCTATCAACACACATATCACAACCACTCCCAATAATAACCCTATCAACACACATATCACAGCCACTCCCAATAATAACCATATCAACACATATCACAGCCACTACTGACAATAATCCTATCAACACACTTATCACAGCCACTCCCAATAATAACCCTATCAACACACATATCACAGCCACTCCAATAATAACCCTATCAACACACATATCACAGCCACTCCCAATAATACCCTATCAACACACATATCACAGCCACTCCCAAAAATAACCCTATCAACACACATATCACAGCCACTACAATAACCCATCAACAACAATCCAGCCACTCCCAATAATAACCCTATCAACCACACATATCACAGCTACTCCCATTAATAACCCTATCAACACACATATCACAGCCACTCCCAACAATAATCCTATCAACACACATATCACAGCAACTCCCAATAATAACCCTATCAACACCCCTATCACAGCCACTCCCAATAATCCTATCAACACACATATCTCAGCCACTCCCAATAATAACCCTATCAACACACATATCACAGCCACTCCAATCCAATAACCCTATCAACACACATATCACAGCCAGTCCCAACAATAATCCTATCAACACATATCACAGCCACTCCCAATAATAACCCTCTCAACACACATATCACAGCCAATCCCAATAATAACCCTATCAACACACATATCACAGCCACTCCCAATAATAACCCTATCAACACACATATCACAGCCACTCCCAATAATAACCCTATCAATACACATATCACAGCCACTCCCAATAATAACCCTATCAACACACATATCACAGCCACTCCCAATAATAACCCTATCAACACACATATCACAGCCACGCCCAATAATAACCCTATCTACACACATATCACAGCCACTCCCAATAATAACCCTATCAACACACATATCATAGCCACTCCCAATAATAACCCTATCAACACACATTTCACAGCCACTCCCAACAATAACGCTATCAACACACATATCACAGCCACTCCCAATAATATTTTTATCAACACACATATTATAGCCACTCCCAACAATATTCCTATAAAAACACACATATCATAGCCATTCGCAAGAATAACCCTATCAACACATATCACAGCCACTACTGACAATATTCCTATCAACACACATAATTACACCTACTTTCAGCAATAATCCTATCAACACACATATCACAGCCACTCCCAATAATAACCCTATCAACACACATATCACAGCCACTCCCAATAATAACCCTATAAACACACATTTCACAGCCACCCTCAATAATAACCCTATCAACACACATATCACAGCCACTCCCATTAATAACCCTATCAACACACATATCACAGCCACTCCCAACAATAACCCTATCAACACACATATCACAGCCACTCCCAATAATAACCGTATCAACACACATATCACAGCCACTCCCAATAATAACCCTATCAACACACATATCACAGCCACTCCCAATAATAACCCTATCAACAAACATATCACAGCCACTCCCAATAATAACCATATCAACACACATATCACAGCCACTCCCAATAACCCTATCAACACACATATCACAGCCACTCCCAATAATAACCCTATCAACACACATATCACAGCCACTCCCAATAATAACCCTATTAACTCACATATCACAGCCACTCCCACTAATAACCCTATCAACACACATATCACAGCCAGTCCCAACAATAATCCTATCAACACACATATCACAACTACTCCCAATAATAACCCTATCAACACACATATCACATCCACTCCCAATAACCCTATCAACACACATATCACATCCACTCCCAATAATAACCCTATTAACACACATATCACAGCCACTCCCAATAATAACCCTATCAACAAACATATCACAGCCACTCCCAACAATAACCCCATCAACACACACATCACAGCCACTCCCAATAATAACCTTATCAACACACATATCACAGCCACTCCCAATAATATCCCTATCAACTCACATATCACAACCACTCCCAATAATAACCCTATCAACACACATATCACAGCCATTCCCAATAATAACCCTATCAACACACATATCACAGCCACTCCCAATAATAACCCTATCAACACACATATCACAGTCACTCCCAATAACAACCTTATCAACACACATATCACAGCCACTCCAAATAATATCCCTATCAACACACATATCACAACCACTCCCAATAATAACCCTATCAACACACATATCACAGCCACTCCCAATAATAACCATATCAACACACATATCACAGCCACTACTGACAATAATCCTATCAACACACATATCACAGCCACTCCCAATAATAACCCTATCAACACACATATCACAGCCACTCCCAATAATAACCCTATCAACACACATATCACAGCCACTCCCAATAATAACCCTATCAACACACATATCACATCCACTCCCAATAATAACCCTCTCAACACACATATCACAGCCACTCCCAACAATAACCCCATCAACACACATATCACAGTCACTCCCAATAACAACCTTATCAACACACATATCACAGCCACTCCCAATAATATCCCTATCAACACACATATCACAACCACTCCCAATAATTACCCTATCAACACACATATCACAGCCACTCCCTATAATAACCATATCAACACACATATCACAGCCACTACTGACAATAATCCTATCAACACACATATCACAGCCACTCCCAATAATAACCCTATCAACACACATATCACAGCCACTCCCAATAATAACCCTATCAACACACATATCACAGCCACTCCCAATAATAACCCTATCAACACACATATCACAGCCACTCCCAACAATAACCCTCTCAACACACATAACACAGCCACTCCCAATACTAACCGTATCAACACACATATTTATCACAGCCACTCCCAATAATAACCCTATTAACACACATATCACAGCCAATCCCAATAATAACCCTATCAACACACATATCACAGCCACTCCCAATAATAACCCTATCAATACACATATCACAGCCACTCCCAATAATAACCCTATCAACACACATATCACAGCCACTCCCAATAATAACCCTATCAACACACATATCACAGCCACGCCCAATAATAACCCTATCAACACACATATCACAGCCACTCCCAATAATAACCCTATCAACACACATATCATAGCCACTCCCAATAATAACCCTATCAACACACATTTCACAGCCACTCCCAACAATAACGCTATCAACACACATATCACAGCCACTCCCAATAATATTTTTATCAACACACATATTATAGCCACTCCCAACAATATTCCTATAAAAACACACATATCATAGCCATTCGCAAGAATAACCCTATCAACACATATCACAGCCACTACTGACAATATTCCTATCAACACATATAATTACACCCACTTTCAGCAATAATCCTATCAACACACATATCACAGCCACTCCCAATAATAACCCTATCAACACACATATCACAGCCACTCCCAATAATAACCCTATCAACACACATTTCACAGCCACTCCCAATAATAACCCTATCAACACACATATCACAGCCACTCCCAATAATAACCCTATCAACACACATATCACAGCCACTCCCAACAATAACCCTATCAACACACATATCACAGCCACTCCCAATAATAACCGTATCAACACACATATCACAGCCACTCCCAATAATAACCCTATCAACACACATATCACAGTCACTCCCAATAATAACCCTATCAACAAACATATCACAGCCACTCCCAATAATAACCATATCAACACACATATCACAGCCACTCCCAATAACCCTATCAACACACATATCACAGCCACTCCCAATAATAACCCTATCAACACACATATCACAGCCACTCCCAATAATAACCCTATCAACTCACATATCACAGCCACTCCCACTAATAACCCTATCAACACACATATCACAGCCAGTCCCAACAATAATCCTATCAACACACATATCACAGCTACTCCCAATAATAACCCTATCAACAAACATATCACAGCCACTCTCAACAATATCCCCATCAACACACATATCACAGCCACTCCCAATAATATCCCTATCAACTCACATATCACAACCACTCCCAATAATAACCCTATCAACACACATATCACAGCCACTCCCAATAATAACCCTATCAACACACATATCACAGCCACTCCCAATAATAACCCTATCAACACACATATCACATCCACTCCCAATAATAACCCTCTCAACACACATATCACAGCCACTCCCAACAATAACCCCATCAACACACATATCACAGTCACTCCCAATAACAACCTTATCAACACACATATCACAGCCACTCCCAATAATATCCCTATCAACACACATATCACAACCACTCCCAATAATAACCCTATCAACACACATATCACAGCCACTCCCAATAATAACCATATCAACACACATATCACAGCCACTACTGACAATAATCCTATCAACACACATATCACAGCCACTCCCAATAATAACCCTATCAACACACATATCACAGCCACTCCCAATAATAACCCTATCAACACACATATCACAGCCACTCCCAATAATAACCCTATCAACACACATATCACAGCCACTCCCAACAATAACCCTCTCAACACACATATCACAGCCACTCCCAATAATAACCGTATCAACACACATATTTATCACAGCCACTCCCAATAATAACCCTATCAACACACATATCACAGCCACTCCCAATAGTAACCCTATCAACAAACATATCACAGCCACTCCCAATAATAACCCTATTAACACACATATCACAGCCACTCCCAACAATAACCCTATTAACACACATATCACAGCCACTCCCAATAACCCTATCAACACACATATCGCAGCCACTCCCAATAATAACCCTATCAACACACATATCACAGCCACTCCCAATAATAACCCTATCAACACACATATCACAGCCACTCCCAATAATAACCCTATCAACGCACATATCAAAGCCACTCCCAATAATAACCCTATCAACACACATATCACAGCCACTCCCAACAATAACCCTATCAACACACATATCACAGCCGCTCCCAACAATAATCCTATCAACACACATTTCACAGCCACTCCCAACAATAACCCTATCAACACACATATCACAGCCACTCCCAATAATAACCCAATCAACACACATATCACAGCCACTCCCAATAATAACCCTATCAACACACATATCACAGCCACTATTGACAATATTCCTATCAACACACATATTACAGCCACTTTCAGCAATAATCCTATCAACACACATATCACAGTCACTCTCAATACCAATATCAATAACTCTGACACTGACTCAAACACTGTCTCACTGTAAGCTAAAACAGAATCAACAGCCTCACACAACATTTATCATGTCTAAATTCACATTCAACAAAACACACAAAACAACAAACATAGCCTGGAACAGTCTTATGCCAAGCTTCTACATCACAATCAATCACACAAACATAACAATCAACCTAAGAATCACTTTCACCTGCAAATCCATCACCACATGCCAATCACTACACTGAAACAGATACCAGACCACTTAAGGGGAGGTTTTAAAATGTGTTTCCTAGACTTCCATCAAGCTTGAAATTACACCCCCTTGACCCCCTTTCAAGATAAATTTGTACATTTTTTGGTAGCAAAAATTTCCCGGCCGAAGGCCGGTTCCTCTAAAATCACAGGCTCGCTATCGCTCGCCAGGAAAAAAATCGACACCTAAATGGCACGAAAGGTCTTAAAAGTGACATAAATGGGGCAAAAGATCTTAAAATCGCCAAACTAATGTGGCGAACGTCTTAAAATCTCAAAAGCAATAGGGCTAAACATGAGGGAGAAAGAGGTAAATAAAAAAATCCCTCAAGTGGAAATCTCCCCTTAATACCCGAAGGAACAACAGGTTTACTTTTTGGTTTGCGAACCACCGCTTACAGGGTCAAAGCTTGCAACCTCTGCGCAACCAACACCACCTCTGAAGGGCAAGACCAACCTGACGACAACCTCATCGTGAGGCTCACCAAGTTCAGTAACCTCAGTGAAACCGCCACACTCCACAAAATTAACTTAAGTGTTCCACTTGCAAATGAAGAGGTTACACTGCATAAGTTGCCAACACTGTTCATACTGCTCCAGATTCAGACACAGAGTTGATGACTGTTAAACTTTAACAAAAAAGCAGGATTTAGTGATGGCAGTCACTAACACAGCCTCAGTGCCTAAATGGACTCTAAAGGTACCTCCTTGCATGCACTGGATCATATCAATGACCTCTTCACTGTGGGTTTACATCCCAACAACCTCAAGCAGCACCCACATATCAACAAGCTACATCCACCTATCAACAACATCGAGTGCCATCCTACCTGGTTCTAGGCCACGCTATACATGGATTTCTGACCAACCAGGTTGCCAATTCGTAGAACATGAAATCCAAGTTGTTTAGTATAGTTTTTACCAATATAAGAGGATTCATCACCAATGTTGGTGAGTTAACGCACCTCCCACCTTCCAGACATTGTGGTCAGGGTTGAAACTTTTTTGAATGGCACCACACTTAGCAGTGATGGGAGAGTTGCTGGATACACTCCTTGATTACCTCTTATTTCAGGACAATTGAAAACACATTATTGTTGGAGATTTCAGCCAACACCTCACACAAAGATTATTCGATGAGATTCTCACAATAGATGATCTTACTATTCTGGTATATTTTCCTGTTCACATAAATGGGTCTTCATTTCATCCAGTTGTGATGGACCTGCCTAGCTCAGCTCCCACATGTAGACTCCTTGGGAGTGTAGGGTCTAGTGATCACACAGCAATTATGACTATATTTTCCATCCCAACAAATCGGGAAAGTGAGATCACTTACACTTTATGGCTATGGGAAAGAGCAGACTGCCAGACATTCAATTTGACCTGGCATCTATCAACTGGAAGACTCTACTGCATGGCAATGTTGATAAACAAGTATTTGCCTTTACTAAGCAAGATATTGATCTTCAGCAAAAACACTTCCCACAAGGCAAATCCAAATTCAAACCATCAGATCGACTGGCCTCTCACTTTGCAAGCTTCATAGGAATACCAACCACATCCTACAATCCATCAAAGTGAGTGAAGAAGAGGTGCATAGAGCACAAAATTCATTGGACACTGACAAGGCTTTTGGTCCCAACAAGAGCCTAAGAGCCCTTCGTAAGTGTGTAACGGAACTGACTGCACCTCTCACCTCCATATTTAACATCTGCATCACTCACAGCATAAGGCTTTCTTCTGGAAAGAGAAAATCTGATGTTTCAAATTACCAACCAATTTATCTGCTTTAACCCATTGGGTGTGAGAGACGTTCCCCCAAAAATTGCAATTTACAGCAATCTACAGGCTTTTAAAGCCTCTTAAAGCCTATAAAATCGAGTGCGAGGGAGCGAGAGCACGACAGGCCACCCGCCCTTCTCCCAGGCAGCCGCCCAGTACACTGAAAGGTCTGAGTCAGAGTCTCGCTAGATATACAGTGCTGCCAAAGGCAAAAATATTGCGACATTAGCGAGAATTTCTCATTTTAGCGAATGTCTATGGTAGCGCTGCGGGTGAACCCCGTGAGCTACGAAGCTCGTTCTGGCCTAATTTTTTTCTTCTAGTTTTCACCTGAATATATTTCATTTCATGCAGACACTTGCCTAATCAATCAAGAGTGCCTGAATAAGCCTTAATATGGCGGATATAGGCGGAAATATGCCCGTACCGTAAGTGTTAAGTGATTCTTAAAATGTAGAGACTATAATCTCCAGGTATATCACTGAATTATTCGACAAACATATGTTTCTTAATAACAAGCAATATTAATTTCGGAGGGGAAGATCATCCTTCAATCTCCTACTGAATCTCTCCACCAAATGTGAGTTTTACTACATATATATATATCTATATATCTGTTGCCAGACGTCATGCGAAGGGGTGGGCACAAATGAATCGCCACCATGCACCTCTGTCCCCTGTCAGCCTTTGCCCCTCCTCCCAATCAACACCTCTTTCCCTCATAAGTATACTTCTCAACTCCATCCTTCCACATCACTTTTGTACTGCTTCTCCTTCTCTGTCCTTCAAACTCACTCTCGCACACTTTCTTAGTCATTCTCGCTTTCCATACGTTCCACATGGCCAAGCCATATCAAGGTGTTCCTTTTCACACTTTCCAGCACATCAACATCCATACCACACCTCTCTCTTACTTTCTCATTCGTCTCTCTATCTCTCCATGGAACTCCACATGCACTTCTCAAGCGACTAACTTCCACCCATCTCACTCATGATTTGTGCCTCTCCAACAATGCTTCATTCCCTTATGTCAATGTCGGAATTACCACACTATCATGCAACAACTTTTTTTTACTTCCATGTTGAGCACCCTATTCCATGACACTGCTTCCAGCATTCCTACAACCCTATTGCCCTGTTGC
Organism: Paralithodes platypus; assembly: GCA_032716605.1. Taxonomy (NCBI): domain Eukaryota; kingdom Metazoa; phylum Arthropoda; class Malacostraca; order Decapoda; family Lithodidae; genus Paralithodes; species Paralithodes platypus. The sequence goes on along the minus strand of CM064508.1, from coordinate 19,695,254 downwards.
AGCCTCTCCAGCACTTCATTTTCCATACTCCCATCTTTACTCATCACGCTGCCCAAATACCTACAGTATATGAGCCAACATTCTCCATACCTGACCAATCAACCTAACCTCACACTCTGTAACTGTACCCCTTTCAAAGACCATAACTTTACTCTTCCCCGCATTTACCTTCAGGTTCCATTTCTCACACACAGTTCCAAACATATTTACCAGATCCTGTAACTCACACTCATTAGAATGCATCATAACTGTATAGTAAGTAAACAGCAATAGGCCTACAGGCAACTTCCACTCATTTCCTTCCCGTATCAGGCGTACACCAACATCTATTGCTCTTCCTTGTAATTTGTTCATGATTCCATCCATTCAAAAATATTGAACAACCATGGGAACATCACACACCCTTGCTTTAGCCCAACATTCAGATAAATGTAGAGCTGTTAGTTTTTGGCAGTTTTCTTTTAGCCAGGCCCTGGACGTGAGAAACCATTGTCAACTTTTAGTCAAATTTCACTCCCTGTATCTCTATAGAGTCCTCTCTGTGTAGTTGTTGCATACCCATAATTTGCTAATCTCTTCCGGTAGGTTTGTGTCTTGTTATTTACGTTGATTGGGTTTCTTCAGAAGCAAAGGAGATTGACCGATCTGCCCCCAGGATGTAATGCTTGAATGACGTTAGTTGGTTTGGATGGCCGCATAGGCATAAGATTCTGGAATTAGGTTGAGGAGGTCGCTGAAGTATACATTCTAGAGTAGAATACCTAGGATACTGCTCTGTAGCACACTGGCTCCTATCTGATGTATGGTCGAGTTAGCTCCATTAACAACCACCTGCAATGAATGTTCTTGTAGGTAGTCTCCAAGTAGTGCCAGAACATTTCCACTAAGCCCACGTGACTGGAGCTATTCAAGGAACCCCTGTTGCCAAACTCGATTAAAACCACCTGTGAAGTTGAGGGGAATCACAAATAATTCTTCATTGTCATCCAGTGCCTTGTTTCATTTGGTGGAGAGATTCAGTAGGAGATTCAGAAGGATGATCTTCCCCTCCGAAATCCATATTGCTTGTTATCAAGAAACATATGTTTGTCAAATAATTCAGTGATATACCTGGAGAATATAGTATCTACATTTTAAGAATCACTTAACACTTACGGTGCGGGCATATTTCCGCCATATTAGGGCTCATTCAGGTAATCCTGATTGATTAGGAAAGTGTCTGCATGAAATGAAATGTATTCAGGTGAAAACTAGAAGAAAATAGTTTAAAAATTATGCCAGAATGAGCTTCGTATCTCGCGGGGTTCACCTGCAGCGCTACCATAGACATTCGCTAAAATGAGAAATTCTCGCTCATGTTGCGATATTTTTGCCTTTGGCAGCAATGTATATCTAGCGAGACTCTGACTCAGACCCTTCAGTGTACCGGGCGGCTGTAGACGGGTGGCCTGTTGCACTCTCGCTCCCTCGCACTCGATTTTACAGGTTTTAACCCTTTCCCTGCGGGAGACGTTCCGGAAAGCATAAGCAATTTACAGCAATTTCCTGGCTTTCAAAGCCTGTAAAAAACGGTAGAAGTCGAGTGTCAGTGGGCGGAACAGCGAGGGTCCCACCTCCAACTGTCGGCACGGCCAGCCGCCCACTGAGGGAAACTGTGGTCTCGGACCGCAGTCTCAGCAGTGTTGCTACATTGCTAATAAGTAGCGAGTTTTCCCGAATGTCTATGGCAACGCTGCGGTTGAACCCCGCGATTTAGGAAGCTCGTTCTAGTGCCATTTTGAAGCTATTTTCGTCTAGTTTTTAGCAGAATACATTTAATTTCATGCAGATACTTGATTAATCATTCAGGAGTGCCTGAATAATTATGCCCTAAATAGCGCAAATATTACCGCAGCCAGAGGGTTAAGAGGCTTTAAAAGCCTGTAGATTGCTGTAAATTGCCATTGCGTTCGAGAACATCTCCCGCAGCCAATGGGTTAAAGTAGATAAATTGGTTGGTAATATGAAACGGCAGACTTGCTCTTCTTCTTGTGAACAGGTACAACATAAGCCTCTTTCCTGAAGAAAGCCTTATGCTGTGAGTGATGCAGATGTTAAATATGGAGGTGAGAGGTGCAGTCAGTTCCGTTACACACCTACGAAGGGCTCTTAGGCTCTTGTTGGGACCAAAGGCCTTGTCAGTGTCCAATGAATTTTGTGCTCTATGCACCTCTTCTTCACTCACTTTGATGGATTGTAGGATGTGGTTGGTATTCTTATGAAGCTTGCAAAGTGAGAGGCCAGTCGATCTGATGGTTTGGAGTTGGATTTGCCTTGTGGGAAGTGTTTTTGCTGAAGGTCCATATCTTGCTTAGTAAAGACAAATACTTGTTTATCGACATTGCCATGCAGTAAAATCTTCCAGTTGATAGATGCCAGGTCAAATTGAATGTCTGGCAGTCTGCTCTTTCCCATAGCCATAAAGTGCGAGTGATCTCACTTTCCCGATTTGTTGGGATGGACAATATAGTCATAATTGCTGTGTGATCACTAGACCCTATACTCCAAAGGAGTCTACATGTGAGAACTGAACTAGGCAGGTCCATCACAACTAAATCAAATGAAGACCCATATATGTGAATAGGTAAATATACCAGAATACTTAAGATCATCTAATGTGAGAATCTCATCGAATGATCTTTGTGTGAGGTGTTGGCTGAAATCTCCAACAATAATGTGTTTTCAATTGTCCTGAAATAAGAGGTAATCAAGGAGTGTATCCAGCAACTCTCCCATCACTGCTAAGTGTTGTGCCATTCAAAAAAGTTTCAACCCTGACCACAATGTCTGGAAGGTGGGAGGTGCGTTTACTCACCAACATTGGTGATGAATCCTCTTATATTGGCAGAAACTATGCTAAACAACTTGGATTTCATGTTCTACGAATTGGCAACCTGGTTGGTAAGAGATCTATGTATAGCGTGGTCTAGTACCAGGTAGGATAGCGCTCGATGTAGTTGACAGGTGGATGTAGCATGTTGATATGTGGGTGCTGCTTGAGGTTGTTGGAATGTAAACCCACAGTGAAGAGGTCATTGATATGATCCAGTGCATGCAGGGAGGTGCCTTTGGAGTCCATTTAGGCGCTGAGGCTGTGTTAGTGACTGCCATCACTAAATCCTGCTTTTTTGTTTAAGTTTAACACTCATCCACTCTGTGTCTGAATCTGGAGCAGTATGAACAGTGTTGGCAACTTATGCAGTGTATCCTCTTCATTTGCAAGTGGAACACTTAAGTTAATCTTGTGGAGCGTGGGGGTTTCATGGAATTTACTGAACTTGGTGAGCCTCACAATGAGGTTGTCGTCAGGTTGGTCTTGCCTTTCAGAGGTGGTGTTGGTTGCGCAGAGGTTGCAAGCTTTGACCCTGTAAGTGGTGGTTCGCAAACCAACAAGTTAACCTGTTGTTCCTTCGGGTATTAAGTAGTTTGGTATCTGTTCCAGTTTAGTGATTGGCATGTGGTGATGGATTTGCAGGTGAAAGTGATTCTTAGGTTGATTGTTATGTTTGTGTGATTGATTGTGATGTAGAAGCTTGGCATAAGACTGTTCCAGGCTATGTTTGTTGTTTTGTGTGTTTTGTTGAATGTGAATTTAGACATGATAAATGTTGTGTGAGGCTGTTGATTCTGTTTTAGCTTGCAGTGAGACAGTGTTTGAGTCAGTGTCAGAGTTATTGATATTGGTATTGAGAGTGACTGTGATATGTGTGTTGATAGGATTATTGCTGAAAGTGGCTGTAATATGTGTGTTGATAGGAATATTGTCAGTAGTGGCTTTGATATGTGTGTTGATAGGGTTATTATTGGGAGTGGCTGTGATATGTGTGTTGATAGGGTTATTATTGGGAGTGGCTGTGATATGTGTGTTGATAGGGTTATTGTTGGGAGTGGCTGTGAAATGTGTGTTGATAGGATTATTGTTGGGAGCGGCTGTGATATGTGTGTTGATAGGGTTATTGTTGGGAGTGGCTGTGATATGTGTGTTGATAGGGTTATTATTGGGAGTGGCTTTGATATGTGCGTTGATAGGGTTATTATTGGGAGTGGCTGTGATATGTGTGTTGATAGGGTTATTATTGGGAGTGGATGTGATATGTGTGTTGATAGGATTATTGTTGGGAGTGGCTGTGATATGTGTGTTGATAGGGTAATTATTGGGAGTGGCTGTGATATGTGTGTTGATAGGGTTATTATTGGGAGTAGCTGTGATATGTGTGTTGATAGGATTATTATTGGGAGTGGCTGTGATACGTGCGTTGATAGGGATATTGTTGGGAGTGGCTGTCATATGTGTGTTGATAGGGTTATTATTGGGAGTGGCCCCTTTCAAAGACCATAACTTTACTCTTCCCCGCATTTACCTTCAGGTTCCATTTCTCACACACAGTTCCAAACATATTTACCAGATCCTGTAACTCACACTCATTAGAATGCATCATAACTGTATAGTAAATAAACAGCAATAGGCCTACAGGCAACTTCCACTCATTTCCTTCCCGTATCAGGCGTACACCAACATCTATTGCTCTTCCTTGTAATTTGTTCATGATTCCATCCATTCAAAAATATTGAACAACCATGGGAACATCACACACCCTTGCTTTAGCCCAACATTCAGATAAATGTAGAGCTGTTAGTTTTTGGCAGTTTTCTTTTAGCCAGGCCCTGGACGTGAGAAACCATTGTCAACTTTTAGTCAAATTTCACTCCCTGTATCTCTATAGAGTCCTCTCTGTGTAGTTGTTGCATACCCATAATTTGCTAATCTCTTCCGGTAGGTTTGTGTCTTGTTATTTACGTTGATTGGGTTTCTTCAGAAGCAAAGGAGATTGACCGATCTGCCCCCAGGATGTAATGCTTGAATGACGTTAGTTGGTTTGGATGGCCGCATAGGCATAAGATTCTGGAATTAGGTTGAGGAGGTCGCTGAAGTATACATTCTAGAGTAGAATACCTAGGATACTGCTCTGTAGCACACTGGCTCCTATCTGATGTATGGTCGAGTTAGCTCCATTAACAACCACCTGCAATGAATGTTCTTGTAGGTAGTCTCCAAGTAGTGCCAGAACATTTCCACTAAGCCCAAGTGACTGGAGCTATTCAAGGAACCCCTGTTGCCAAACTCGATTAAAACCACCAGTGAAGTTGAGGGGAATCACAAATAATTCTTCATTGTCATCCAGTGCCTTGTTTCATTTGGTGGAGAGATTCAGTAGGAGATTCAGAAGGATGATCTTCCCCTCCGAAATCCATATTGCTTGTTATCAAGAAACATATGTTTGTCAAATAATTCAGTGATATACCTGGAGAATATAGTATCTACATTTTAAGAATCACTTAACACTTACGGTGCGGGCATATTTCCGCCATATTAGGGCTCATTCAGGTAATCCTGATTGATTAGGAAAGTGTCTGCATGAAATGAAATGTATTCAGGTGAAAACTAGAAGAAAATAGTTTAAAAATTATGCCAGAATGAGCTTCGTATCTCGCGGGGTTCACCTGCAGCGCTACCATAGACATTCGCTAAAATGAGAAATTCTCGCTAATGTTGCGATATTTTTGCCTTTGGCAGCAATGTATATCTAGCGAGACTCTGACTCAGACCCTTCAGTGTACCGGGCGGCTGTAGACGGGTGGCCTGTTGCACTCTCGCTCCCTCGCACTCGATTTTACAGGTTTTAACCCTTTCCCTGCGGGAGACGTTCCGGAAACCATAAGCAATTTACAGCAATTTCCTGGCTTTCAAAGCCTGTAAAAAACGGTAGAAGTCGAGTGTCAGTGGGCGGAACAGCGAGGGTCCCACCTCCAACTGTCGGCACGGCCAGCCGCCCACTGAGGGAAACTGTGGTCTCGGACCGCAGTCTCAGCAGTGTTGCTACATTGCTAATAAGTAGCGAGTTTTCCCGAATGTCTATGGCAACGCTGCGGTTGAACCCCGCGATTTAGGAAGCTCGTTCTAGTGCCATTTTGAAGCTATTTTCGTCTAGTTTTTAGCAGAATACATTTAATTTCATGCAGATACTTGATTAATCATTCAGGAGTGCCTGAATAATTATGCCCTAAATAGCGCAAATATTACCGCAGCCAGAGGGTTAAGAGGCTTTAAAAGCCTGTAGATTGCTGTAAATTGCCATTGCGTTCGAGAACATCTCCCGCAGCCAATGGGTTAAAGTAGATAAATTGGTTGGTAATATGAAACGGCAGACTTGCTCTTCTTCTTGTGAACAGGTACAACATAAGCCTCTTTCCTGAAGAAAGCCTTATGCTGTGAGTGATGCAGATGTTAAATATGGAGGTGAGAGGTGCAGTCAGTTCCGTTACACACCTACGAAGGGCTCTTAGGCTCTTGTTGGGACCAAAGGCCTTGTCAGTGTCCAATGAATGTTGTGCTCTATGCACCTCTTCTTCACTCACTTTGATGGATTGTAGGATGTGGTTGGTATTCTTATGAAGCTTGCAAAGTGAGAGGCCAGTCGATCTGATGGTTTGGAGTTGGATTTGCCTTGTGGGAAGTGTTTTTGCTGAAGGTCCATATCTTGCTTAGTAAAGACAAATACTTGTTTATCGACATTGCCATGCAGTAAAATCTTCCAGTTGATAGATGCCAGGTCAAATTGAATGTCTGGCAGTCTGCTCTTTCCCATAGCCATAAAGTGCGAGTGATCTCACTTTCCCGATTTGTTGGGATGGACAATATAGTCATAATTGCTGTGTGATCACTAGACCCTATACTCCAAAGGAGTCTACATGTGAGAACTGAACTAGGCAGGTCCATCACAACTAAATCAAATGAAGACCCATATATGTGAATAGGTAAATATACCAGAATACTTAAGATCATCTAATGTGAGAATCTCATCGAATGATCTTTGTGTGAGGTGTTGGCTGAAATCTCCAACAATAATGTGTTTTCAATTGTCCTGAAATAAGAGGTAATCAAGGAGTGTATCCAGCAACTCTCCCATCACTGCTAAGTGTTGTGCCATTCAAAAAAGTTTCAACCCTGACCACAATGTCTGGAAGGTGGGAGGTGCGTTTACTCACCAACATTGGTGATGAATCCTCTTATATTGGCAGAAACTATGCTAAACAACTTGGATTTCATGTTCTACGAATTGGCAACCTGGTTGGTAAGAGATCAATGTATAGCGTGGTCTAGTACCAGGTAGGATAGCGCTCGATGTAGTTGACAGGTGGATGTAGCATGTTGATATGTGGGTGCTGCTTGAGGTTGTTGGGATGTAAACCCACAGTGAAGAGGTCATTGATATGATCCAGTGCATGCAGGGAGGTGCCTTTGGAGTCCATTTAGGCGCTGAGGCTGTGTTAGTGACTGCCATTACTAAATCCTGCTTTTTTGTTTAAGTTTAACACTCATCCACTCTGTGTCTGAATCTGGAGCAGTATGAACAGTGTTGGCAACTTATGCAGTGTATCCTCTTCATTTGCAAGTGGAACACTTAAGTTAATCTTGTGGAGCGTGGCGGTTTCATGGAATTTACTGAACTTGGTGAGCCTCACAATGAGGTTGTCGTCAGGTTGGTCTTGCCTTTCAGAGGTGGTGTTGGTTGCGCAGAGGTTGCAAGCTTTGACCCTGTAAGTGGTGGTTCGCAAACCAACAAGTTAACCTGTTGTTCCTTCGGGTATTAAGTAGTTTGGTATCTGTTCCAGTGTAGTGATTGGCATGTGGTGATGGATTTGCAGTTGAAAGTGATTCTTAGGTTGATTGTTATGTTTGTGTGATTGATTGTGATGTAGAAGCTTGGCATAAGACTGTTCCAGGCTATGTTTGTTGTTTTGTGTGTTTTGTTGAATGTGAATTTAGACATGATAAATGTTGTGTGAGGCTGTTGATTCTGTTTTAGCTTACAGTGAGACAGTGTTTGAGTCAGTGTCAGAGTTATTGATATTGGTATTGAGAGTGACTGTGATATGTGTGTTGATAGGATTATTGCTGAAAGTGGCTGTAATATGTGTGTTGATAGGAATATTGTCAGTAGTGGCTGTGATATGTGTGTTGATAGGGTTATTATTGGGAGTGGCTGTGATATGTGTGTTGATAGGGTTATTATTGGGAGTGGCTGTGATATGTGTGTTGATAGGGTTATTGTTGGGAGTGGCTGTGAAATGTGTGTTGATAGGATTATTGTTGGGAGCGGCTGTGATATGTGTGTTGATAGGGTTATTGTTGGGAGTGGCTGTGATATGTGTGTTGATAGGGTTATTATTGGGAGTGGCTTTGATATGTGCGTTGATAGGGTTATTATTGGGAGTGGCTGTGATATGTGTGTTGATAGGGTTATTATTGGGAGTGGATGTGATATGTGTGTTGATAGGATTATTGTTGGGAGTGGCTGTGATATGTGTGTTGATAGGGTTATTATTGGGAGTGGCTGTGATATGTGTGTTGATAGGGTTATTATTGGGAGTAGCTGTGATATGTGTGTTGATAGGATTATTATTGGGAGTGGCTGTGATACGTGCGTTGATAGGGTTATTGTTGGGAGTGGCTGTGATATGTGTGTTGATAGGGTTATTATTGGGAGTGGCTGTGATATGTGTGTTGATAGGGTTATTATTGGGAATGGATGTGATATGTGTATTGATATGGTTATTATTGGGAGTGGCTGTGATATGTGTGTTGATAGGGTTATTATTGAGAGTGGCTGTGATATGTGTGTTGATAGGGATATTATTGGGAGTGGCTGTGATATGTGTGTTGATAGGGTTATTATTGGGAGTGGCTGTGATATGTGTGTTGATAGGGTTATTATTGGGAGTGGCTGTGATATGTGTGTTGATAGGGTTATTATTGGGAGTGGCTGTGATATGTGTGTTGATAGGGTTATTATTGGGAGTGGCTGTGATATGTGTGTTGATACGGTTATTATTGGAAGTGGATGTGATATGTGTGTTGATAGGGTTATTGTTGGGAGTGGCTGTGATATGTGTGTTGATAGGGTTATTGTTGGGAGTGGCTGTGATATGTGTGTTGATAGGGTTATTATTGGGAGTGGCTGTGATATGTGTGTTGATAGGGTTATTATTGGGAATGGATGTGATATGTGTATTGATATGGTTATTATTGGGAGTGGCTGTGATATGTGTGTTGATAGGGTTATTATTGAGAGTGGCTGTGATATGTGTGTTGATAGGGATATTATTGGGAGTGGCTGTGATATGTGTGTTGATAGGGTTATTATTGGGAGTGGCTGTGATATGTGTGTTGATAGGGTTATTATTGGGAGTGGCTGTGATATGTGTGTTGATAGGGTTATTATTGGGAGTGGCTGTGATATGTGTGTTGATAGGGTTATTATTGGGAGTGGCTGTGATATGTGTGTTGATACGGTTATTATTGGAAGTGGATGTGATATGTGTGTTGATAGGGTTATTGTTGGGAGTGGCTGTGATATGTGTGTTGATAGGGTTATTGTTGGGAGTGGCTGTGATATATGTGTTGATAGGTTTATTGTTGGGAGTGGATGTGATATGTGTGTAGAAATGGGATTCCTCAAAAGATATGATAGCATTTGAAGATAATGTACATATTACGTTTGTTAAGGCCTGTCTTATGTCTCTTACTTGGAAGATTACCAGTTAAACTTTTGCGGGACGGACATGACGACTGACCGTGACTCTACGCCCTCCTTTATTCTTCCTTAAGTTCTTGATTCATGCTGTAATATCCTCATTGGGTTTGTGTCTTTTTATAAACACATGGAACAATTATCTTGCTTTATGCGGTATTCTCTCTCGTGTGTTTAAACATTGTGTACTCATTCATTTTCTTAATCTCCCATCCTGTAGTCAACATCAGACTTGCCATTATTTCGTCTCTCACTCACTCTCTCTCTCTATCTTACACAAATTCATAGACGCAATTTGTTAATACCTAAACAAACAAAAACTCGATGATCATAATTAAATATCAAACGGGCAATCACAGCCTTTCTAATGTGTCGCCTTAGCTTTTGTGATACCGATCTAAAATTTAGTAATACATGCATTATAATGTAAAACTTGCAAAATATTCAAACCAAAACTTATACGAACACAGTAAAAAGACAAAACAACTAAGCAAAATCGCTATGTGGAAACAACGCTTAAGTAAATTAATAATTTATAAATAAAAGAACACAATCCACCACATAGGGTGTATATGTGGTATACGTGTATATACAGTATATATATATATATATATATATATATATAGATATAGATATATAGATATATAGATATATATATATATATATACATTAAAACTACCGTGGGAAATAAAATTAAACCTTGGATACCCAAATTGAAAACTCACACAGACGAAAGGCTCTGGCGTACCGTACTAGGTTTTGTTTTCAATGTGAACAAAGTGAACAAAACCATTTTGTGTAGTAGGTTACTCCGAAGGATCCTTGTAGGTGAACCATCAATTCGTATATTGTTACAGAAGTATTCATGACAACGAAAATCAGTGGAATTACATTCATAATGATACATTACATTGGATTTTAATCCTATCACATCAATTACTTTATTTGTAAACACTATATGCACTATACATTGCATTTAACAGTTATGCATTATCACTTAAGCCTGAACAATTTCCCGTGTATGCATATTGTTAAATTCAAAGGTTGTATTACACCTCAACTCCCAGTAAATTGCTATTATTCATACCTGAAACTTTATATTAGGAAAGTTAATCAAAGTCCAGATTAAATTCTTCATTCACATGCTTGCGTTCATATAATCTCACGAATAAGTATTATTTCGCGTAGCATGTACTTGTGTACTTACGTAATTGTACAGTACAGTTTATTGCATTCCTAAGGATGCCTCTAAATATTGGATATATACAAATTTACCTTTCATAATAATTACAACCAATGAGAGATTGGTGGTGATTGAGGAGTAGTAGTGGTAATGGCGTGGTAGATAGCACGAGAGAACCCGCTGAACACCCTCCCGTTGGCACTGCTCGATCCACACTGACTGACTCGCTTGCCGCTTGGGCCTTGGCTAAGGCTTGTAGAGCAGCGAGTGGAGGTGGGGTTATAAGTAGGGAAGGTGGAGATTTAAGAGGAAGGTTTGGCTATATGGGTGGGTCCAAAACATGAATATATCGGCGTGTGAGACAGATGGCAGCTGATTCGTATTTGCATCGTCTGCATGTTTCCTTGCGTAAAACCATGCCTGTCTGCCTATTGAGTTACCAAAGTAGCTAGTTTACAGCTAGAAATATAAGTTTCCATTTCCATATAAAATATAATTTGTTCACTAAGTGACATATTTCTATATAAGCTAATCAGAAAAACAGTTTCGCTATACAGTAGTTTGTCTCCGGATTGCCAACTTTCTAAGATGATGGTGAGCGATTACGTTCCCTTGTAGATAATAGTAAGTGTCAGTCGTACGTAAATTACGTTGTGGACAGAGATCTTAAAATTAACCTGCTTAGTCACCCATCTTTATATTCATATTTTCTTTGTTACAAGTCACATCACATATTGAGCTAGAAGAGTCCGCTTAATGTTGCTAAATGCAGAACGTGTATATTATCAGTTAGATATGTTCTTCATCTATGAGCATTCTGAAGATGTTCTATCACTAATTATAGCGTATATTTGTCACTAGATAAAACACAATTTCAAAAGGTCTAGCGTATTAACGCTATAATGGAAAGTCACGCAACCAAATTAGTAACATTAAATATACTAGTATTAAACTGAAATGTTGCCGCTAAAGTCACTCAAAAATATTGTGAACCTTTTATTGTTATATATAATATATACTGTATATATATATATATATTGTATATACAGTATATAGGTATCGCAATTCATTTATTTTGCATTCTATTGGCTATATAATCAACGCTACAATTAGTTATGTTATTAATGTATCTTTTTATCTATCTATTGCCGGACGCCGTGAATCCCGAAGGTGTGGCCACGAACGAAACTCCCCCTTGCACCTCTGTTCCCAGTCAGCCAACGCCTCTCCTCCTATCCAGTACCACTTACGCTCATATACTTCTTAACTCCATCCTTCCACCTCTCACTTGGTCTACCTCTCCCTCTCTGCCCTTCCACCTCGCTCTCTTATACTGTCTTAGTCATTCTCTCGTTTCCCATACGTTCCATATGGCCGAACCTTCTGAAGGTGTTCCTTTTCACACTTTCCAACACATCTACATCCACACCACACCACTCTCGTACTTCTTCATTCATCTGTCTATCCCTCCATGTTAATCTGCACACAATTCTCAAGTTTGAATCTCTTCACCAACGTCCATGCTTCACTCCCGTAATATAAGTCAATGTCGGCATTACCACACTGTCATGGAAAGACCTCTTTACTTCCATGCTAACCACCCTATTTCTTGTTACTGCTTTCAGCGTTCCTACAACCCTCTTCCCCTGCTGTACCCTCTCCCGCACTTCTTCATCCATACTCCCATCTTTACTCCATACACTGCCCAAATACTTAAATGAGCTGACATTCTCCACAGCCTGATCGTTCAACCTTACCTCACACTGTGGTTGCACCCCTTTCAAATACCATAACATTGCTCTTCCCGCATTTACCTTCAGATTTTGTTTTTCACACACTGTTTCAAACATATTTACCAGACCCTGTAACTCCCATTCACTATCGCTCATCAGCACTGTATTATCGACAAACAGCAGTACAGGCAACTTCCATTAGTTTCCCTCCCTTATCAGTGGTACACCAACATCCACTGCTGTTTCTTGTATTTCTTTCATGACTCCATCAATATGTATATATTGAACAACCGCAAAGTTGAAAGGGTGACAAAGACCCAAATTCAAGATATGTTAAATGTCTGGATACACGGAATTTGAAGCAGTTTAAATCATAGAGTGAGGAAAAGACAGATTGAGGGAGAGTTCCAGAGTTCACGTGTTGTATAGAAGAGAGACTGTGAACATTTTTAAATTCTTGGGTTGGAGAGTTGGACAGAATAAGAGGGGAATTGTGTTGAAAGTCGGGTGCTTCCCACTCGCCGTAAGAGAGAGGGTATGCACTGAATGAGCTCTGAAGAACACTGATTGTTGCAATAGCGATAGAATAGTGAAAGAGATGCAACATTGCAGCGTGTAGAGAGGAATTGTAGGGATTTAGTAAGAGAAAGTGAGTTGATGATACAAATGGCTTTTGACTACCATTTTGAGAAGTGCTGATTTGGTGGGGGAGACACTTGTTACAGGCAACTTTGCCTTTTGTCTCCTTCATTTACATAGAGAAAAAAACTAGGCTGAAGGTTTACGATATTAGATGGTGTATTGCAAATCAAACTTAAATTCAGAATGTGGCAGACGAAACAACATTGCTTGAAACAGTTTTATGAATCACTTCTATAATCTATATGGTAGTCACATTAACAGTGTTATATACATATGGTAGTCACATTAACAGTGTTATATACATATGGTAGTCACATTAACAGTGTTATATACATATGGTAGTCACATTAACAGTGTTATATACATATGGTAGTCACATTAACAGTGTTATATACATATGGTAGTCACATTAACAGTGTTATATACATATGGTAGTCACATTAACAGTGTTATATACATATGGTAGTCACATTAACAGTGTTATATACATATGGTAGTCACATTAACAGTGTTATATACATATGGTAGTCACATTAACAGTGTTATATACATATGGTAGTCACATTAACAGTGTTATATACATATGGTAGTCACATTAACAGTGTTATATACATATGGTAGTCACATTAACAGTGTTATATACATATGGTAGTCACATTAACAGTGTTATATACATATGGTAGTCACATTAACAGTGTTATATACATATGGTAGTCACATTAACAGTGTTATATACATATGGTAGTCACATTAACAGTGTTATATACATATGGTAGTCACATTAACAGTGTTATATACATATGGTAGTCACATTAACAGTGTTATATACATATGGTAGTCACATTAACAGTGTTATATACATATGGTAGTCACATTAACAGTGTTATATACATTTTGTCGAGAAATAAATCAAAAGTAATAATACCAAACACATAATGTACTGTATTAATGTATTAAAGTAATAATACCAAACACATAATGTAGTGTATTAATGTATTAAAGTAATAATACCAAACACATAATGTACTGTATTAATGTATTAAAGTAATAATACCAAACACATAATGTAGTGTATTAATGTATTAAAGTAATAATACCAAACACATAATGTAGTGTATTAATGTATTAAAGTAATAATACCAAACACATAATGTAGTGTATTAATGTATTAAAGTAATAATACCAAACACATAATGTAGTGTATTAATGTATTAAAGTAATAATACCAAACACATAATGTAGTGTATTAATGTATTAAAGTAATAATACCAAACACATAATGTAGTGTATTAATGTATTAAAGTAATAATACCAAACACATAATGTACTGTATTAATGTATTAAAGTAATAATACCAAACACATAATGTATTGTATTAATGTATTGTTAAGCGTGTTACTAACGTTCTCTATACATCTTTTCTGGGATGAAAATTGGCAAGTTCCTAATATGCAGTAGATAATACACTATATGAGCCGTAACTTTTTATGGTAATGTTAGAATAAACACACTATTAGAGTGATGATGACATCTAGTTTGTTAGTACTTTGCAATTGAGTATCAGGAAATCGATTGCCAGGGGAGGAAATATTGTAACTTGGTTATGGTGAGTAAAGTGTACTAAGAACGACAAATGCGGAATTTTAGTAAGTGGATGATATTTCAATAAACACACATATTGTTTTCAAAAACAAACCTTAACCCTTTCTGCTCGAAGGTATCATTTGTATTTATATTCGGAAAACATCGAGGAATGAAACGTGCTAAATGTATCGCAATTTTCATTTTTATTGTTACAGGTGTTTCTCTACAGTCTGTTACTTGCTGGAAGAAACACTGAAAAGTTGAGACTGGCAAATATATTTTTAATTTCCTTGTTCTTGATGATGATGGTGAAAGGATTGAGGGAGGATAAGCCTTTACAACTGCACTTCGTATCTAATGTTCAAAGAATGTTCAGGAGATTCACACGTGAGCGTGCTATCCACTCGGCCGCCGTGTCTCCTTGCTCTGAAATACCAACACTGTCTGACTTTTTGGTTTAGTGTTCACCTGTCCGTCTGGTTGTCAGTTTGAGGCGTCCAGGTGGGAATCCTTGACACTGATTACATTAACCCAGTCTGTACCAGCGACGTCTGTTATATTTTAATCTAGCTATATTTAGACGATTTTATGCAGCTTATGAAGGATTTGCGGTAGTTAAAAGTGATTATCGAGCTAGTTAGAAGCCATATAATGCCAGAGACCTTTCCTAAACTGAATGAAATTGATTAGTAGTAGCCAGACTCAATTAAATAGGATACATAACGGTACAGAAAGGGTTAAGACACAATGGTGCACCACCCAATGTTTTCGGCAATTTTCGATAACATTTGTTTTGTTTTGAATATTTATTTTAGTTGTGATGCACTGGTGTCTGTCACTAGAATGAAGTTAGTTTATTATAGGAACCTGAAATATTGCATATCATTAATTCAAAAGCTGCCCAACCACCAAAGGTTTTTTGGCTTAAGAATATTTTGTTTCCATACATTAAATATGTTGGGATAAATATGCACTAATATTGGTAACTACTGTAAAATGAAGGTAGAATATCTTAGTGGTTGAGTTTTTATAAATCTTATTTACCAAACCAAAAAAAAAAAAAAAACAATATTCCGTTTTGTGTTTTGTTTTCAAAAAGTATATCCAAGTTCATAATGGTCTGTTCACTCTATGTGTAATGAACTAGCAAGATCTATTTGATATCTACAGTAGATAATTTGAATGCAGATATATTTCGTTGGCAAACAGGCTTTCTTATGTGATTGTTTATTTTGATATAATTAAGTATATTATATAAATAAACGACCTTTTGAAGTTTACGAAAGCCTTGTGAGAAAAAAAAGTTAATAGGCTAATACAGTTTTAACCAAAGTTAAATGGAAAACAATATAAGAACATGGGTACAGTAACTGTACATGAGAAACTGTGTCTAACCATTAATGCTACAAATATAGTAAACAAGCGTTTGCTCTTGGATTAGTAAATAAAGAAATATAACATGTGCGTTCATGAGTGAAATAGTTTGCACTGAATAAAGTTTGAAGGAGCAACCGCTGGTGCAGTTGAAGCAGAAATGAAATAAAATGGGAAGAATGAGATTGGAGAGTGTTAGTTAGCGGAGGGGGAGTTCAAAAGGTGAAATGCCTTTCATTCCCCTCCCTGCAATAGAGTTGTAAGGGTGGAACCTCTCACACATTCGAGCAGTATATATAGCTAAATGGGACTGCTAAATTCATAGTCAAAGGGATAACTGACTTGAAAGAAACATATAAGCAATGAGTCAAATGATCCAAGCACATCTAATTCATGGCTGATTCGTACAACATAATTCAAATGCTTCGGAACATTAATATTTGTATAAGTATACACTGGAAAAACTCAGAAGAAATTAATTATTGCATTAGAGGTAGAAGATTGATAGAGGTGCAACATTGCGGCGGCGTGTAGATTGATGATAATTAGTAAGAGGAGGAGTCGATGACACTAAATGTTTTTTACCCTTTCGAAAAGAGAGGTATGGGTGGAACCTCCCCACACATGTGAACAGTACTCGATACATGAGTGCACAGTGCCCCTGTACAGAGTAAATGGTTGTGCGCAGGTGAAAAGTCAATGGAGGTGGTTGAGCACACAAAACCTCTGGAAAGCTGATTCAGCAAGAGTTGTGATATGGTCACTCCACGAATGGTTAGAAGATAATGAGGAAATTAAACACCACGCCACCACCGCCAAGCAGTTTTCCCGCGCTTACCACCACACCCCAGAGAAAGGAAGCCATAACCACCACACCACCAGTGCCAGAGTTGCAGCCATAGCTTTCACACTCCCTCCAACACCCTGCAAGAATATAAAAGTCACAATTAATAACCCTGATGCCATAAAGAAAAGTAAAACCACAAAGGAAAGGAAGACCACCAAAATGCTGCATAGACACCATACCTCCACATGCCCTTCTTCCTCCAAGCCGCATCACCACCGTGACCGAGAAACCAGGAGGGGCTACCCCAACCACCTCAGGACCTCCCCTTCGCACATATGTCCTTATTAGCCGGAGAAGGGGCACCAGGAGGAACTCAGAGAGAGGTAAGACTATGACAGGCAGGGGTAAGATCTGCAGAGTTGGAAAGCTATTAATTACCCTCACTGGAAGGTAAATTACATCTGGAAGATTTGGGTTTAATACTGAACTAGATCCCTGACAACACTGGTTGTAAAGCTCTATTTTTAGTCCTATTGAGATCTTGGATAATCAAAGGAATATGTTATTAGATCTCACTGGAGACAACCTAATATCCGTTCCGCTTTATTAGTAGTAAACCGACCTCTTACCTTACTAAAGTTCACACACTGGCAGGGCTTTGGAAAGGTAGGGCTCTGCGAGATACCGTACCTATTGCATAACGGCACGCTGCATATAGAGTAACTCCGGTACAGAATCCCAGGCACTGGTTCTGGGGTACGTTATTACCGGAAAAGGCCCAATATTAACTCATTCACGCAATCCCTGAAAGACTCATATAACGGTCAGGATAGTTAAGAGACGTTGCGTTAAACAGCCCTATTACGTTAGTCCGATGACATGTTACAGATGCACTGGCATATTGTACATGAAATTTAAGACCCAACACCCAAGAGAACTGGAAGGTTCTGCATCAAAACTCTTATAACGGTCAGAGTAGTTAGAGAGCTTCTCTCTACGTTCGCTCGATGATATAGTACAGATGCACTGGCATATTGTACATATCATTTAAGATCCAAGAGTTCGAGTTCCATCCAGTGTCCACCAGCCACGTCAGGACCACCACCACGGCCAAGACCCTCATCAGAAGACTATAGTAGTGCCTCATAATATAATGCCCAGTGTAACCCCTAAGAAATACTAGTGACGCACCTTATTCAAAGGAAGTACTCAAGTGATATAGATATAATTAATAATACATAGTGTAACCTCAAGAAAGTACTAGTCACGCACCTTATTCAAAGGAAGTACTAAAGGGATTAATAATGCCTAGTGTAACTTCTAAGAAGTACTAGTGACACACCTTATTTAAAGGAAGTACTTAAGTGAATCATCCAATATATTAATACGCTATTTAACCTCAAAAGAAGTACTAATGATATACCTTATTCAAAGGAAAGTACTTAAGTGAAAATCTGTTATATATATCTATACAGTTAATCTAAAAAAAGTACTAGTGACGTACCTTTTTTAAGGGAGTACTAAAGTAATATTTAAAGGCCAAGTCTTAATTGTGAGAGAGTATTGAGGAACCACGCTCATGTGTCTTTATATATAATTCTTACCTATTACTTTTACTAATCAATAACTGTGTACCACTTAATACGATATATGAATGTACGCTGTGTTATATTTATCCTCTATTACCTTTGTGCATGTGTTTAAGTGAATTCAACTTCTCCAGTCAAGCAAGAACCTACCTAATTAATCCAATTAACCCCAGCAAAAACCTGGGATAACAAAAAAAACACCAAGAATATTGAGATAAGACAAATAATTGATGTGTGTATTGTTAACGGGTAAGGGATAGTTGTGTAGAAGATTGTGACGGGTATAAATTATAGAATGAGAAATTGGGTTTTGAAAGCATTGTAGGGAATAAGGTTATCTCTGCCCCAATCAGTTTGACTCAACTTACACAACCTAACATGAAGAAGACTCGTTTGTTGCAGAAATATGAAATCATGGATTTCACGTGGATTGCTCTGTTTAAGGAAACTGTTATCTGAAGAAGAGTAGTCAATCAATCAATCAATCAGCTTTATTTCACAATATACATGGTAAAACCCTTATTCTTCAACAATACAAAAATCAATCCTTCATCTTCTCTTAATATTCTTGGTGTCTCTTTTTCTTCTGCTCTCACTTGGAAGGACCATATTACCAGTCTTGCTAAAGTAGGCTCCCAGAAGCTGGGTGTGCTCAATCCCCTCAAGGGGTTCTTTACCCCTGCACAGCTACTTGCTCTGTACAGGGGCACAATGCATCCTTATATTGAATATTGTTCACATGTGTGGGGAGGTTCCTCTCACACCTCACTCCTGGACAAAGTAGAAATGAGAGCCTTTCGTGTCATTGATTCCTGCCCACTCGCCAACTCTCTGCAAACTCTCTCTCTTCGCCGCAATGTTGCATCTCTCTCGCTATTCTATCACTACTACAATAATCAGTGCTCCTCAGAGCTCTCCCAGTGTATACCAGTTCCTCAATGTAGGGTACGTGGTACCCGTCTTGCAACACAATCCCTCCTCTACTCTGTGCAACTCTCCAACCCAAGAGTGAAATGTTACTCTCAGACTTTCTTTTATTCAACAGCTGAGCTCTGGGAGTCTCTTCCAGAATCAGTCTTTCCCTCCTCCTATGACTTAAATTGCTTCAAACTCCGTGTGTCAAGGCATTTTGGCTCGAACGTCCCTTGATTTTGGCCCTGTCACTCTTTCAACTCTGGGGGAGGCACTCGCTACATGTAGTTCTGCGTTTTGTTTCCCTCACTCACATAGAAAAAAAAGAACACACATACATATTACATACACTGCGGTAAACTAGCTCAAAACCTGATACCAGTATATAATACAGGTACTTCAAATAAATTTAACACACACTAAAGAATAGTATAAAATATCATGATGCAATCAATTATTATGTTCCTTCCAACAACCAACTATACTCCTAAAATCGATTAATGAAATTTACAAACACATGTGGCAGTCCGTGGATTCGAACCCAGGATGCTCACACCGAATATCAACACCTTATGCATCGCACCACGAAGACAGTTAAAGGATGGTGGACACTGCCTACGATTTGTTATGCAACTTCGAATCCTGCATATCAATCTAAGCATGTACACACATCCCAACTGCAACTCACGTAGGCTATGCATATGTGAATGGAAAGAGCAATTAATGGGGCCTTAACCACTAGGGAAGTCCTCTCGATAAATTACCCCTGAACCAATATCAATTATTTTGTTATTGTTGATAATCAATGTATATTTTTTCAAGTGAATTCCAGGAAATTGAGCTGAACGAAATTATGAAAGTAAATACATGTTGAACAATTGACCACCTGCGAGTTTCATGCTATAAGGAAGTTGGAGCCATACACATTGATATAAAACAGAAATGAAATAATTATGTAGGTTTCTGATGGATGGTAAGTATGATAAATAAATGTGTATGGATTTATAAATGCACTACAACCGTATTTTAGCTGGTAATTCTGCTAAATATCGATGTCAACAGCTCCAACTTCGTTATAGCCTGAAACTTGCAAGTGGTCAATATATACAAGGCGTTAAAAGGCACAATGTCATAGAGCTAATTAAAATAGCAAAATTAATGTAAGACACAAAATGTGACACAAATGATAACCAATATATAACTAAATCTTAGAAAAGATAGTGGGAAGCAGTATGATACATTTGTGTTAGTTACCATCAGTGAAACACATTAAAGATAGTGGGAAGCAGTATGATACATTTGTGTTAGTTACCATCAGTGAAACACATTAAAGATAGTGGGAAGCAGTATGATACATTTGTGTTAGTTACCATCAGTGAAACACATTAAAGATAGTGGGAAGCAGTATGATACATTTGTGTTAGTTACCATCAGTGAAACACATTAAAGATAGTGGGAAGCAGTATGATACATTTGTGTTAGTTACCATCAGTGAAACACATTAAAGATAGTGGGAAGCAGTATGATACATTTGTGTTAGTTACCATCAGTGAAACACATTAAAGATAGTGGGAAGCAGTATGATACATTTGTGTTAGTTACCATCAGTGAAACACATTAAAGAACAATAATTAACAGTCATGACATTAATTGAGAATAGAGGTTATAAAGATAACCACAATATTAAAGAACCACCTATAATAATATAATCACTGAATGAAAGAACCACCTATAATAATATAATCACTGAATGAAAGAACCACCTATAATAATATAATCACTGAATGAAAGAACCACCTATAATAATATAATCACTGAATGAAAGAACCACCTATAATAATATAATCACTGAATGAAAGAACCACCTATAATAATATAATCACTGAATGAAAGAACCACCTATAATAATATAATCACTGAATGAAAGAACCACCTATAATAATATAATCACTGAATGAAGAACCACCTATAATAATATAATCACTGAATGAAAGAACCACCTATAATAATAATCACTGAATGAAGAACCACCTATAATAATATAATCACTGAATGAAAGAACCACCTATAATAATATAATCACTGAATGAAAGAACCACCTATAATAATATAATCACTGAATGAAAGAACCACCTATAATAATATAATCACTGAATGAAAGAACCACCTATAATAATATAATCACTGAATGAAAGAAAACATTGTTATTATTATAATAGATTACCAGTAATACGATTACTGACATTCATGTCAGCTGTGGTAATACACAATTGACTTAAAATGGTAGACACGCATGTAACTTAAAATAAGCACAATTTGAACATGACAACAATAACTGATGCAATAAGGAAAATAAAAGACCTATGCAAGAATCATCCATTTAAGATAACAGGATCTCGGCGTTCTTCATGTTTCCGTGCCCAGTCTATTCTAGCATTCATAATATCCAGAGGAAGGTTAGATACATCCACGCCATAATCATTTATAAACAATGTTTCAGTAAACTGATACAAATAACCTGATATTTAAAGCTGATATATAATTATTTATAGTAGAACATTTATAATTTGTTATCCATTTTAGATAACGGGCCTGACTTAGAGCAACCTGGTGACGTAGTAACAGTTGATTACAGGTGTTCGCAACTTGATGATTGCAGTGGTGATCCTGTCATCCTATTAAGTGACTTTGCATAATTTATGTCACCTCAAATGTTCTAAATATACAACTCCTATTAGTAGTTTTATGGTTCCACAATGCCAGCCCTTACTCTGGTTTACAATAAGCGTTAAACAGGAAGGACAAGGTATTTAGATTAACTAAGCTAACATTTCTTACGATGCTATTAAAACTCCCATAAAACTGTTTAAATGTCTTTTCCACATCTTTATCATCCGTTAAATCATAAGTAATGTTGTCCTCTAGATCATCACAATGTTTAACTAGCTGAAGATTGTCAGGGCCTAGTTTTTATATTCTCGTCTCCTATGGGAACCTTTTTGCCAAATAGCATACATTTAGTGTTATCTTTATTAATTTTAAATTTCAAATTGTCAATGATATTACGTTGTGTGTACAATTGTCAATGATATTACGTTGTGTGTACAATTGTCAATGATATTACGTTGTGTGTACAATTGTCAATGATATTACGTTGTGTGTACAATTTGGTCATGCTTTTTACGGAACTTGCTAATACCACAATATTGTCAGCATAAGCATGTATATTGCTAATTTCAAATATAATTTCATCAATGTAAAACTTAAATAAAAACGGCGATAAAAACACCTTGTCTCACACCGTGCTCTACAAAATGATAGTTTCCTACATGTTCTTGCCATTGAATGCACGCCATTTGGTTCCTTAAATAATGCATTATGATAAACATTAGATCCGAAGGTATTCCTAGTTTTATTAGTATTTTTCCTAAATTATAATGATTAACTAAGTCAATCTATCTATCTATCTATTGCCTGACGCCGTGATCCCCGAAGGGGTGGCCACAAACAAACCGCCCCCATGCACCTCTGTCCCCAGTCAGTCGGCGCCCCTCCCCCCAACCAGCACCGCCCTCGTTCATATACTTCCTCACTCCATCCTTCCACCTCTCCTTCGGTCTACTTCCCCCTCTCTGTCCCTCCACCTCGCTCTCGTACACCCTCTTAGTCATTCTCTCGCTTTCCATACGTTCCATATGGCTGAACCATCTCAAGTTGTTCCTTTTCACACTTTCCAGCACATCTACCTCCACACCACACCTCCTTCTTACTTCTTCATTAGTCTGGCTATCCCTCTATGTAACTCCGTACTTCTTAAGGGGACAGACCGGTTAATTACAAACTTCCAGGCCTTACTTTCAATTTAAATGAAATTTGGCACAGGTGTATATGACCATAAAACTAGATAACAAAAAAACATTGTTTTTGCTTTTTTCTTGCAATTTAGGTAAAACAAAATTGAAAACCATAGCACTGCAGAAAATCATAAACTCCTACAGAAATCCCCATAGCACATGTTTTATGTGATCAAACAACTCACAAAAGGTGTATCTGTAGTTGCTACAAAAAACATTTTATATATTTTGTATATATGTTCGATTTAGGTGATTACGGATTCAGGCGAATATATTTATAGAAAATTACAACTTTGACGACATATTGTGATTTTTTTTTAATTACTAGAGTAAATTGGCTTGATAGGCCTTGTAGTGTTTTTAATTACCTTTCCAATGGTATATACACCATTCCTATAGGTCCAATAATAACTGTAGAGTAACATCCAAAAGTGCGACAATATAGGTTCTGAGAAAAACAGGTGAAAGTCAAAGGTAATTAGGTGAACATTTTTACTTTTGTTTTTTAGATTTACAATATTTTACCCAGGAACATGGCAAAGTAGAAGATAAAGCGTATCGGAGGTTGTCGAGTAGCTTACGCTCTTTCGATTTATATAGGTATGCTCCTCGTACGACCAGTAGTTAC
The DNA here is from genome assembly GCA_032716605.1 of Paralithodes platypus. Lineage (NCBI taxonomy): Eukaryota > Metazoa > Arthropoda > Malacostraca > Decapoda > Lithodidae > Paralithodes > Paralithodes platypus. The sequence goes on along the minus strand of CM064508.1, from coordinate 19,671,336 downwards.
TGAGCATGTTAATTTCAAAGTTCGCTATATAACGTTTTTAGAATTACAGGAAAAGTTTGGAAAACATAAAAAAAAACTATTTCCAATGGGTTTTCACTAATAACATTTCACTGGCTTATGAAGGGATGTTGACTCTTGTTGAGTAAACACCTATTGGTATTTTCAGGATTTCGAGTTTTTTAAGCCTAAATTAACCGCTCGGTCCCCTTAAGTAATTAATTTCCACTGCTCTCACTCTTGATCTGAGTCTCTTCTCAAACGTCCATGCTTCACTTCCGTAAGTCAGTGTTGGGATTACCACACTGTCGTACAAGGACTTCTTCACTTCCATACTGACCACCCTATTTCTTGTTACTGCTTTCAGCGTTCCTACAACCCTCTTCCCCTGTTGTACCCTCTCCCGCACTTCTTCATCCATAGTCCCATCTTTACTCGACACACTGCCCAGATAGTTAAAAGAGTTGATGATCTCCATAGCCTGACCGTTCAGCTTCACCTCACACTCTGTGACTTCACCCCTTTCGAAGACCATAACCTTGCTCTTCCCCGCATTTACCTTCAAATTCCGTTTTACGCACACTGTTCCAAACTCATTTACCAGACCCTGCAACTCCCATTCATTTATACTCATCAGAACTGTATCATCCGCAAACAGCAGTATAGGTAGCTTCCACTCATTTCCCTCCCTTTTCAGCGATACACCAACATCCACTGCTCTTAATAGTATTTCTTTCATGACTCCATCCATATATACAGTAAACAACCACGGGGACATCACACACCCCTGTTTCAAACCAACATTCAGGTCAAAGAACTCGCTCTGCTCACTCTCCACACGTACTGCCGCCTTTGCACCCTCATACATGCTCTTCACTGCTTTTAGCAACTTGCCATCTACTCCGTATATTCGAAGTTCTTTCCACAAACCTTCTCTATCCACTCTGTCATAGGCCTTCTCCAAGTTCATAAAGGCAACATACACCTTTTGTTTCTTCTGCAGATATTTCTCCACAACACAATTCAGGGTAGAAATCTGATCTACACATCCTCTTCCCTTCCTAAAACCTCCCTGCTCGTCGCCTATCTATTTCTCCGTTCTCACTCTCACTCTCTCAATCACTACCCTACTGTATACCTTCCCTACTACGCTTAGAAGACATATTCCTCGGCGGTTGCCACACACTCGTCTTTCCCCTTTGCCCTTATATAGGGGGACTATTATGCCAGTCTTCCGGTCATCGGGTGCACTCCCCGGGGATTCTCCAATGTTAGTTTGCACATTTTCCATACCCATTCGATCACTATCTCACCACCATACCTCAACATTTCCCCACACACTCCATCTGTTCCTGGTGCTTTCCCCAACTACACTCTTTTCATGGCTTCCCACACTTCTGACCTCCTGATCCCCATCTCCTCCTCCGCTACTTCTCTTTTTCTCCCTCCCATACCATATCCAACTATGTTTGCTGGCTCTTCATTCCTTACATTTAGCAACTCATTGAAGTACTCCCTCCATCTTTCGACTCTCTCTTGCTTTTTGGCTAGCATTCTCCCATTCTTACCTTTCACACCCTTACTGTTTCCCTTGCTACCTTCCCTAATTTTCTTGACTTCTTTCCAGAACAGTTTCTTACTCTCCCTCCATTTTTTTTTTTTTTTTTTTTTTTTTTTTAAGAGACAATGAACGGAGGAAGGAAAAACACAGATAAAACAAAAAGGTCCATGTGCCTAAAGGCATCCTCCATTCATAAAATGTTTGTAACAACTGGATTTAAACTTATGTAGATTGTAAGTTTGTGGAAAGCAATTCGAGGGAAAATGAATTCCAAAGAGTAGTAGTTCTAGGGAAAAATGAATTTTGATAAGCAGAAGTTCTGCATTGTGGAGGAGAAAGTGTAAATTCATGGGCGCTCTCAGCTGCCCTACTTCTACGGGGAAAGATGTGGAGAGGCGGAACAATCGAAGCAAGTTCCTCGGAACAATTGCTGTGAAAATATCTGTAGAATAATGCAAGGGATGCAACGTTTCTTCGTATGGATAATGTAGGAAGGTCCTGTGTGATTGCAGGGTTATTGATTAATCTAATAGATTTATTTTGAATTTTGTCCAACTGCCTCAATGCAGCCACTCCACTTCCACTCTACAGAGGTGAACAGTAATCCATCTGAGAACGCACATGACTTTTATATATTACGGCCAACTACTCGTCAGTGAAGAATTCTCGAACTCTGTACAGGAGTCCCAGTTTTTTAGAGGCATTCTTAGCAATGCTTCTAACATAATGTGTCCAGCTCAAGTTAGTAATTAATGTTCCACCGAGAATGTCAATACTAGGGGAAGTGGGAATATTTACATCATTAAAAAATATATGGGAGTCAGTGAGATTCTGTCGGTTAGAAAATTGAATGTACTTGGTTTTCTGTGCATTAACACCTTACGAGCGGCCTATGCGGTTTATTTATATGTACCGCCCAGCGGGGTGTTTTTAGCCAAAATAGGGCTGTTTACGTGATAATTTTCATGCCTAAATAAGACCCAGAACGTAAAACAAGTACCTATCCCTCAAAGGGCATAAACAGAGCTTTCGAATGACACCATAACGATCCTTTTATGATGGCTAGTTTTCTTGCAATAACCGTGCAACGCGAGTGCAAAAAGCATGTAATTAGCCACTTTCCCGATACAATTCCTTATATAGCGAGTGAGAGAGGGAGGAGGGAGCTGGGATTTGTGTCAGTATGTTCTCCGCGGTGGTCTGGAGCAGTCATACGCTCGCTACTCTCCTGCCACCACTTGTCTCTCTCTCTCAGCAACATTACGTGCTGAAATTGCCACTCGACCTATGTCGAGCGCCGCCACATAGTCCAGCTTTATTTAACTCGACTTATGTGGTGAGCCGCTAATTAAGGGTTAAAGGAAACTTTACACGCAGATTCCTTCCAAATTCCTCATCTACTCTTCTCTTACTTTCCTTCACTACTCTCTTCACCACCCTCTTTCTCTCCACGTACCTCGCTCATTTCTGTCTCTCGAAATCTTCATTCCCTCTACTACACAACCACACTCTACAGTATATGCTTTCTTCTTTTCTTCCACAGCTATGTTCACCTCTTCTGTCCACCATGCTGTACCTTTCACTCCCCTCCCTCTTCTCCTCACTCCACACACCTCCTCACATGCTGCACAGATCTATTCCTTAAACACCTTGCTTATCTCCTCCACTTCCTCCATAACTGCCAGGTCGAACCCACCTAGTCGTCTTTCTACTGCTCTCCTGTACTCTTCCCTGATTTCCTCCTCCTGTAACCTCTCCACTCTCCTCACCATTCCACCTTCCTCTCGCCTCCCTCCAGCTCTCCTCACCCACTTCTTTTGTATCCTAACCTTAGCTACTACTACATAATGATCAGACAGACCCCCTCCAATACCCCTATACACCCTAGCATCCATCACAGATTTCTTCATTCGTTCATCCACACATACATAATCAATCAATGACTTTCGTTCCACCACTGTCTTATCCTTCATCGTCCACACCCGTTTCCATGTGTACCTGTGGATCATTCTGTGTCGGAAGAAGGTGTTGGCTATCCACAGCCTCCTCCCCACACATACGTCACAAGTGCACTACCATTCCCATTCATCTCTGATGGTACCCCCACCCTCCCACCACTCCCTCAACTTTCCTATCACCCACCTTACCATTCATATCCCCAATCAGAAATATTCTTTCGTTCTTGTCAAACTTATCCAGGCACGCCTCCACAATCATCCAGAACTCCTCTTTCTCTCTTTCAAGTTTATCCTCTGTCGGGGCATACACACACACAATCACCCACGTTTGTATTCCTACTTTCATTCTCACCCACACAATCCTTGAACCCACAGACCCATACTCTCCTACACATTCCTTCCATTTGTTACTTACAAACAAACACGCACCTTCTCTCGCTGCTCCTTCACTCACTCCAGCACACACACTAAGGCAAACGCTTTTGATAAGTCAATAACAGTTACAATTCCACACTCTCTTGAGCTAAAATAGTTATTTATGGTTTCCTTAAAATATAACAAGAACAAGCATCTGTTGTGGATACACCTTTACAAAATATAACAAGAACAAGCATCTGTTGTGGATACAAACAAGCATCTGTTGTGGATACACCTTTACAAAATATAACAAGAACAAGCATCTGTTGTGGATACACCTTTACAAAATATAACAAGAACAAGCATCTGTTGTGGATACACCTTTACAAAATATAACAAGAACAAGCATCTGTTGTGGATACACCTTTACAAAATATAACAAGAACAAGCATCTGTTGTGGATACACCTTTACAAAACCTAAGCTGTCAATCGTTAAAGGATATCTTTTCTTCTAAAATATCAAGTAGTAAGTACTCAACTATTTGTAATAGACACAATGACTGCATAATTGGTCTATATTAGGATCACTAGTATTGCCATTAGTATTTGTAATGGTAGGGGTAATGAATACCTCGCAATTGACCATTTGGTAGATAGCAATGTACTAAACAGGAATTACAAAAACGTGGTAGATTAACAAGAAATGTCTCTGAATGCAGCTTATAATCAACCAATCGTCGTGAAAAGATAAACATTTGTTTTTCAACTCTTCCTTTAAATGATAAATTATTGTTTCTAGACTATTACCTTTAGCTTAGGTAACATCATCATTAATTAGTACAAGGCTTAGCATACACATATATAGAATATTATATTAATAAACTTTACTTAGTTTGATTGGGTGGTAAATAAAGGCGAAGCTATAAAGGTGGGACAACATTTCTTGATGTAAATATACCCTCATTAGTGGATTCTCAAAAACATTTATGACGTCAGATCCCCTCATGACCGTGGTGTATTGACATCAGAGCTCGGTGAGGAAAACATGATATAATGATATCGCGATTTAATTTTTTTGTTTTTTTTTCCTTACAGAAACCGGTTAAGTTTACAAGTTGAAACCAAGTAATTATCTACTTACTCTTTTCAGCATACCAAGATGAATTAATGCATTTATTTTGATGACGATAGCATGAAGCTGAGAAAGGGTATATATGTGGTAGTTGTATCGAAAATGTAAATAAATGTTACCCCGTTGGTTACTAGACGACCTTCAAAGCTAAGATCGTCCAGTGTTAGCTTTTTTAAAGCAACCTATATGGATTTATCTTTAGTCTAATATGATTTTACCACATCGCAACTTATGACCACTTTGATTATTTTGGGCACTCTGAGAACACTAGCGTCGTAGCCCTCCATGTCCGCCGTATCTCAGGTCAGCAGTAATCATTGCCCGTATTAACTGCGTGGGAGTTACTGTAATTTTGTTGTTATTCTAAGTACAGGCTCGTAGGTGTTGTGCACTCGAAAATAATGCTTCTCTAAAGTCTCAAAACTGTCCTAAACTTAATCGAATCATCTTGTTAATTCTTTCAATATTAGAAAGAACGCTTTTCTTTCTCCCATTTTGTTTTGCATTGGACGATATTATAAAATTATTAAAGGTGCTTGTATAATCAACTGGATACAGACTTACAAAAAATATATATTAAATCCCACACTCTCATAATTATTAACTACCTAAATTCGTCAAATACTGAAGGGTGTTCATTGCTGGTATCTAGTATAAGCATTTCTGAGGTTCTTCTAAGCAATGTGACGTAAAAATGTACGCCTTTGTCCTTGCTGTGAAAAATGTACGCCTTTGTCCTTGCTGTGAACAATGTACGCCTTTGTCCTTGCTGTGAACAATGTACGCCTTTGTCCTTGCTGTGAACAATGTATGCCTTTGTCCTTGCTGTGAACAATGTACGCCTTTGTCCTTGCTGTGAACAGTGTATGCCTTTGTCCTTGCTGTGAACAATGTAGGCCTTTGTCCTTGCTGTGAACAATGTATGCCTTTGTCCTTGCTGTGAACAATGTATGCCTTTGTCCTTGCTGTGAACAATGTAGGCCTTTGTCCTTGCTGTGAACAATATATGCCTTTGTCCTTGCTGTGAACAATGTACGCCTTTGTCCTTGCTGTGAACAATGTATGCCTTTGTCCTTGCTGTGAACAATGTATGCCTTTGTCCTTGCTGTGAACAATGTACGCCTTTGTCCTTGCTGTGAACAATGTATGCCTTTGTCCTTGCTGTGAACAATGTACGCCTTTGTCCTTGCTGTAAACAATGTATGCCTTTGTCCTTGCTGTGAACAATGTACGCCTTTGTCCTTGCTGTGAACAATGTATGCCTTTGTCCTTGCTGTGAACAATGTACGCCTTTGTCTTTGCTGTGAACAATGTACGCCTTTGTCCTTGCTGTGAACAATGTATGCCTTTGTCCTTGATGTGAACAATGTACGCCTTTGTCCTTGCTGTGAACAATGTACGCCTTTGTCCTTGCTGTGAACAATGTACGCCTTTGTCCTTGCTGTGAACAATGTACGCCTTTGTCCTTGCTGTGAAAAATCATAGTTAAGGGGGAGGTAGTTGCTTTTTCTGGACCCTCTTCTCCCTTATGTTTACCCCCATAAATTTTGTCGATTTTAAGACCTTTCGTCCCATATCTTTATCAATATCATGACCTTTTGTGCCAATTGGGTAACTATTTTCTTTCCTGGCGAGCGATAGCGAGCCTGCAGTTTTGGAGGAAACGGCCCTTTGCTGGGACATTTTTCTACCGAAAATGTACACACTAATCTTGAAAGTGGATCTTGAGGATTATGTATTAAGCTTGATGGAAGTGTCGGGTGGAAACACAATAAATATTAAATAAATAAATAAATAAATAAATACACTAATAAACAAACCCTATCCCCTTTAAGACGGCCTATTTGACTCTTACCAGGTCGTTACTAATGACCGCTACCATTATCCGATCCTTGGTCACTATATGTGGATCATTAACCCCTCTGATCCTTGGTCACTATATGTGGATCATTAACCCCTCAGATCCTTGGTCACTATATGTGGATCATTAACCCCTCCGATCCTTGGTCACTATATGTGGATCATTAAACCCTCAGATCCTTGGTCACTATATGTGGATCATTAACCCCTCTGATCCTTGGTCACTATATGTGGATCATTAACCCCTCAGATCCTTGGTCACTATATGTGGATCATTAACCCCTCAGATCCTTGGTCACTATATGTGGATCATTAACCCCTCTGATCCTTGGTCACTATATGTGGATCATTAACCCCTCAGATCCTTGGTCACTATATGTGGATCATTAACCCCTCAGATGCCAGTGACGTATTGTTTATTGGATCCTTGGTCACTATGTGGATCATTAACCCCTCAGATCCTTGGTCACTATATGTGGATCATTAACCCCTCAGATCCTTGGTCACTATATGTGGATCATTAACCCCTCAGATCCTTGGTCACTATATGTGGATCATTAACCCTCTGCCTTGGTCACTATATGTGGATCATTATTGATCCTTGGTCACTATATGTGGATCATTAACCCTCAGATCCTTGGTCACTATGTGGATCATTAACCCCTCAGATCCTTGGTCACTATATGTGGATCATTAACCCCTCAGATCCTTGGTCACTATATGTGGATCATTAACCCCTCTGATCCTTGGTCACTATATGTGGATCATTAACCCCTCAGATCCTTGGTCACTATATGTGGATCATTAACCCCTCAGATGCCAGTGACGTATTGTTTATTGGATCCTTGGTCACTATATGTGGATCATTAACCCCTCAGATCCTTGGTCACTATATGTGGATCATTAACCCCTCAGATCCTTGGTCACTATATGTGGATCATTAACCCTCAGATCCAGGATCCTTGGTCACTATATGTGGATCATTAACCCCTCAGATCCTTGGTCATATGTGGATCATTAACCCCTCAGATCCTTGGTCACTATATGTGGATCATTAACCCCTCAGATGCCAGTGACGTATTGTTTATTGGATCCTTGGTCACTATATGTGGATCATTAACCCCTCAGATCCTTGGTCACTATATGTGGATCATTAACCCCTCAGATCCTTGGTCACTATATGTGGATCATTAAACCCTCAGATCCTTGGTCACTATATGTGGATCATTAACCCCTCAGATCCTTGGTCACTATATGTGGATCATTAACCCCTCAGATCCTTGCATTAACCCCTCAGATCCTTGGTCACTATATGTGGATCATTAACCCCTCAGATCCTTGGTCACTATATGTGGATCATTAACCCCTCCGATCCTTGGTCACTATATGTGGATCATTAACCCCTCAGATCCTTGGTCACTATATGTGGATCATTAACCCCTCAGATGCCAGGTCGTATTGTGGATCATTGGATCCTTGGTCACTATATGTGGATCATTAACCCCTCAGATCCTTGGTCACTATATGTGGATCATTATCCCCTCAGATCCTTGGTCACTATATGTGGATCATTAACCCCTCAGATGCCAGTGACGTATTGTTTATTGGATCCTTGGTCACTATATGTGGATCATTAAACCCTCAGATCATTGGTCACTATATGTGGATCATTATCCCCTCAGATCCTTGGTCACTATATGTGGATCATTAACCCCTCAGATGCCAGTCACGTATGTGGATCATTATGATCCTTGGTCACTATATGTGGATCATTAAACCCTCAGATCCTTGGTCACTATATGTGGATCATTAACCCCTCAGATCCTTGGTCACTATATGTGGATCATTAACCCCTCAGATCCTTGGTCACTATATGTGGATCATTAACCCCTCAGATGCCAGTGACGTATTGTTTATTGGATCCTTGGTCACTATATGTGGATCATTAAACCCTCAGATCCTTGGTCACTATATGTGGATCATTAACCCCTCAGATCCTTGGTCACTATATGTGGATCATTAACCCCTCAGATCCTTGGTCACTATATGTGGATCATTAACCCCTCAGATGCCAGTGACGTATTGTTTATTGGATTTTAGCTACATACAGACGTTTTTATGAAGCTAAGGAAGAATATATGGTAGCTGAAAGGATTCATTGAGATGGCTTGCAACCTTTTAATGTGGGTAGACGTCCTTCCTAAGCTAAATAAAATCGTCTAATGGTTGTCAGAATATAGTGGAAAATACGTAACCCGTACAAAAGTTAACAAACGTAAATATTTAGCCAAACTTTTAATAGCAAAACAGTTTGACCTAAATGGATATGCAAATGGATATGCAAATGGATATGTAAATTGAGTAAACATATTTAGTATTTGTTCTGTACGTTAACGCCTTCCTCGAGTGTATTCTGGATTATTATATAATATTATTTAGCTTAGATATGATCTCTAGAAATCAAAGAGGCAAAGACCCAATTATCCTCTTACTATTTCCTAAGTTACATGGCCTGACCTTCCTAAATAAAATCAAAGACATTTAGTTCAACTAGTACCACAAGGTTAATGGGGTAGAAGCTATTTATGTGTATATTTTTTATATTTATTTGTTATTGATTTAGTTTCCTCCCTAGGTCTCCATCAATCTTACAAAAACATTCTGAAGATCGCACTCCAATATTAATTTGTACATTTTTCGGTAGACAAATGTCCCGGCTAAAGGCTCGCTCGCCAGGAAAATATATTGACACATGAATGGCACGAAAAGTAAATGTGGCGAAAGGTCTTACAATCGACAGACTAATGTGGCTAAACGTGAGGGAGAAGTGGTTCCAGAAATAGCAATTACATCTCCCTTAAGTTGGTATCACACGTGCGCTTATTATCTCAACCTTTATACTTTATACGTAACAGGCTTGAAATATATATATAATATGTTTAACAATGATTCCATCAATAATACCGTCAGTCTATTTTCAGATACCAATGCAAAATATTCCAGAAATGTAGCTGCGAAAGTGATGGCATCATTCTGTCCATGTAGGAGGGGGTTATTATATGTTGTATTTTGTTTTTAAATCATTATATATATATATATATATATATATATATATATATATATACAGTATATATTATATATATATATATATATATATATATATATATATATATATATATATATATATATATATATATATTGTTACGAATCTGGACCTCAGTTGCTTAGAGACTGTATACGAAAATAATTACTAATGCAAATGCACCTTGTCTCTCTACCAAGCAACACCACGACGCAACAGGTAAGAGCTTTATGAACGCTTCCAGGCTCTTCTCAGGGCTTAAGGTGCACACTGCCCTGCTCCTATTCTGAATAATAAGTAGAACAGAAATACTCATGTAACTTACTAGCTACGAGAACTCGAAACCAACACCGGGATTAGCAATGCTGGGTTGGATAATCAAAACAGTTAAATGCATACAGGCTACCAGCAGACATCAACGAAAAAAAGAGTGCAGGTGTACTTCGAGCATAACAGACTATGCGCGCCCTCGACAATACTAAACCGTGCGCAAACCAGCCAACGGTAATCCACTCTCAACCAAACAAAGTTGCACATAATAATATTATATATATATAATAATGAACTAACAACACAAGGCAGTGTCCTAATATGACTACTAACCTCGGGGTGATATTAGTGGAAGCAGGTTGCCCTGACCACACCTAATATCACACCAATATATCCTACTTCAACCTGGGCCCCCCAGTGAGATACCGCCCAAACAATGAACTCTAGCGAGTTCACCTCTCACACTCACTTAACTATGGGGGGGGGGGGTCCAGACTGAAGCTGGATTTCTAATTAATATTAAACACTCCGTTGCCACAGTTCGAAACCCGAGACAGGGAACAAACACAATCGCTGGGGCAGAACCGTCAAGGTTATTACCGGGTCCTAAGCACAAACACTGGGAAAAATATGTAGGGTTATGGATGTGTGTGTGTGTGGATTGTCTATGGGATTAACAGTGCTATTAGTAAGGACCCCGGCAAGTCTCCCACCTCTCCCTATCACGGATCCCGAAGTAAGCCACCGGCGATACATGACATATAATAAAAATGGAAATATAATAAATGCTGATCAGAGGAAAAGAATAGTCAAAAGAATAAATGAATGTCTAGGATTCTCTGTTAATTACGTTACGTTAATATTTGTGCAAGCTAGGACATACAAAAGGGGCAGACTGGTGGGCCACAAGAGAGAGAGAGAGAGCACCACCTATATCGTCTGGCCGCCTAGCAGAGAATAGCGAGACCCTGCCGCCCTGCGTCACTAGCGGCAGCCGGCCTCAAAACTAAATGGTTGCAATATATCACCACACGATATGATAACATATACTAGGACACTTCACAAGAATAACTTATAATAACGTATTCCTGTGTTAACATATTGGCTAAAACAGCGTGGTAGATAAAATAAAGTATATCTTGATATTGTAACACAACTAAACTTGCAATGGTCACGTAATTAAACAAAACTCCTGGTGCGAGCAAAATCACCTCCCGCGAGACAGGAGCAACACCTTCCCTCCCCTCCCCTCGCTTGAATTGCAACCCGACTTTGCCACTGTCAATTTCTTATCCGAAACTGATAACACTCTATTAGCTCATTCTACACAAAAGTGTATTGAGACAAAAATGCTTAGAGGTACGGCAAAACTAGACATGTGCAATTAGAAGGGTATCAGAGTGAAACTCACAATACCAGGTCTTTCTAATAGACTTGGCACAGCTGCTTACAGAAGACAGGCGCCAACTAGAGTCTGGCTACCCCTAAAAGACCCTAAAAGACCCTGGTCATTGTGACAATATATATATATATATTCTCTTTTAAACAGATGAGGTTAAAGGCAACAGCAGTTTCAGCATTCAGTATTTTATTGTCACAGCTTTCAATATTTCTAACAATTTTCCTCTGGGGTTCAGAGATGAGGTACAACAGGTTAGCAAAATTCATGGTGGATCCAACGTTTCACAAGTAAACATCTTGCATCTTCAGGGAATGGGCAGGTAATGATTAGAACGGGTTACGGGTTACGTTACGTAGAAGCTAGAGTGCTTCTCAGTGGGGGGAAGAGATTGAAGAAGTTAGAGCAAGTATAGTTCGAGAAAATTGAAAATAGAGGGAGATGTATAAAGATGGTGGGCTGACCACCTTGCTGTTGTTCATTTCTATGTTATAAAAGTTTTAAAAATGCTGACCCAAGGCCACTGAAAAAGTATATCGACTCTTTGGTAATTTTATTAAAATATGTTTCACTATGTTTCACTGCCTGCCATCCTGCTGTTCCGGCCGCTTCGATAGGTCCCCTGTCTGGGGTCCACCGAAGTGGGCCCCAGGCAAGAGATCCATCTACCAGATTAAGTGCTCTCGGCAATGCTCCCCATACGACATGCAGTCTCAATGGTTCTCCTGCCTGAGGTCCACCAGGGTGGGCCCCAGACAAGAGCTCCACCAAAAGCACATGTTTCCAGTAAGGGATAGGAGGATAGGCAGTCACGGGCCCCAGCAGTGCACCAGCTCAGGAGCATGATTAGAATAAGGACAAAGCAACATATTTATACAAAATTCGAGGATCAAGAATAGGTAGGTGGGCGGAGCTACTGGGTGTGGGGTGGCTGTTCATTGGTGGAAGGCAGTCTATTCGCGAGACGGGCACTAAATCTTATCGGTGGTTGGTTGTTGGCTGTGGGTGGCTGTGATTGGTTGGTGTTGTCAGTAGTGTGCTGATCGCGGAAAGGTACGAGAGGGGGGCACAGGGCGAGAGGAACGAGGGCAGTATGCCTGTAGCGCTTGCCTGAAGGAAGAATTTGAAGGTCTTGTGTTTGGTTGTTGATGCTGGGGTTGAGCGTTTGGATATATAGAGCTTCTAAAATAGCTAGTCTTCTGGGGTGTGATTCTTTGTCGAGTATGGTAGTTTGTTTGTCTAGGTCGGCGCGAGTTAGGGCAAGATGGTGGGGGGCTTGATAGTGATCTTTTATAGCGCCAGATTGAAGGTGGAGGGTTAGTCGACGGGAAAGGCGAGTCTGTGTCATTCCAACATAGGATAGGGGTCCACAGTCCCCAGAGGTGCAAATATGCTGGTATATCACATGATCGTCTTTCGGTTGGTTGGTGGAAATGGGGCGGTTACGGAGGACAAGGTTGGAGGTCTTAGGAGATTTGTAGTAAATAATGAGTTTTATTTTATTGTCAGGGTTGGTGGGGAGGACGTTTTTGTGAATTATTTCTTTCATAATGGATTCGTCTGTTGTGTGGTCGGAAGATATGTAGTTTCTGTAGAAAAATGTAATGTCATTGGCCGGGTTGGTGCTAGGGGGGTCTTGTTTGTACCATTTTTCTAGGTGGTGGTTGATGGCATTGGTGACGTCAGTGTTGGAATACCCATTGTTGACTAGGACCTGGGTGAGCCTCTCCAATTCATTGTGTGTGTCATTCCAGGTGGTGCAATGGGTGAGGGCTCTCCTGACATAGGCGGCGATGGTGGACTGATGGTATCGTTTAGGGCATTCACTTTCCCCATTAAGACATTGGCCATTGTTACCATTTTCCACGACCACGGCTTCAAAACTACAGTGTACACCAAACCTACTAACAATATATATATATATATATATATATATATATATATATATATATATATATATATATATAATATATATATATATATATATATATTATATATATATATATATATATATATATATATAATATATATATATATATATATATATATATATTTTTTTTTTCACTAGACCTACAGTATATTAAGTTGAAAAAAAAGCATGACCCCTTTCGAGATAAATTTGTAAATTTAACAGTAGAAAAACGTACCTGTCGAAGGCCGATTCCTACTAAGTTACAGGCTCGCTATCGCTCGCCAGGAAAAGAATCAACACTGAAATAACACGAAAGGTCTGAATTAATACTGACAACGACATGGGAGAAATATTTTAAAATCGACAAACTATGGGGGCGAATGTCTGTAAATCTCATAACTAATGGGGCTAAACATGAGGAAGAAGCGGGTCTAGAACAAAGCAATCCCCCCCCCCCCTTAAGCATGGCGACACGCCATGTCATCATAAACTTCATTGTCACCATAAACTTCATTGTCACCATACACTTCATTGTCATCATAAACTTCATTGTCATCATAAACTTCATTGTCACCATAAACTTCATTGTCATCATAAACTTCATTGTCATCATAAACTTCATTGTCATCATAAACTTCATTGTCATCATAAACTTCATTGTCACCATAAACTTCATTGTCATCATAAACTTCATTGTCATCATAAACTTCATTGTCACCATAAACTTCATTGTCATCATAAACTTTATTGTCACCATAAACTTCATTGTCATCATAAACTTCATTGTCACCATAAACTTCATTGTCATCATAAACTTCATTGTCACCATAAACTTCATTGTCATCATAAACTTCATTGTCACCATAAACTTCATTGTCATCATAAACTTCATTGTCACCATAAACTTCATTGTCATCATAAACTTCATTGTCATCATAAACTTCATTGTCATCATAAAATATACCACCAGAAGCAGAACAAATAATCTTCGGCCTTAATTATATTTAGGGTAAAATTAGAATTGCCAGAGGGTACTCTATGTTGAATCGACTAAACTTAAGATTAAGTAATAGACGATGACATTTTTCGCCAGGTAAAGATGAAATGAGTATAATTCAAAGTAGTCAGAAGAGGTGATTAACTCCTAAGTAAATATTTAAACATAGACTACACTTCGTTCAACATAATTTGGCAACAAATGTTCATTCCATGGAAATTATTACGATTATGATTGGTCAGTGGTATTTGTGTCAAAACTAAAATGCTGGGGTAAATTCGACATCTAATGCTGTTCACTTACTTAGTGGAGAACGCCTTCAGTCTTGTATGAAATTAAATGTGTAATCCAATTATAGGAACAAATACAACATAATCTAACAACACATAGCGATCACGAGGTTTCAACACTAATTTTCAGCTAAAATGGCTATCATTGCAATAATATTTAATTGTGCATTAATAAATTACCATACTTAAACTTAATAATCGCTTATATTTCTATCTTTATTCTGGTCAAAGAACATAACAAATGTTACAAATTGAGTTTAGTAATTACCAAAATACAAAATATGTTTAAAAACGAACCCTCCGGTACAAACTCTCCAATGGTGTGACATTGGGTTTATACAGGATTATCTGGGGAAATAACTTGAGCAATAACATCTTTCAATAACACCCTGTGGAGACCTGTCTGGATTCCACTGTTCCAGGTTCATGGCTAGAGCAGTGATTCGTAAAAAAGATAGTGTAATTCAACCTCAAATCATTATTATTTAATGTCATTCACCCTCGACAGAGGAGGAGAAAGGTTGGGAAAATCGAAGCATAAGAACCACAAGAAGACAAAGAAAGCAACCAGAGAAGAATAGAGGTTAGAAGAGAGACTGGGAGTATAGAAGGAATTGGGGAAAGACTAAATAAAGTGTGAACAGAAAAAATAGACAAGGATAGGAGAAATGAGAAAGAGAGCTATAATACGAGAAGATGAGAGGAAATAAATAGTTTGGAAAATATATTAATTAAGGAAATTAAGCAATAACACACTTGTAACTTAAACTGCCTTTAGTAAGTAGACACGACTACATTTATAAACATGAACAAAGCATAAGAGAACCCTCGGTCGTACATAATTTATAAACATGAACAAAGCATAAGAGAACCCTCGGTCGTACATAATTTATAAACATGAACAAAGCATAAGAGAACCCTCGGTCGTACATCATTTATAAACATGAACAAAGCATAAGAGAACCCTCGGTCGTACATAATTTATAAACATGAACAAAGCATAAGAGAACCCTCGGTCGTACATCATTTATAAACATGAACAAAGCATAAGAGAACCCTCGGTCGTACATCATTTATAAACATGAACAAAGCATAAGAGAACCCTCGGTCGTACATCATTAATAAACATGAACAAAGCATAAGAGAACCCTCGGTCGTACATCATTTTTAAACATGAACAAAGCATAAGAGAACCCTCGGTCGTACATCATTTGGTCAAACTAAGTAATTACACTTGCATACTGGTTTATTAGTTATCATGTATCGTTTATAATCAATGTGGCTACTAATAAAGGTGTATTCATTTATGAACCCAAATTATACATAAACAAAATTACCTTTTTAATAAACTACACAGTATTACTGTTGGAAAAAAGGAAGCAAGCGGCCTCCACAGCGATATTCTATTTTCAATTAATTAATTGTATTCTTCCGATACACTGCAGGCTGGCTCCAGAATTTAAAGCACCAAATACTGTTCATCTGTTAGAGACTAATTAAGGTTTAACCTTTGATCTATCGGTCTATTGGTTTATTTTCGATTAGTGACTTTAGCTAGACGACATTGTGAAAAGGAATGTGTTCAACTATATAGAAAATGGTACACATAAACAAGTATTCATCGGATTGTGTGTTTAAATTATTAAATACAAGCTAATTACACAATCTTTATGTGCGGAATAGTTTTGTATTACAGTTGAATGATTAAGCATTTACAGTGTATTTGTATTTTAGAAGGACATATTAGTGAGCCTTTCCAGTATTTTATGAAGTTATTATAGATGTCAGAATATATTTATATAAGTAACTCATATTCTCCTGATATAAATGTAAATTTCATAAGCCTTTTATTCACTCGTATTAAACTGTACAGTTATGTAGAATATTTAGGAATAGAACACCTACAAAAATGCTTAACTATTTTAGCAAGAAATCTAATTCCTTAATGGAAGCAAAAGCCTAAAACAAAAATAATAATTAACCCAAGTTCATGCTTCAAGTTAATGAAGTAACACATATTTTGCATAACTGTTTTCCCGGTACTTCGTCTCATTTTTCTTGACTACGAAATTAACTCCAAGATAACATTGTAAAAAGGTATGAAACTTTTTTACTTCATAGAACAAGAAAATACTTCCAATTACTTCAAATAGATGGACACAAATAGTGAGAAACTTACCATGACATACAGTATGTTATAAAACAATTCTTCTGAGGCGATCATCCGACATTCAAATTGACAACATTTGTAACTCATAAGTACAAAGGAAATCAAGCAACAGCAGGTATAGTGACACCTCTAGACTGCTTGTCCTCCAAAATATTGAGGATCAAGTGTCCAAACAGTGGTTTAGAGTGGGTAAGGGAAAATTGGAAAGGGAAATACTGATCTGGAGCTAATGTCCATGGCAGGATTAGGAAGTTAGCAGGGGACAGATGTGTTAATAACATAACACAGTTATAAGTGATCTTTCGTATATCTGGGAACAAGTTAATAACGTTTTAGTAATATACAGTATATACGCAATAATCCTTAATAAATCTGAGGGGGGAATAAAATAAAGTTATTCATTTATAAACGCAGTCAGTCGCAGGTTTGATGCAAGATTTTTGTCTAGGCGAAGTTTAAAAGAATCAACGGTGCTGCAGTCTATAACGTCTCGGGGAAGCCCATTCCACAAGTTAACGACTCGATTGAAGAAGAAATTCTTAGATTCGTGTGAGCTAAAAGATTTACCAATAATTTTCCAACCGTTTCCCCGCAAGTAATTAGATTGGTCGATAGTGAAGTACTTACTACAGTTCATATTGTCGATGCCTTTGATCATTTTGAACATTTGAATTAAGTCGCCTCTTAACACCTTACGAGCGGGTGGTGGAGTATATTTCACTGTGCCGCTCAGCGTTTTTTTTTAACCATAAATGGGGTTGTTTCCGTGCTCTTTTTCATGCATAAACAAGACCCAAAGCGTAATACAAGTATGTATCCCTGAAAGGGCGTAAATTGAGCTTTCCAATGACACCCGAACCATCCTTCTACGATCCCTGGTTGTCTTGCAACGATCGTGCAACCGAAGGGCAACATCGCTAAAATACGGTAATTTCTTTATATAATTACATATGTAGCGAGGGAGTGAGGGTGGATGTAAGTGGAGTAAATCTCAGTAGGTCCACGGTGGCCGTGGCGAGCGGTCATGAGGTAACCCATGCTCCTCCAGTCACTCGTCTCTCTCTCAGAGCCAATATTGCGCCAAAATTGCACTCAGAGTTAAGTCGGGCCCCGCCACATAGTCCAAATTTTTCGATACGGACTTAAGTCGGGCCCCGATAGACAAGGGTTAATCTGCAATAGCTTAAAGAAAGTAGATTTAATTCTCTAAAACGCTCCTCGTCTGGTTTGTTCTTTAGGCTAGGTATAATTTTGGTAACTTTACGTTGAACTCGTTCTAGCTTGTCTAAATCTTTTTGGTAATAAGGGCACCACGATTGAATGCAGTATTCCAGAAGAGGGCGGACTAAGGAATTGTAAAGAGTTAGGATAACTTCTTTGGATTTATGCTCAAATGACCTGCCTATAAAGCCAATTATTTTGTTTGCCTTCTTAACAAATTCTGAACATTGTTTACTCGATATTATTACTCCCAGATGGGCTTCTCTGTCTACACTCTTAAGCTGATATTCTGTTATGCCAATAACATCGTAATTTTCTGTAAACACTAGTTCCTCTAAATCTGAAAATTTATTGCGTATGCTACAAGCATTTGCATAACAAACCTTTAAAGTTTTGGATTTAGAATTCACAGAATGCTCTTTATACAAATTCTGGTTCTGATCGGATTTACATTTATGTACCTGTCTCTCCTCGGTCCTCGGTGTCCTCGATCAAAATCCCTGGTGGTCCTCTGCCCTCGGTCCTCACTGTCCTCGATCATCGTCTCTGGTGGTCCTCGATCCTCGCTGTCCTCGATCATCGTCCCTGGTAGTCCTCGGTCCTCGATCATCGTCCCTGGTGGTCCACGGTCCCCGATCCTCGTCCCTGGTGGTCCCTGGTTGGCTCTGCTTCTTTTCCAAAAAATCCTTTACTGCGTCGTGAAGCAGGTGGCCAAATCTTGCTGCTCCCACTTGGTTCAGATAGACTCCATCCGCTACAAACAGATGATCTTCACGGTAGAAGTCATTCCAGCTATTGATGAATCCAACGTTTTCCTCCCTGCAGAGGTCAGCCAGACAATGATTTACGCTTGTGGCTATGTTGAAGAATCGGCTCTTCACACTGATCCTGGGGACGAACCCTGATATGATGACTCTGCGTGACTTTTCCTTATAAGTCTGAATCACCTTCCGGTATTTCATCATGAGGTCCTCCGATCGGGTCCGCTGAACGTCATTAGAGCCAACATGAATGACATACATTGTGCGTGAGGGGGCTAACTCCGAAACTTCATTGACTGCAGCTGCAACGTAGTCCACACCACCACCCGGGATACAGAAGCGCTTCCTGGTCCTGGGTGCCCTGGCGCAGAACCTCGTAAGTTGTCCTCGAACAATAGAATCTCTTACGAGCCAAAAATTTTCTATTTCTTGTTCGTCGTTTAAGTCCGCATAAATCTGGTAACGGTTCTGGCACATGGTTTCGGTGATGATCTTCCCTGTGAGGGGCAGAATGATGTTTCTTACGACGCGGAAGTTTTAATGAGGGGGAGCGGAGTCATTATTTGAATTTTCCTGACATGGTGCATGTACTGAAGTGGATACCGATATATCAGGCGTTGGGCTGTTGGAAGATGCCCCAGTGGTAGTAATTGCTTCATTTGATGATATTCCTACGTTGACATTGCAAATTCTTGGAGTGTTTCCAGCTTCTTGGTGAGGGCGTTAATCTTGACGTTAGCTTCATCAAGTTTAGCTGCCAAATCTTCTTGGAGCTGGCAGAATCAGCAGACATGAACCTCCGGGCAGGCAAACATGGTAGGGTCAAACCTACCGGAACAGTTCGTGCAGGCGCGAGACATGGTGACAATTAGAAAACTTCAAATCACTTCACTCACTTCAAGTCACTTCTAATCACTTGTCTCACTTCAGAACACTTTATTCACTTCACACACTTCAGATCAATTTACTCACTTCACTCACTGTAAATCACTTCACTCACTTTAAATCACTTCACGTCACTTCTAATACAATTTAAGCCTGACAAGTTTACATGTACATCAAGTCAATAATACACCTGGAATGAAAAGAAAAATGACAACACAATATTGACTAGAAAGTACAAAAGTTAATGTGAATGAGAGGTTAAATTAACCTATTGAGAGACTGGACAAAAAATAGTAGTTAGTATATACAGTGGTCGACACAACAAAATAATGTGAAATATCCCTGCCAAGAGTGTAATTGGCCTATTAATATGATGACAAGTATCTGAAATGCGCTTAAATAGGCTATTAAAAAGTATCACAGTAACTCAATTATTCTAACCCAATATTAAAACTATCTTGAAGGTGAACTACAGGAATGAACGAAAAAAACAAAGATTAATGCAGGGTCATAACTTGGCATGAATATACCGTAATGTGTATATGGGCAATATCGATATAATTCCTTTAAACTCGAGAAAGAAATACTAATATATAACGACGTTGGCATTCTCGGCGATCAGCTGGAAGAGTTCAGCTGATCTGGAGTGACGAACAAATGTGGAGAGGCAGGTTGTAAAGAACACTCGAAGTCCTGGACTGTTAGGTCTGTTTTTCGTAATCAATACTTTTCAATTCATTACTCAAGCTCTGCAAAAGATCGAACAACTCCCTGAAGATGTGGTGCACATCAAGAAATAATCCCATCTCTCCAACAATAAACATAGAGGCAGTGATTTATCCTGGTCCAGAGTCGAGGGAGGTCGCTTGTAAGGCCTATTTCTTTATGATGGTATCGTTTGCTGTTCAATTTATATAATGCAGTCCCTTGACCAAACAGTGATCAAGCCAAATGTTGAGCTGTACACATGCGTACAATTTATAAGAGTTTCTCACGTAAAAAACCCACAGATTCACCCATTTCCCATGTCCAGAGTTCCCGCCATTGACCATAGTGACGTCATGGTAAACACGCCAGTTTGCACCACATAAAATAAGTTAGATTACCTACATTTCTATGTTGTTAGGACACATTGATGAAAGTTCTTCAGTATCATATACCTAAAACCAAG
Organism: Paralithodes platypus; assembly: GCA_032716605.1. Classification (NCBI taxonomy): domain Eukaryota; kingdom Metazoa; phylum Arthropoda; class Malacostraca; order Decapoda; family Lithodidae; genus Paralithodes; species Paralithodes platypus. Next base: position 19,650,312 of record CM064508.1, on the reverse strand, counting down.
TAGATCTCAATGGACATTGCAATTTGAATAGGTTTCATCCCTGGAATTTACCTTTAACAAAAATGTCAGTGTGTGTGATTTATATATAGTCGACCAAGAGAAAAGGTTCAACTAGGTACAGTAATGGCTAGACTGATATATATACTAGAAGAAAAGGGTTAATTTGTTTATGCGTACACAGGTGGCGCTGATGTCGGCGGCGGCGCTTTATTTGGCAAAGATAATTTTGAAAAACAAACGTTTATCAGTCAAAAATACAGGTACAATGTCATGCAAGATAACTACTGGGTGATTTACTAAGCACTTTGCTATAGTGAGGGCAAACATTACTACAACAAGGGCTAGAACAATATAATATGGAAAAAGCAAATATTTTGTTTACAATCGTGCTTCGTCACTACCCGGTACTAATGTAAACAATGGCAGTCTCGATAAACAAACGTTTATCAGTAAAAAAAACATAAAAATAACATGCAAAACAACTACTGGGCGGTTTAACTAGCACTTAGCTACAGCTCATGCAAATAAATATAGGAATGAGTTACATATAAATCATAGAAGATCGTTAAATATATTCTCCAAATCACGACATATTTCATGTTAACATACTTAGGTAACAATCGTAAGTAATATGGCCAAAATTACCCAAACAAGTAAAATTATAAATTAAAATAGTGTAATTCCCAGGGGAGGCAAATCAAAGTGAATAGTGTTGTCGACTACAGATATATTATTCGTTGTGATTTGTATGCAGTTTTATAAAATGTCAGTCATGAAAAGCAATGATCATTTGTACCCTGTTGTTAATAAGGTTTGTGAAATAATTATTATTTCATTGTAACTATTGTTCATTGCCGTTGCAAAAGGTATTTTTTTCATTTTTAATATGTTTTCGTAGAATTTATATTTAGTTACTTGGCTTGAGTTAGTCTTTAAACATTGTCACTTGATTATTGTTTCATAATGTTTTACTCTGATTAATAATGTGGTGTGTTAATTATTTTTTTAGATATATCTATATATATTATGTAATTGATCTACCAATACAAATAGTATGTGCATTTCTATGACTTAATAGGTTTATAATATTAATTCTGTGCTTGTAAGAAAATAACCGTTTGTATATTTAAGCTTTAATTACTTGCATTGCATATAGAAACTAATTGGCATATATAGTTACTATCCCATAAAATACTTTGTTGTTAAGATTTTCTTCTTGTTATAAGTTGGGAGTCATACATTGATATGCGTCCTGAAGTTCCAGTGTTTGTTTCGTTCGAGTTAATCATTACAGGCAGTCTTTATAATTGTATTCACTAGCATTCTTGAACGTCACATTTTGGTGATTGTAAATATCAGTGTTAATGTTATTAACAGCCTATGTTGTATCTCAATCTCTCCATTTTGTAATTGTAAATGTTTTATATATATATATATATATATATATATATATATATATATATATATATATATATACAGCATATATATATATATATATATATATATTGTTACGTATCTTGATCCTCAAGTGGTTAACTTGATGAATCTAGATAGCACAGAGATATATATTAAGGTATCAGTCAGCTGAAGGCAAAACAAAAGTAAAATCTAATACAATTATTTCCTGTTGTTGCTTCCTTTCCTTTTGGATCTTAGGACTTAGTATCCTTTATTGACCGATACTCTTTAATTATGAAAAATACTGAAACTAATTAAAGTCATGTAGTATTTATAAAGAATTATTATTTAACCGAAGCTTAGTAGGCTATGGTTATGAACCGAATAAGTTATAGCTAAAGAAGGACTATTAATTTTATAAAAAGTCTTGAAAGATAAATATTAAAGTAAGAATATTTCTGTCTCTTACCCTTTTTGAAATGAATAGATAGTTTTCTTATATGTCCTTTTATTTATATTTAATGTAATTATTCTTGGTTCTTGTCTTACGTTAATATTATTATATTATTATTATCATCAGGATTTATATCAAAGTCACATAAAAAGTTAGATATATATTTAATAATTAGTTAAATGTATTTCTTAACCATGTAACATTGAGGTTTGATTATGAGTAAATAAAGTTACAGGATCGCTTCATAGATTCGATTCAGGTCTCACTCAAATAATATGAAAAGCAAAATATAATATTTTGAAGCAAAATAATTTTCTTCAGCTTAGGAAATCACTAGAAGTAATATTAACACAGCCATGTTAGTCTAAGGCGATATTACTAATACGAGACAATAGCATCACCGTACTAAGCACCGTTAAGCAATGTAAGCTTAATTCAAAGAAAATGAAAGAACTCGTAGTATTAATATAAAACAATAGTATTACTTTCATCATGACCCAATTACTTAAAGAGTTGCTTTAGTCCACAAGTTAGTCAACTAAAATAGTTAAGTACATAATAATAGCGTTAACGTTAAATCCCAATCAAATAGTTAAGCACATAATAGTAGCGTTAACGTTAATTCGCAATCAAATATTTAAGCACATAATAGTAGCGTTAACGTTAATTCCCAATCAAATAGTTAAGCACATAATAGTAGCGTTCACGTTAATTCCCAATCACATATCTCACTAACCAACATAACGTAAGTGTTTACACTGAACACACTTAACACACACACATATATAATCTGACTGACAGTCACAATCCCATTATAATACTTCACCCCGTCTTCCTCCAGCTGCAAGTTCACCTTCCCCAACTCCAAATGAGACTGATTTGAATGCCCACAACTCGGGTCTTATATACCAAACAATGATGGTGTAGGAACGAATCAGGAGGCGGGGGGTGGTGCCTGCTCCAATCACAGCTCCTCGAGTTGCATAGCAGGTGCCTGGTCCAATCACAGCTCCTGGCGTCGAACATACGTCATAACGTCGGGTCATCGAGGAAGTTTGCAGGGTCCCCTATGACGCACGCAGGTGTGAAGGCTTGTTTGCTGGTATGCGGCGAGCTAGTTTCCCCACTCGCTAGTTTGCTCGCTAGTCTGCTTCACCGTTTGGGTAGTGTGACTCCTTCAACTCTAATTCTAACTCTTAAATTAACATACAGGGCTCCGTATGTCAGAATATATATATATATATATATATATATATATATATATATATATATTATATATATATATATTATATATATTATATATATATATATATATATATATATGCATTCTCTGTCTGTCCTCTGTCCCCTGAAGATGTAATACACGAAAGCGCTTGGGACTCCGTGTTTATTTTCCTTCCTACCCTCTGGATATTTGGCATATATATTATATATATATATATATATATATATATATATATATATATATATATATATATAATTATATATATATATATATATATATATATATATATATATATATATATATATATATATATATATATACTGTATAGTATATATATACATATATACATATATATATATATATGGTTACGTATCTTGATCCTCAAGTGGTTAACTTGATGAATCTAGATAGCACATAAATATATATTAAGGTATCAGTCAGCTGAAGGCAAAACAAAAGTAAAATCTAATAAAATTATTTCCTGCTGTTGCTTCCTTTCCTTTTTGGATCTTAGGACTTGGTATCATTTATTGACTGATACTCTTTAATTATGGAACAATACTGAAACTAATTAAAGTCATGTAGTATTTATAAAGAATTATTATTTAACCGAAGCTTAGTAGGCTATGGTTATGAACCGAATAAGTTATATCTAAAGAAGGACTATTAATTATATATCAAGTCTTGAAAGATAAATATTAAGGTAAGAATATTTCTGTCTCTTACCCTTTTTGAAATTAATAGATAGTTTTCATATATCATGTCCTTTTATTTATATTTAATGTAGTTATTATTCTTGGTTCTTGTCTACGTTAATAGTATTATATTATTATTATCAGGATTAATATCAAAGTCACATAAAAAGTTAGATATATATTTAATAATTAGATAAATGTATTTCTTAACCACGTAACATTGAGGATTGATTATGAGTAAATTAAGTTACAGGATCGCTTCATAGATTCGATTCAGGTCTCACTCAAATAATATGAAAAGCAAAAATAATATTTTGAAGCTAAAAGAATTTTCTTCAGCTTAGGAAATCACTAGAAGTAACATTAAAACAGCCATGTTAGTCTAAGGCGATATTACTAATATGAGACAATAGTATCGCCGTACTTGTTCTTACCAGCAATGTAAGCTTAATTAAAAGAAAATTAAAGAACTCGCAAGTATTAATATAAAACAATAGTATTAATTTTATCATAACCCAATTACTTGAAGAGTTGCTTTAGTCCACGTCAGTCAACTAAAATAGTTAACTACATGATAGTAGCGTTAACGTTAATTTTCCAATCACATATCTCACTAACCAACATACTGTAAGTGTTTACACCGAACACACTTAACACACACTTATATAATCTGACTGACAGTCACAATCCCATTATAATACTTCACCCCATCTTCCTCCAGCTGCAAGTTCACCTTCCCAACTCCAAATGAGACTGATTTGAATGCCCACTACTCGGGTCTTATATACTATGCAATGATGGTGTAGGAACGAATCAGGAGGCGAGGGATGGTGCGCGACCCAATCACAGATCCTCTAGTTGCGTAGCAGGTGCGTGGTCCAATGGCGTTGATTTGCGTCGATCATCGTCATAGAGTCGGGTCATCGATGTAGTTTGCAGGGTCCCCTATGACGCACGCAGGTGTGAAGGCTTGTTTGCTGGTATACAGACGAGCTGGTTTCTCACTCGCTGGTTCGCTCGCTGGTCTGCTTCGCCGCCGGGGTAATTCGGCACTCCTTCAACTCTTAATTCTAACTCTTAAATAAACACATACAGGGCTCCGTATGTCAGAATATATATATATATATATATATATATATATATATATATATATATTCTCTTTTAAACAGACGAGGTTAAAGGCAATGGCAGTTTCAGCATTAAGGATTTTATTGTTACAGCTTTCAATAGTTCTAACATAGAACTATTGACCTCATCTCTGAACCCCAGAGGAAAATTGTTAGCACTATTGATTCTTGATCCTCGAATTTTGTATAAATATGATACCTTGTCCCTATTCTAATCATTACCTCTCCTTTCCCTGAAGATGCAAGATGTTTACTTGTGAAACGTTGGATCCACCATGAATTTTGCTAACCTGTTGTACCTCATCTCTGAACCCCAGAGGAAAATTGTTAGAACTATTGATTTAACCTCGTCTGTTTAAAAGAGAATCTATTACCTGGCTATACTAACATATATATATATATATATATATATATATATATATATATATATATATATATATATATATATATATATATATATATATATATATAATTATATATATATTGGTTTGAACAAAACAAAAAACAGGCAATATCCCTAGATCTTCAACAAATAGTAACGGGAATAATAACGACTACAAAATTATTATTATTTCTCATGAACAAATACTCAACAGTGGCAGTATGCAAGATGACAGAGAAGAGCTTGAGTTGTTTAATAAATTATGATAATTTTGTAGAAATGAAAGAACATTTTTCATTAAGCTATCTGTAGCAAGGTTAAGAACCTTGGATAGGAAAATGAGTGATGGCATAGGTCTTGATGGAGTGCGTTCTGTATTTTTTGTAGTGGATCTGAGGATTATTATGTAATATATCTATTATCATGTGTGACGATGTCCTGAAATAGCCATCAGATATTTAACGACCTGTTATAGCGTGTGCGCATATCTCTGTATTTTTGAATATTTTGTGATGCTCCAGTCAAACGTAATTTCCTTCCTCACTAACCATACAATATTACATGGTCCTTTTGCGTGGAACATCTGGGTACATTGATGTACTATTGCTATGTACAGGTATAGGACACTTGGTGTTTGAGCTTCTAGTTGCTGTGGTTGAGAGTTGCTGGAAAAATACGAAGGTTCTCTCTGACTCCTGCAGTTGTTGTCTGCGTAAATGCGCGGAATTTCGATGTGAGTATCCTAGGTTCGAGTTCTTGGAGTTCCACATGTATTTGTTGATTTCATTAATTGTGTTAAGAAGTAAAGTTGCTTGGTGAAAAAAAACTGAATTGAAGGTGGCGGCACATGGGTAGTATGAACCTGCTTTGCCTACTTATCATTATTCGTAGACTTTACCTACCGGTATGTGTTCCTACTTATTCTTGAAGTGTTCCTGGATGATTGAGGATGACGTATGTTAATTGTACCAGCTGCCAACTGTCTGCAGCCTGGCTGGAGCTTGGATTTTCAGACACTCGTCAGTCTGTGGTGGTGTGCTGTGAGGGAAGGATATTTTCGCTACTTGCTTGCTTTCATTACTGGCTTGTTTTATGTAATTTACATTCCACTCCAGGCTCCGAGAGACTGCGGGAGTTAAGAATGTAAATTATCTTTAATTACAACCAGGCACATGACATAGGCCCTTGCATTTTCGCATATATTTATCGCATTGGATTTAACTTATTTATTGAACTTAACTGGTGTACACATGGCGACGAGCTTTCGCCGGCCAATGTATATAGCATAGCATTAATTTCAATTGTCTTAATTAACTGCATTTATGCATTGTTGTTGCTTATTTGTTGATGCTGCACTCAACACAGTCTCTTCATGACTGTGGCCTCATGGTTCAGTTACCTTCACCTATTTTCCCAGTAATTGCAATGTTTGCTTAACTGTGGGGGTATAATATTAAGGTAAAAAGGCCACCAGGTAATCAACGAGCTCCCTTTAACCTTCCCTTTAAACCAGCTGAGTTTGACATTCCGGGCTCGCAAAGTAAACATGCCACGCCTTCCCGGCCGACCAATCAGAAACCTCCATTTTCGGAGCTGACGGCTACGTGTACCGCCTCACATTTAAACACGCTCTCGCTCTCTTCACAGGCCGTTTCCTCTGGTTGCAATGGATCTAATGCATCAGTGCCAGCCCTATACTCCCGTAAGCCACTAAAAGACATTTGCAACCAGCTTCCAGGAACGTATTATGGAGAGAGGAGAGTGGAGGCGAAGGGAAGGAATATTCAAGTCGCGCGGCCAGAACGTCGCGTGGCCGGGCGGGCTGCTCAGCCAATCACAGCGCCGGAGAGCGGGAGGCGGGACTATATCAAGGGGGTGGAGGAGGCTGCTGGGGTTATTCACCTCTCGGACTCCACTGGGCTAACTTCTTGCAACCCACATTCTCTCTCTTGCTTGGCCACTCAGGGAAACTTGGATCCACTTATTCCAGCCTCCCAGCCCTCATCACTTGTTCCAGGAAAGTCCATCTCGGGCCTAGCATCGCTCTCCCCTACTAGGCGGATACACCTTCAGTATACGGCCGCCTGTCGTCACATCGCTGGCTTGCGGTTCAAGAGGGACAACAGATAGTAGATGGGAGCGAAGATTTCCAGTTGAGCTATTGGCCAGCTCTGAGGTAGTGAAATTGTTCCAGTAAACACCTAGTAGTACTGCATAGTTTTTTAAAGGACCTCTATTGGGCCCGAACCAGAGTTAAAGAAAGAGAGAAAATGCTTGACTAACCCAGTGGTTCCATAAATAATAATTGATGTGTTCTTATAGGAAAAACTAAAGAGAAAGATACTAGACTTATGTACATAAATACAATGATGATGTGTTAATAGGATAATAGTTATTCTTGATGGAAAAGGCTCCATGCCGATTAGCTATCAATATTATACGATCTGGTAGGACAGCAAATAGATATTAAAATTAAAGTAAGAGGGGATAATTCTTAGATAGATAAGCAACTATAAATCTCAGGGGAAATAAAGAACAGTTGCAATTAGATCAGCTTTGATGAGAAATAGGTAGGGAGGACACTAGTCCGTATGATCTACGAAATCTTTTGTTATAAAGGAAACATTATCAATGATATTGTTTGAAGTAATATTCGGTCAGTTTCGTGGTAAGCGTTACGAGCATTAAGTCCAGGATAATAATGTAATCATAGAATCGATGTAGAGGATTAAAGCGGTGAATCTTGTTCTTGTAGGGATTTTGAGGTACTGATCATATTAAGCCATTTACTGAGTTTTATTATTGAATAGGGGAGGTGTGGCGGAGTGGTCTTGCCACGGGACTGGTATTCCAATGGACCCGGGTTCGAATCCCAATATGTCAATGGGGAGATATTATTGGGATGGAATTTGTGTTGTACCTAGTATCAGTGCATTACCACAGCACACCGAAATGCCAAAAAAATACCCTCATTGTTCCCTGATTAAATAGCATTGTATGAATATTCCCATATTCAAAAATATGCTACTGGTGGGCAATGCCTAGGGAGTGAATTGTTCAATAGGTGGCGTTCTGAGAGTGAGGGTCCGAGTGTGGGGGATGAGACTGTGAAGCGCAGAGGCGAGGCGGCTTCAGAGATGGAATTGCCTCGAGCTGTGAAGCTTCGCATGTCTCACTCCCTAGACTGGAGCAAGACCTCACGGGCCTCACCTTGTTCAGCGGTTGAGTATAAAGGCTATCAGCCTATGCCCGAGAGGGAGTAGTTGGAATATAGAAAAAAACAAAAAACAAAGTATGTGACGTAGGACTTATTGGTAACAGGGTTAAGAGAACATATAATCTAAGAGTGCTCTAGATAGGGCAATCGAGGTCAAGTGTAGTAACGCCCTGGTCTTAGGAGTAAATATATTGTATAGGGTTAAGAGGATATATAATCTAAAAGTGTCAGATGTAGTAACGCCCTGGTCTCTGAGTAGACACAGTAGGGCCCGGTAAAGTTATCTTATTTTGGAGTTTAGTTTAGAATAAATCTCTTGTTCTAGATAGGGAAATATAGGTTAGATTTATTAATGCCCTGGTCTCTGGAGTAGACACAGCAGGGCCCGGTAAAACTATATTATTTTAGAGACTAGTAACGTGACTTTGGATCGAAGTCGAAGTGAGTCAATACCTGAATAGCTGGAATCCAAATAGGTGGTAACGGGAACTCTAGAGTTCCAATGTACAATCTATGGTGGGTCGACGAAATATTCAATCTGTGTCTTGAACTCATTTTGGCCCGAACAGAGAAATAGTTACTAGGTTGTTAGTAGTAAGTTTTGTTAAATAAAGTATACGAACTTCTAAATGACTGTCAAATTATTCCCCACCTTAGTAGCATATTTGGAATAAGAAAATAAGTACTACAAATATAATTAAGTAATTACATTTGATTAATGAATATACTTAAGTTATTGCATTTGAATATTAAATATTTAATAAGGGTCCAGTTTGCGCGATTGTCCTTTCCGAAGCAGAAAGTGTAAGGTTACATTACCCTTCAGTTATATGGGAGGATTGCTTTGGATTATCCACTCTGGCATTCTAAACGGGTTTTCTATTATAATAGTGATCAGTGCCTATTCATGATTAACTCTATTAATTTTGGTTACTCTCTGTGAGGGACTGCATTTTGGCACTGACTCTTTTTATGAGAAACCCGTTGAGTGTACAGCATTTTAGGACTTGCTCATCGTATTGGTAGTATATTACGTGGCCACTTAATTTATCTTAGTAAAGTAACGTAAAGCAGAGCATGTTATATCCCTGGCCTCGCCTTGTGGAGGATCTGCTCCAGTGATCAACAGATACGATATTGGGTTTTTGCTTTAGTGTAAGTTCATGTTTAAGTTCTACTACACACTTGGAGTTCTAGTCGTTGAAGGGCAGAACTAGTTTCGAGGATTGATTACGCATTTCTGGTCCTCACAGAGCTTGGATTCGCGTGTTGCGTGCTCTTTTCTGTTGCGAGTTGGTGGATGGTTGGTTTGGAGACTTTAGAGGTGCTGGCTGTTTATGTGCTTTAACCCTCTCGCATCCAGCAACTTAATTATCTAACTTATGGTAAGACATTCTCTAATTTGCCATGAAATATCAGGCTGGGCGAGTTTTCGAAGCCTTGTGTTTTTCTGTATTTTCATCCACCAGAATGCTGTTTATTGTGATATATCATATGTCAATGGAAAGAGGAATATTTATAGTACATGATAAAACAAAACAAAATGTAAATAAATCGAAATATGAAAGTGTAAATGAGTCCGGAATACAATTATTTCCCATGCAATTGTCTTCACACCGTCCGAGCTCTAAATTGTGAGTGATGACCATATATTTTGTTTTTGCTCAAATAATAGTATTTGTTCTCCTCTTTCCAATTCTGAAAACAGAAATCGTTTATCTTCAATAGTTCTCAAGCAGTGACCGAAATTTTTGTTATTTTGTTTTTTATTGATATGGTTTATACCATTTTCGATTTATTTCGTTGCTACGAAGTGTATGGTTTTAAATTTAGGCTGTATGAATACGGCAAATAATGCTGATGAGTATAAAACAAACTAGAAGTTCCTAGGACAAATACTTTTTGCGCTATGAATATTTGAAATGAAGAGCCAAAATGCGAATATTTATGCTTCACCCATCTCTGTTCCGGCGATGCTAGCCGGGTTCCGAGCTGTTCCCCACCTCGTGGTTGCGTTATTTGCTCGGATACGTATATATCTGTATATATCACCAGAATCGAAAAATTGTGCTCTTTCCAATGGTGAAAACAAAAATAATATAGCTTAATTGGTTCGCGAGCTATGCGCAATTGTTTCCATGCAGTGACCAAAAAAAAAAAATAGATATGGTTTATAACATTTTCGATTTATTTCGTTGCTACGAAGTGTATGGTTTTAAATTTAAGCTGTATGAATACGGCAAATAATGCTGATGAGTATAAAACAAACTAGAAGTTCCTAGGACAAATACTTTTTGCGCTATGAATATTTGAAATGAAGAGCCAAAATGCGAATATTTACGCTTCACCCGTCTCTTTTCCGCCAATGCTAGCCGGGTTCCGAGCTGTTCCCCACCTCGGCATTGGTTTATTTGCTCGGATACGTATATAACTGTTTATATCACTGTCATCGGAAAATTATGCTCTTTCTAATGGTGAAAACAAAAATAATATAGCGTTATTGGTTCGCGAGCTATGCGCAATTGTTTCCATGCATTGTTATTGTTATGTTAATATATGAGAATGTTTATACAGTTGTATATCTTTGCCACAATGTACAACATTTATATAAATATATAATATATATATATATATATATATATATAGATATATATATATATATAATATATATAATATATATATATATATATATATATATATATATATATATATATATATATATATATATATATATATATATATAAAATAAATGAAATAAAAATATAAATAAAATGAAATAAATCAAATCAAATAAATAAATATATAAATAAAATAAAAATGTAATAATAATATAAATACTCGATTATGGGCCTTGGTCTTGCTCGGGACCTTGGGGCAGATCCGCTAGACACCCTGGGGAACAGGAATAAAAAAGAAAAGAAAAAACGAAAATATATATATACCGGGTATATATATATATATATATATATATATTATATATATATATGCTGTATATATAAATAAAATAAATAAAATAAATAAAATAAAAATTATAATAATATAAATACTCGATTATGGGCCTTGGGCTTGCTCGGGACCTTGGGGCTGATCCGCTACACAGCTGGGGAACAGGAATAATAAAGAAAAAAAAAAATATATATATACCGGGTATATACGTATATATATATATATATATATATATACCGGGTATATACGTATATATATATATATATATATATATATATATATATATGCAGTATATACAGTAAACGGTACCGACGCCTTAAAACTCAAGACTCTCATTCTTCATATGTTTCTGCCCGGAATCAAGCCAAATCTGTTCTTCGACTTGCCAAACACTCTTTCATCAATAATAAATGCACTGAACTATCCAACTCTAGCTCTTCCCAAGCTTTCTGGCATCTAGCCAAAAAACCTCTCCAACAATTTCTCTTCCTCGTCTTTCCCTCCCCTTTCCCACTCTGATGGCACAACAATCACTTCTTCCTCTGACAAAGCTAAACTCTTCGCTCAAACTTTTGCTAGAAACTCCACCTTGGATGATTCCGGTGCTATTCCTCCCTCTCCGCCCTCCTCTCTCTTACTTATGCCTAATATCCTAATATCTTCTAAAGATGTACTTTCTACCCTCTGGGCTTAACACTAATAAGGCGTACGGTCCGGACGGTGTTCCTCCTGTTGTTCTCAAAAACTGTGCTTCCGTGCTGACTCCCTGCCTAGGCAAACTCTTTCGTCTCTGTTTATCCTCTAACGTCTTCCCTTCATGCTGGAAGTTTGCTCACATTCAACCTGTCCCAAAGAAGGGTGACCGCTCTCAACCCTCCAACTATCGTCCAATTGCTCTTATCTCTTGTCTTTCTAAAGTTTTTGAAACTATTCTTGCTTCCAAATTTCTTAAGCATTTCTCTTCTCATAATCTGCTCTCAGATCGCCAGTATGGCTTCCTTAAGGGTCGCTCTACTGGTGATCTTCTTTCATATCTTACTAACTCTTGGTCATCCTCCTTTCGGGACTTCGGTGAGACTTTTTCTATTACACTAGACATATCGAAAGCCTTCGATAGAGTCTGGCATAAATCGTTAATTTCTAAACTACCCTCCTTCGGTTTCTATCCCTCCATCTGTGCCTTTGTCTCTAATTTCCTTTCCGGCCGTTCCATAGCTGCGGTTGTGGACGGCCATTGTTCACTTCCTCACCTTATAAACTCCGGTGTTCCTCAGGGCTCTGTCCTATCTCCTATTCTCTTTCTAATTTTTATAAATGATCTCCTTAACTGTACCTTAATTCCCATCCATTCATACGCAGACGACTCAACCTTACACTACTCCATTAGTTTTTCAGAACGCCCCAGCCAGCAATCCCTCAACGACAAACGTAATGAAGCCATAGAACTCTTAAATTCTGATCTAAATACTATTTCCAATTGGGGCAGAGAAAACCTTGTTAACTTTAATGCTTCCAAAACCCAATTTCTCCATCTATCTACCCGTCAGGATCTCCCAGCGGACTATCCCTTATTCTTCAACAATACAAAAATCAAACCTTCATCTTCTCTCAATATTCTTGGTGTCTCTTTTTCTTCTGCTCTCATTTGGAAGGACCATATTACCAGTCTTGCTAAGGCAGCCTCCCAGAAGCTGGGTGTGCTCAACCGCCTTAGGGGGTTCTTTTCCCCTGCACAGCTTCTTGCTCTGTACAGGGGCATAGTGCGCCCTTGTATTGAGTATTGTTCACATGTGTGGGGAGGTTCCTCTCACACCGCTCTCCTAGACAAAGTTTAAAGGAAGGCCTTTCGTATCATTAACTCCCGTCCACTCACCAACTCTGCAATCTCTCTCTCTCCGCCGCAATGTTGCAACTCTCTCGCTATTCTATCGCTACTATAATAATCAGTGTTCCTCAGAGCTATCCCAGTGCATACCACCTCCTTTACGTAGGGCACGTGGTACCCGTCTTGCAACTCAATCCCACCCCTACTCTGTGCAACTCTCCAACCCAAGAGCGAAACGTTACTCTCAAACTTTCTTCTACTCAACATCTGAGCTCTGGAACTCTCTCCCAGAATCAGTCTTTCCCTCTTCCTATGACTTAAATTGCTTCAAACTCCGTGTGTCCAGGCATTTTGGCTCGAACGTCCCTTGATTTTGGCACTGTCACTTTTTCAACTATGGGGGAGGCACTCGCTATAGGCAGTTATGCCTTTTGACTCCCTCAATCACATAGAAAAAAAAAAAAAAAAAAAAATATATATATATATATATATATATTATATATTATACTGTATATATAAATAAAATAAATAAAATAAATAAAATAAAAAATATAATAATATAAATACTCGATTATGGGCCTTGGGCTTGCTCGGGACCTTGGGGCTGATCCGCGAGACTGCCTGGGGAACAGGAATAATAAAAAAAAATATATATATATATATATATATGTATATATATGTATATATATGTATATATATGTATATATATATATATATATATATATATATATAAAATAAATAAATAATATAAATATATATAAAATATAAATACCCGATTATGGGCCTTGGGCTTGCTCTGGACCTTGGGGCTGATCCACTAGACACCCTGGGGAACAGGAATAAAAAAAAATATATATATATATAGTAAAATTATATATATATGTATATATATATATATATATATATATATATATATAATATATATATATATATAAATATATATACTGTAATAAATAAATAATAAAATAATAAATATATATATATAAATACTCGATTATGGGCCTTGGGCTTGCTCAGGACCTTGGGCTGATCTGCTAGACACCCTGGGGAACAGGAATAACAAAACAATATATACGGTATATATATATAAAATACATAAAATAAACATAAAAAAGTAAAATGTAAATAAAATAAAATAAATTAAAATAATAAATCAAATATATAAATATTTAAATAAAATACAAAATATAATAATAATATAAATACTCGATTATGGGCCTTGGGCTTGCTCGGGACCTTGGGGCTGTTATATACTGTATATAGGCTATATATAATATATATATATAAGTATAATAATATACTGTAATATAACTAAAATTCCATAGAGTACTTACCATACTTCCTGTAAGCATTCCTGTGACATCTTCGTGATTATAATGTATTTATTTCGTAGGCAGTATTTATTGATAAATATATTTGTCTTTCAAGCAAAAAATAGTGTAAAGTCATCAATGATACCTAGACAAAACTGCATCAATACTCAAGGGGTTAACCAAGATTCACTCCCCTCAGTCACCAAAAGTCACAAGTAACATCTTATATACATATATAGTTTGAATTATTCACTAAACACTTTCACTGGGTAGATGAAATAATCCATAATTGCCTGCCTATAGCTAGGCATGGTGGGCCAGAGGGAAGGAGCCCAGAATTTAAAGGGCCGGGACCCTGCCTCACAGTCTGGGGGCCGGGAAACTACTGACTTTACAGAGGCCCGCGCTCCTCAGAGAGGGACGCTATGGGGTTGCTAGATACTTCCTTTTGTAACTTACTGATGCCTAACTTACCAGTCCAAATTGAGTCAAAATCGAGTCATAAACTTATTTTTGGCGAATATTTCTAACTTACAGGTGGCATTATGACGCGATAGCGTCATACGAGCACTCTTGGAGGGGTGGCGTTATGACACGATCGCGTCCTATAGATGCGGGAGGGTTAAGTTAACGTACATTCATTCAAAAATTAATGGCAACCCCAGCATGCGCTCCAAAACACCTTCTCCTCCTATCAATACATTATATTACAAACACCGTACATACTTCACTATATTTTCTAAAAAAAACAAAAAAAAATGACACGATCACGACCCGCCTCGGAGTCCCAAGGGGGGGGGGTCAGAAATGCCCCCATCAGTTTGACCCCTGGAAACGACTCCTCTAAATGCCCTGGACCACTACCTTATACTCATAATACAGTCAGGAGTGCGAGCTAGAGTCACTAGGAGTAGGGGACAATTTGGACTCGCGGGCCTATTCGCGGTGAAAATCGATGACTCCTAGTGACTCTAGCAACTCCTACCGACTTCTGTTAGACTCCCACTCGCTCGCGGTGAAAATTTATGACTCCTAGTAATTCTAGCGACTCCTAGTGACTCCTGTTAGACTCCCACTAGCTCGCACTCCTGACTGTGTGATGTACCCTTTACTATACATTTCTGCAACATTCGTGCCCTTTCCTCTAACTTCCACTCTGTGGAACACCACCTCTCCTCTGCCAACCCTGATCTTTTATTTCTCACCGAAACTCAGGTGTCTGGGACTACTGACAGCAAACCCTTCTCTGTATCCTCCTACTATCTCTATCCTTAGTTTCAAGCCAAAGGTGGATGTTGTGTATATGTGCGCAACAACCTCGCTTTCTCTCGTGTTCTGAAGTTTTCTGAATTTTCAACTCGCTGGCAAAAACTTTCTTGTCACTCTCAAACTAAATATTTATGCGCTGTTTATCTCTCCCCTAATTCTACTGGCTATCCAAAATTCTTTGACTATCTAACTTCCAAAGTGGAACACATTCAATCCATCTCTCCTTTTGCAGAAATCTACATCCTAGGAAATTTCAACGTTCACCACCACCAATGGCTCTCCTCTGTTTCCACTGACCAACCTGGTGAACAAGCCTACATCTTTTCTATCCTAAATGACCTAGAACAGCTAGTCCAGCCACCGGGGAATATATCTTCTAAGCGTAGTAGGGAAGGTGTACAGTAGGTT
Organism: Paralithodes platypus; assembly: GCA_032716605.1. Taxonomy (NCBI): domain Eukaryota; kingdom Metazoa; phylum Arthropoda; class Malacostraca; order Decapoda; family Lithodidae; genus Paralithodes; species Paralithodes platypus. Next base: position 19,634,053 of record CM064508.1, on the reverse strand, counting down.
AGTGATTGAGAGAATAAGAGCGAGAACGGAGAAATGGATAGGTGACGAGCAGGGCGGGCTTAGGAAGGGAAGAGGATGTGTAGATCAGATTTTTGGCCTGAAATGTGTTGTGGTGAAGCAACATAAGTTTTATGTTGCCTTTTTGGACTTGGAGAAGGCTTATGACAGAGTGAATAGAGAAGCTAAGTGGAATGTACTGAGAATATACAGAGTAGATGGCAAGTTGCTGAAGGCAGTGAAGAGCATGTATGAGGGTGCAAAGACGTCAGTATGTGTGGAGAATGAACAGATCGAGTTCTTTGATCTGAATGTTGGGTTTAAACAAGGGTGTGTGATGTCCCCATGGTTGTTCAGTATATATATGGATGGAGTCATGAAAGAAATACAAGGAAGAGCAGTGGATGTTGGTGTGCCGCTGATAAGGGAGGGAAATGAGTGGTAGCTACCTATACTGCTGTTTGCCGATGAAACAGTTCTGATGAGCGATAGTGAATGGGAGTTGCAGGGTCTGTTAAATATATTTGGAACAGTGTGTGAAAAACGGAACCTGAAGGTAAATGCGGGGAAGTGCAGGGTTATGGCCTTAGAAAGGGAAGCAGCCATAGAGCGTGAGGTGAGGTTGAATGGTGAGGATATGGAGAATGTAAGATCATTTAAATATTTGGGCAGTGTGTTGAGTAAAGATGGGAGCATGGATGAAAAAGTGTGGGAGAGGGTGCAACAGGGTAAGAGGGTAGTAGGAATGCTGAAGGCAATAAAAAGAAATAGGGTGGTCAGTATGGAAGTGAAGAAGTCCTTGCATGACAGTGTGATAATCCCGACATTGACTTACGGGAGGGAGCGAAGCATGGACGTTGGTGGTGAAACTCAGACCAAGAATGAGAGGGGTGGAAATGAGCTACTTGAGAAGTGCGTGCAGAGTTACATGGAGGGATAGACAGGCGAACGAGGAAGTAAGAGAGAGTTGTGGTGTGGATGTAAATGTGCTGGAAAATGTGAAAAGGAACACCTTGAGATGGTTTTGCCATATGGAACGTATGGGAAGCGAGAGAATGACTACCAGAGTGTACGAGAGCAAGGTGGAAGGACAGAGAGGGAGACGTAGACCGAAGGAGAGGTGGAAGGATGGAGTGAAGAATTCTTGTATATGAGTGAAGGCGGTGCTGGATGGGAGGAGGGGCGTCGACTGACTGGGGACAGAGGTGCATGGGGGCGTTTCGTTTGTGGCAACCCCTTCGGGGATCACAGCGTCTGGTAATAGATAGATCGATCAAAGGCTGAAACATGCATATGTATGTAATATATTAGTATATTCTACCTCTTAATTGGCCTCTACGCGTACATCTGAGGACACTCGTAACATGGTTGTACCTACTCGGAGTTGGTTGTGTGTGTCTCGTTGCTACTGTGATGTAAGCTGTAGTTATTATTAGCGATTGGTAGCGATAAGTAGAGATTTGTAGGGTGAAAATGACCGTTGAAATTCAAATTTTGGAACACTCGTAGAAGATGCGTCAATTCGTTAAAGATGCGTATTTCACTCTCAGCTATTTGTGCTTATTTGTAGCTAATCGTATAAATGCCTTGGAACCCTTACTGCATGGCTGTTTTTACCAAGTCACAACGTTTTTCGAGTTTGCCGATTCGTAATGAAAGTCATGAACGTGTGAAAGCTCCTTACACACAAGAGGAATTTGTGTGATCTAAACTTTGTCATCTGGAGCCTAAACAAAAAATATTTCTTCTCAGTACCCAAATCGCTTCATTTGAGCAAAATTACACCATTTCTTACTGTGTACAAGCGGGTCACTGATGTTATCATCTATCTATGTATTTATATATCTATCTATCTATCTACCTATCTATCTATATATATATATATCAATTTCTCCTTCTCTCACTCTCAATCTCTCTCTCTCTCTCTCTCTCTCTCTCTCTATATATATATATATATATATATATATATATATATATATATATATATATATATATATATATATATATATATATATATATATATATATATATATATATATATATACATATATATATATATTTTCTTTAATACATACGAGGTTGAAAGAAATGGCAATTTCTGCGTTGGAAATTTTATTATTCAAAGTTTCCAGGTCTCTGATGAGTTTTCGCTGGTTGGCAGGAAGTAGATGAAGGAGATGAGCAAAATTCATGGTGGTACAGGGTTACATTAAAGTACATGAAGATACAGGATATACGACACGTTTCACTGGACAACCAGCATTATCAAGTAAGGAAGGAATGATATAAAAGGTAAACAGGAAGGGCTGCCCAACGACCCGCCGTCTACTGTAGATACGTGGATGACATCTTCGTGCAAATCAAGGACCTCCACGAACTACAGGAACTCCAGCGTCGCTTCATGACCTCCTCCGGACTTAACTTCACCTTTGAAAAATCTAACAATGGACAACTCCCCTTCCTCGACATCCTCGTAGCTCTGAACGACCATGGGTTCAAAACCACCGTCTACATTAAACCAACTAACACAGGACAATGCCTCAACGGTGATAGTGAATGCCCCCGCCGTTATCTTCTATCCTCCATCTCCGCTTATGTTAGGAGAGCCCTCACGCACTGCTCTACCTGGGCCGACACCCACCAGGAACTAGAAAGACTATCCCAAGTTTTAGTAAATAACGGATACTCCAACTCCGACATCTCCAGCACCATCAACCACCATCTTGAAAAATGGTACACCCAAAACCCTCCCAACTTTGACCCCCCCCCCAATGAAATTAAGATCTTCTACCGCAATTACATGTCCTCTGAACACAAAAATGACGAGGCCGTCTTATAAGAAATAATCTCCAAGCATGTCCACCCAACCAACCCGGAAAACAAAATCAAATTAATAATTTATTACAAATCCCCCAAGACCTCCAACCTCGTTCTCCGCAACAAACCAGCCTCCACCAAGATAAAGAGCCCGATGACCGACGATCACGTCATTTACCAACATACCTGTAATTATGAGGACAGTGGACCTCATTCCTATATTGGTATGACGCAGACTCGTCTTTCACGTCGGTTAACTCTTCACCTTCAGGCTGGAGCCATCAAAGACCACTATCTCACCCCTAACCACCCTCACCTCACACGCAACGAGTTAGAGAAACACACCACCATACTCGATAAAGAAAGTGACCCAAGGAGATTACCTATACTCGAAGCTTTATATATCCAAGCCTTACATCCCAACATCAACAACCAAACTCTGGACCTTCAGATCCTTCCTTCTGCCAAAAGGCACTACCCTACAGGACCTAACACCCCTCCTCGCCCCCCGGTGCCCTTGACGCAGCCCCCCGCGCTACCTCCTTCAGCTTCGTCTTCTGCAGGCGCCACACAACTTAGGCCACGCCCCTCGACACGCAGCCAATCAGCTTCGACCCCACCTATCGACCACCATCCCGCATCCAGTGCGCATGCGTAAAGCGGTTACCCCCTTTCTCTCTCCTAGTTTACCCTTCCACCAATAGCACACTTTTGCCCCCTGTTTTCCGCCTCCTCTGATCCTCCACCCTCTATATATACCCTTCCTGTTTACCTTTTATATCATTCCTTCCTTACTTGATAATGCTGGTTGTCCAGTGAAACGCGTCGTATATCCTGTATCTTCATGTACTTTAATGTAACCCTGTACCACCATGAATTTTGCTCATCTCCTTCATCTACTTCCTGCCACCCAGCGAAAACTCATCAGAGACCTGGAAACTTTGAATAATAAAATTTCCAACGAAGAAATTGCCATTTCTTTCAACCTCGTATGTATTAAAGATTTTTTTTTACCTGGCTTTACCAGCATTATATATATATATATATATATATATATATATATATATATATATATATATATATATATATATATATATATATATATATATATATATATATATATATATATATATATATATATTGTTACGTATCTTGATCCTCAAGTGGTTAACTTGATGAATCTAGATCGCACAGAGATATATTAAGGTATCAGTCAGCTGAAGGCAAAACAAAAGTAAAATCTAATAAAATTATTTCCTGTTGTTGCTTCCTTTCCTTTTGGATCTTAGGACTTAGTAACCTTTATTGACTGACACTCTTTCATTATGAAAAATACTGAAACTAATTAAACTCATGTAGTATTTATAAAGAATTATTATTTAACCGAAGCTTAGTAGGCTATGGTTATGAACCGAAGAAGTTATATCTAAAGAAGGACTATTAATTCTATAAAAAGTCTGGAAAGATAAATATTAAAGTAAGAATATTTCTGTCTCTTACCCTTTTTGAAATGAATAGATAGTTTTCTTATATGTCCTTTTATTTATATTTAATATAATTATTCTTGGTTCTTGTCTTACGTTACACATTATATTATTATTATCATCAGGATTTATATCAAAGTCACATAAAAATTTAGATATATATTTAATAATTAGTTAAATGTATTTCTTAACCACGTAACATTGAGGTTTGATTATGAGTAAATTAAGTTACAGGATCGCTTCATAGATTCGATTCAGGTCTCACTCAAATAATATGAAAAGCAAAATAATATTTTGAAGCTAAAAGAATTGTCTTCAGCTTAGGAAATCACTAGAAGTAACATTAAAACAGCCATGTTAGTGTAAGGCGATATTACTAATAAGAGACAATAGCATAACCGTACTAAGCACCGTTAAGCAATGTAAGCTTAATTAAAAGAAAATGAAAGAACTAAGTATTAACCCGTACAGCCCCAGCGACGCGTCTGACGCGTCGGCGATGTATGTAACGCACAGCCCCAGCGACGCGCCTGACGTGTCACCCTAATTGCGCCAACCGTAACCTCAGGTGTAGCCACTCAAGAGGGCTCAGATTTGTATGGGAACTGTGTACGTATCCCACGCAACCGTGCCGATGGTTAAAAACTCTCAAAGTCCACGTGCGTGCGCGTGAGCGCGCAATAACCTGTTTTTTTTGGGTAATTGCCTTCAATTTTTTTCTCTTGCAAAATACGTTTTCGGGGGCTCTGTAGGACCATTTTTTAAGCTTTTTGAGCGGTTTTTCGTGGTTTTTCCTTCATTCCTAACCCATTCGCTATTGTTTCTGGAATAAAACCATTTTTTGAAAACCGGCCGGGTTCTGGTGAACAAACATTACAAAACTAGCCGGGCTCCACGGGTTAATATAAAACAATAGTATTACTTTCATCATAACACAATTACTTAAAGAGTTGCTTTAGTCCACAAGTCAGTCAACTAAAATAGTTAACTACATAATAGTAGCGATAACGTTAATTCCCAATCAAATAGTTAAGTACATAATAGTAGCGTTAACGTTAATTCCCAATCAAAGAGTTAAGTACATAATAGTAGCGTTAACGTTAATTCCCAATCAAATAGTTAAGTACATAATAGTAGCGTTAACGTTAATTCCCAATCAAATATCTCACTAACCAACATAACGTAAGTGTTTACACCGAACACACTTAACACACACTTATATAATCTGACTGACAGTCACAATCCCATTATAATACTTCACCCCGTCTTCCTCCAGCTGCAAGTTCACCTTCCCAACTCCAAAATGAGACTGATTTGAATGCCCACTACTCGGGTCTTATATACTAAACAATGATGGTGTAGGGACGAATCAGGAGGCGGCGGGTAGTGCGCGTCCCAATCACAGCTCCTCGAGTTGCGTGGAAGGTGCGTGGTCCAATGGGGTCTCCTGGCGTCGATCATACGTCATAGTATCGGGTCATCGAAGTAGTTTGCAGGGCCCCCTATGACGCACGCAGGTGTGAAGGCTTGTTTGCTGGTATGCGGACGAGCTGGTTTCCCACTCGCTGGTTCGCTCGCTAGTCTGCTTCGCCGCCTTGGATAGTTTGGCACTCCTTCAACTCTAATTCTAACTTTTAAATTAACATACAGGGCTCCGTATGTCAGACCTCCCCCCTAGAAAAGAGTTTAAGGAGTATAGTACATAATATGAAACATAATACATAAATAGGTTCACCACCAGATTGGCAACCGCAAGATTATAATGAGGATATAATAAGGATATCACCCAAAGTAGGCAACGTCTCCAGGTACCACATCAGAACATAGCCGGAACGTAGCTGGAGCGTTATTCGAACTGCAAGGCATCTCACAGCTGAAGGCTTGACAGCGCACTACTAAAACACGATATTTTCCTTGCTACAAGGGAGAGCTAATTGCCAAAATCCTCTCATTAAATTAAACTTACTGCTGTATGAGGCGAACCTGGTAAATGCAATCTTTGATCCGTGGCAGTGGGTAGGTATCGTTCTTTGTGACAGCATTAACTTGCCTATAGTCCATACATAACCTATGGCTCACGTCTCGCTTTGGCACAAGTATGACCGGACTACTCCACTGGCTTAACACCTTACGAGCGGCCTATGCGGTTTATTTATATGTACCGCCCAGCGGGGTGTTTTTAGCCAAAATAGGGCTGTTTACGTGATCATTTTCATGCCTAAATAAGACCCAGAACGTAAAACAAGTACCTATCCCTGAAAGGGCATAAACAGAGCTTTCGAATGACACCATAACGATCCTTTTATGATGGCTAGTTTTCTTGCAATAACCGTGCAACGCGAGTGCAAAAAGCATGTAATTCGGTACTTTCCCCATATAATTCAGTATGTAGCGAGTGAGAGAGGGAGGAGGGAGATGAGATTCGTGTCAGTAGGTTCGCCGCGGTGGTCTGGAGCAGTCATACGCTCGCTAGTCTCCTGCCACCACTTGTCTCTCTCTCTCAGCAACATTACGTGCTGAAATTGCCACTCGAGTTATGTCGAGCGCCGCCACATAGTCCAGCTTTATTAAATACGACTTATGTGGTGAGCCGCTAATTAAGGGTTAAGGCCCTTGTGATCAGCTGGTTTGAAAACATGAAGTCAAGCTCGACCTGCAGTATACTCCTGCGTTGTGGTGAGACACGGTAGGGGGATAGTTTAATGGGAGTTGCATCCCCTACGTCGATGTCGTGCAAGGCCAAAGAAGCGAGCCCTGGAGTATCACGGAACACACTGGGAGACTGAGATAAAACAGAGATTAGTTGGTTCGCTTGATCAGAGGGAAGATGACAAGTTTAGATAGTAATTCCCCCCAAGCTACTGAATTATACTGAAAGTTGGATAGGCTACATGAAAAGTCAAAGTCTGCATGGATACCTTCAGCCTCTGGAACAGTCTGTTGCGGGTCAGTAAGAGAACTGAAGACTTTGTCCGCACCAGGCTGCCCACAGGTCCTGACATTCACTGCCACAGTGGGAGAATCTGGAGGAGAGGAATCAGGGGACCTATGGTAGGGTTTCAACATATTTATATGGAATACTTGCGTGGGCTTTCTCCTGTCTGGGGTAGTTACTAGATAATCGGTAATGCTCACCCTCCGAATGATCTTATATGGGCCCCTGAACTTGACAGATAAAGGTTGGCCAAAAAGGGGGAGCAGGACCAAAACCTCATCACCGGGCTGAAACTCCCTCTCACGGGCTTTTCTGTCATACCAGGTCTTCATGGAGCTTTTAGCCACTGTCAAGTTTTGAGCGGCAAACTCACATGAGGATCTCAGCCGGGTTTTTAAATCTGAAACATACTTGAGGAGGTTTTCGTTCCCCTCCTGGCCAACTAGGCTATCCTGCAATAGTTGCAAAGGACCTCTTACCTGGTGACCGAAAACTAGCTCATTAGGGGAACAACCCAGGGATTCAGTTGGAATCTCACGAGTAGCAAATAAAAGAAAAAGGTACCCCCTTATCCCACTCAACTCCGGTCTCTGTACAATACTTACGTAACATTCCCTTTAATGTCTGGTGATATCATTCGAGAACCCCTTGACTCTCTGGGTGGTAGGTGCTAGACTTAACATGCTCGATACCCAACTCCTTCAGGGACTGCTGGAAAATGTTAGAGGTAAAATTAGTTCCTTGATCACTTTGCACCTCATGGGGGAAACCCATTCTGGTGAAGAATTTGAGCAGTTCCTTGATGACAGTTGGAGCAGAGGTAGTCCTTAAGGGTATAGCCTCTGGGTAGCGAGTTGCCATGTCCATAATAGTTAATAAATAAATGTTACCTTGGGAAGTCTTAGGCAATGGGCCTACAATATCCACTACCACCCGAGTAAAAGGATTCTCGAAGACGGGCAAGGGCACCAGAGGATGTACAGGCACCTTCTGATTGGGTTTTCCTGTCATCTGGCAAGTGTGACACACTCTACAAAACTCCACTACATCTGCACGCATTCCTGGCCAGTAAAAGTGGGCTCTGATTCTGTCTAGAGTTTTTCTCACACCTTGGTGTCCTGCCAATGGTATACAATGTGCCATTTCCAAGATATCTCCACGACAAGGTTTGGGGACTACTACTTGATGGACGTCCCAGGCCCCGTCATCGATTGGTCTGTGTGGCTGTCTCCATCTACGCCACAATACTCCTCCTTTGAGGTAGAAACATTCACCACCCTTCTTCTCACATTCCTCTTCACTCACGGACCTGGCAGCTAACTCCTTGCATTCACTATCATCTCTCTGTAGCTCTACCAGGCCACTAGGACAATTTGGAGGGGTTTCATGGTCATCGTTAGGGTCAAGATGAGCCATAAAGGTGTCAGATAAATCCACCTCAGTCACATCATCAGGCACAGTTTGAGCGTCATTCACACTCTCATCATCCCTTTCATCAACTCTTACATTCGGTACATTTCTGTCTGAGGGAACTGCTACTTGAGACATTGAACGTGTGACAGCACACACAGGGAAAACTGTTGGCATCTCCTTTTCGAGCTCACCGGTTAGTGGCTCGTTAACAGGGGAAAGTGACAAAATGGGGTCTGGTCGGACCTTCTCACCTGCTACATCATTCCCCAAAAGGAGTGTTACCCCAGGCACAGGGATATCTTGGGACCTACACAAAGCTATGGTGGCCTCACCCTGTAGTAACTCACATTCAATTTCGCCTTTTACCAAGTGTGCATAAAATTGACCTCCAGCACCTCTCATTACAACTGGTTCGCCAGGTGGGCACTCAGTGTAAGGATTCACGATGAGGGTGCTAGTAGAACCTGTGTCTCTCAGAATTTTTACCTCATGCATACAACCATTTAATCTCACGTTGCCAGATGAAATAAAGGGACGGTAACTGTCCTGCACTGATGGTGAAATTATTATTGGCTTAACCCTAGTGGGTTGCACCACGCATGCTACTACACCCCTGTCTAGATGATTTACGTTAGCTGCTAGGTACTCCTTCTGTCGAGAGTCCTGCATTAGAGGAACTTTTGGTGCTAGGTACTCCTTCTGTCGGGAGTCCTGCATTAAGGGAACATATGGAGTTTGAGATACGGCGGCAACTGTCTGCCCCGATCTCTCGGTTCTCTCCTTGGCCCAGCACTGATAAGCTAGGTGGCCTCTCTTGCCACAAAAAGTACATACTTTAAGGGATACGGGAATGTTCCCTCTTTGAGCATTATTATTACTTTGGGGCCCACCTCGGTTACCATTGCCCTGAGTCGCATTTTTAGTTGGGGGAACAATTCTATTTTGGCTAGCTGGGGAAGACGTTACAGGCTTGTGACTGGGTCTGTCAGATTTGTGATTGGGATACTTAAAATTAGAACTAGAATTATCGTAGGGCTGCTTTCCACGAAATTTGTTGTTGAGCACGTATGTGTCAGCCATGTCAGCGGCGTCGGCAAGACAATCTACCTTTTTCCCCTTTAAATGATAGGATACAGAAGGATCAATTTTCTAACAGGACCAACTCCTTCAAATCGTTGAAGCTTGTGACTTTCTTACTCTTGACCCAATGATTGAAAGTTTTAGTCATGGTCCTGGCAAATACCTTATGGGTTTCTTCTACTTTCTTCTGTTTTTTACGGAAAGATTGCCTGTAAGCCTCAGGCTGCAATTGATAGGTTTTTAGGATAGCTTCTTTGAGATTGTCATAATCCTGCCTAACTTCTGCTACTTCTGACAAATACGTGGCTCGAGCCTGCCCTGTCAAAACGGTTTGTAACATAAAAGGCCATTGATCTCTTGTCCACTTCATACCTCCAGCAACTTCCTCAAACAAAACAAAGAAATCTTGCACATTATCCTCAATGAAAGGTGGAATGACACTAGTCATAGTCAATCCCAGAGGGGGAGCAATTTCGGGAGCATTTGTATTGACATTTAGTTGAGCCGTACGATATTGATATTCACATTGTTCGGTCGTTGCTCTGGCTTTTATGCTGGCTTCTTCGGTATTTATTCTGGCTAGTTCTATATTTAGTCCGGCTTGTTCGGTCTTTGCTCTGGCTTTTATGCTGGCTTCTTCGGTATTTGCTCTGGCTTGGTCGGCATTTATTCTGGCTAGTTCTATTTTTAGTCGGGCTAGTTCCAGTACTTGATCACCGGTCAAACCAGGTGGCAATTATTCATCAAGTTGGCTAGGTTTACTCGGGATCCCACCAACTGCTCCGTCTCCCACCCCGCCTTCTACAGGGAACAGGTGGGTTTTTATGGTCTGAGCCACCTCTACTTTAGACATGTTTGAGACAGTTAACTGGAGATGTGAGGCAAGCACTTTCAGTTCGGATTTTGACAGACAGTCAATATCAGGGGCTGTGGGTTCTGCTTCTATGAAAACTCGAGCATCTTCGTCACTAATTAGATGAGGCATGATTAATATTTGATTTTTAAGTAGTGAAACGGTAATGAAACTGAGTGAAACTGTATGAAACGAATCCTGGCAAGGTCGCCACTCTTCTGTTACGTATCTTGATCCTCAAGTGGTTAACTTGATGAATCTAGATAGCACAGAGATATATATTAAGGTATCAGTCAGCTGAAGGCAAAACAAAAGTAAAATCTAATAAAATTATTTCCTGTTGTTGCTTCCTTTCCTTTTGGATCTTAGGACTTAGTAACCTTTATTGACTGATACTCTTTAATTATGAAAAATACTGAAACTAATTAAAGTCATGTAGTATTTATAAAGAATTTGTATTTAACCGAAGCTTAGTAGGCTATGGTTATGAACCGAAGAAGTTATATCTAAAAAAGGACTATTAATTCTATAAAAAGTCTGGAAAGATAAATATTAAAGTAAGAATATTTCTGTCTCTTACCCTTTTTGAAATGAATAGATAGTTTTCTTCTATGTCCTTTTATTTATATTTAATGTAATTATTCTTGGTTCTTGTCTTACGTTAACAGTATTATATTATTATTATCATCAGGATTTATATCAAAGTCACATAAAAAGTTAGATATATATTTAATAATTAGTTAAATGTATTTCTTAACCACGTAACATTGAGGTTTGATTATGAGTAAATTAAGTTACAGGATCGCTTCATAGATTCGATTCAGGTCTCACTCAAATAATATGAAAAGCAAAATAATATTTTGAAGCTAAAAGAATTGTCTTCAGCTTAGGAAATCACTAGAAGTAACATTAAAACAGCCATGTTAGTCTAAGGCGATATTACTAATATGAGACAATAGCATCACCGTACTAAGCACCGTTAAGCAATGTAAGCTTAATTAAAAGAAAATGAAAGAACTAAGTATTAATATAAAACAATAGTATTACTTTCATCATAACCCAATTACTTAAAGAGTTGCTTTAGTCCACAAGTCAGTCAACTAAAATAGTTAACTACATAATAGTAGCGTTAACGTTAATTCCCAATCAAATAGTTAAGTACATAATAGTAGCGTTAACGTTAATTCCCAATCAAATAGTTAAGTACATAATAGTAGCGTTAACCGTTTAATTCCCAATCAAATAGTTAAGTACATAATAGTAGCGTTAACGTTAATTCCCAATCAAATAGTTAAGTACATAATAGTAGCGTACGTTACAATCAAATATCTCACTAACCAACATAACGTAAGTGTTTACACCGAACACACTTAACACACTTATAATCTGACTGACAGTCACAATCCCATTATAATACTTCACCCCGTCTTCCTCCAGCTGCAAGTTCACCTTCCCAACTCCAAAATGAGACTGATGTGAATGCCCACTACTCGGGTCTTATATACTAAACAATGATGGTGTAGGAACGAATCAGTAGGCGGCGGGTAGTGCGCGTCCCAATCACAGCTCCTCGAGTTGCGTAGCAGGTGCGTGGTCCAATGGGGTCTCCTGGCGTCGACCATACGTCATAGCGTCGGGTCATCGAAGTAGTTTGCAGGGTCCCCTATGATGCACGCAGGTGTGAAGGCTTGTTTGCTGGTATGCGGACGAGCTGGTTTCCCACTCGCTGGTTCGCTCGCTAGTCTGCTTCGCTGCCTGGGTAGTTTGGCACTCCTTCAACTCTAATTCTAACTCTTAAATTAACATACAGGGCTCCGTATGTCAGAATATATATACTGTATATTACTAAAATATACATTATGTGTCTCAGGCCAGCTCTTACCTTATACAGTGTACTGTATGGCCCAAAGAGAAGGACAACTCACCTGCAATGAAAATGAAAACCGTTAATTATACGAGCTATTATTTGACTTGTAAATCCTAGCACAAACATACAGAACTACAGTATAATATTATACGGTACACATTCGTACACTCCTTCCCTCTCAATGACACTCACACACAAACATACAGAACTACAGTATAATATTATACGGTACACATTCATACACTCCTTCTCTCTCAATGACACTCACACACAAACATACAGAACTACAGTATAATATTATACGGTACACATTCATACAATCCTTCCCTCTCAATGTCACTCACACACAAACGTACGTGCGAGCTCCCTCCCTCTCTCTCTAACCTGTACGCAAGTAGGTTACACTAAATCAGGCCACCATCAATGTTATCATCAGCATCCGAGGGCCAAGGCTGCGACGAATTGGTAAGGGTACGAGTGGCAGAATAAGTCCAACCCTTCCAAGTAGATTGATCAGTCTGATGAATCCCAGCCCTTGAATTAGTCCAAGAGGGCATGTTAGTTAGTTTATCAGTTGGATCAGTTCCAGCACTCGAACTAATTAGAGTTGCCGATTTAGTCTGAGTGACTGAATTAGTCTGAGCAGTCAAGACAATGCAATGGGCCAGAATAGTTTAAGTGAATAAATTAGTCCAACCTTGCAAAATAATCTATTCTGTCATATACATCTAAGCTTTAGAATTAGTCAAAATATTATCATAATATTCCGAAGTTTGGAATCAGTCAAAACCATCAAAGTATTGGAGGTAGGGCAAGCGATCAACTAAAGGCGCGTTTTCGCGAGCCAATTAACCTAGGTACACCCAGGTATACCTGGGTCAGCTCAGTTTTCCCGGGTCCCTGTACCTAGGTGTACTGTACGTGGGTCGACCCAGTTCCAGTGGATGTTTTCGCGAGCCAGTGACATCACGTGGGACTGGGTGTACCTGTGTAAAGTCAGCCCTGGGTACCGAGTTTGGCTTGGTTGACCTGGGTGATGCTGACGTCCCATATGACAACAAACAAGATGGCGGAAAATGTCGGATACGGTGAAGAACTCGTTCCCAGTGATGCGAGTGCTTGGCTATTATCACAAGATCTTGGATTTTTTGGCCTGATTATGCGATCTTGGAAGTTTTAGTAGGAATCTAAGATTTATTTATGGGAGTTAATATTGTTGATTTTGTGGGGATATACAGTACCTTGTCCTTGTCTAACACATATGAAATGACGGTCATTTCGGCTGTATAAGAACAAGGAAGAGATGCAGCAGAAAATAGTTAAGGAGACCAAGAAAATAAGGAGGAAGTTGTATCAAGAAAGGGAGAGGGAGACCACAAAATTACCAGTTTCCCATGCTCTAATACCTGCCACAGTGAAACAGTCTACCCAGCCAACAAGACCTACCCATGCTCTAATCCATGCAAATATAGGACAGTCTGCCTGCCAAAAGAGTTCAAGCCCAGGCCAATCACAAGGATACCTGCCCAGCCAATGGCAGAGCCTGGGACAAACATCCAAGGCGAATACTCAGTCCCAGCCAGATTTGCAATACAGCTAGGAATACTTTATGCAAATATCACATCAAGACCCAGTGCAATACCTCTACCGATGGGAACCCGAGAATCACCTCTACAGTACTTCACATGAGGAATTGAGATAATAGAAGCAGAATGACGAGATACAAAAGCATGGCCTGCAAACTAGAAAAAACCAGTAGTGATTAACAGAAAAACATTTATCATGCAGCCATGCAACCCTTTTATATAGAGAGTGTAATATTGAAAGATAGAGAATAACCTTGTGTATGTATTATTAGGATAAGTATATTTTTAGAATAAGAATTACCTTCACAATAAAGACAAGAATAATATCCCCATGCCCCTACTATACTGAAACAGACCAAATTGAGTTTCAATTATAACCTAAATATAGTCTGACTAAAATTGAGGGAAGGTATGCAAATGAAGTTCCTACCTTCCACTGGTCAAGCCGGTTGTGGGTGGACATTGTGTTGTAGACTCAGTTATAGGACAATACAGTCCCTGTAGTAAAGTCTAAGGTGGGAGGCGAACGAGAGTGTATAGAGGAGCCAGTAACAACATTCTCAAGTGTCCGTGAGAGAGGCAGTTCTCCTTGACGTCCAGCCAGAAGAAGAACTACGAGTCCTACGTCGTCCAGATTCTCGTTCATGGCTATTACTTCTCCTCTACCCCGTACCCTAAGTGTCTCTGTGTTTTATAAGTATTGGGTATTATTGTGAAGGTAATATAAAATATGCGAGTGTTCAATTTAGCTTATTTATAGATCCGTTTCTAAGATCTACCTTGTCAGCTTCAAACACGTGTAAGATTTATATAACTTTGATCCGTACAGTGATTCTATAAGTACGAGATATTGTAGATGTAATTTGTGTTCAAACATTCAGATTGTTACTTGTACGTACGTTACATCGTCCTTTTTACAAGTGTTATTTAGTGAATGCTCTCAGATTTGATCCTTATGCGTTATTATTCTGTGTGTGTCCAAGTCGAAGTGAAGTGTATAACGTGAACTATTTTCCTTCTTAAATTGAACTATAAAACTTACGTTCAAACTCAGGATCATATTTTCTGTCTATTTATTACCAGAGAATACTTATAGTACCATTTCGCCCCCTTTGAAAGTAAAAAGAACCCATCCGTTTAGTTAGAATTAATCTATATTCGAGACATCTAATTTATATTAGTTCTTGAGAATAATCCAATCATATACGTTACACAGGTCATGTAATTCTTTCACCACAGATCTAATAATTCAGATTTTACATTCCTTTATCCATCAGGCCTACATTCTGGCTATTTATTATATTACTACTTCGTTCGGTAATTTATTCATTATAACAATTGTTTAAGTTATAATACAGCGCTACTCCGTTCTGCGTTCTTTCAGGAATTTGGTAATTTATTCAAACCTCCTTCTATGCCATTATATTTGGGTATTTCATAAATACTACTTTGTTTTGTATTTCCATTCATTATAGCTCCTTTAAGCTATAATACAGCGCAACTCCGTTCTGCGTTTCTCCAATAGTTGGTTAATTTATTCCGATCTATTTTAAATTATATTTATTATAATATTCCAATTCAGTCACTATATTTACTGTGAATCTGATTTCTTACTCCGTGTAATTTGACCTCATATACGATCAAATATTATTTTTCGTGTATCATGTGAGAGATTATTCGGAATAACTCTTTGATAGTTAAATTCAGATTTAAATTATCATTCCCCCTAGACTAAAGTGAAGTTCATATCTTCCTAACTCGATTTAACATCGCATTAAATCGGAATATTATTTCCATTAACCTCAGTCAGACTGACTTGTACCCCAGAGAGCGGTACCTGTGTGTGCACACCTGAGCGCGTCCTAATTGGTTTTTACACCGCGCAGTCTTTTGCGCAGCAGAGTAGTTGGCATCAGTTGCCATACCTTGTAATTATTATACCTCGCGTTATGTACCTGGCCCCCGCATATATATTGTCGTCAATGTTTATTATTAGTGTGTGTATTTTATATGCTTGTGTATTTCCTATTCATATACTTTGTAAGTGACAACCATATTTCATTAGAGAGTAAAACATATTCAACTTTTGACCAGTCACAGTGTATATTAGAATCCTACTCTGTATAGTAGAGGTTTTATTATTCCATATATGTATCTCTGTTGTAATAATAAATATGAGTGTAATCTATACCTTGTGTTTATCGTGTGTTTGAGAGAGCAATTGAGTAATCTAATAGTCATATTCATGAAGCTAGATGTGTTCCTGTTGAGCATATTCAAATTCTTTGGTAAACTGTGCCTGAGGACTCTCCTAACTCAGTCCAAAACAAAACAACACAGGAACAAACGGAAAAGTAAGCTAACAGTCCATACGCTATACACAACATAACACAAAGTCAGACGGCATCCAATATTCCTCCTCGCTATCATTAACCGTACTTGGTATTCTCCTATTTCGCTCCATTAGTTTGGAGAGTAAGACGTTTCACTCCATTAACCCTTGTCTATCGGGGCCCGACTTAAGTCCGTATCTAAAAACCTGGACTATATGGCGGGGCCCGACTTAAGTCTGTATGCAATTTTGGCACACTATTGGCTCTGAGAGAGAGCCGAGCGGTGGGAGGAGCGTAGGTTGCCTCATGACCGCTCGCCACGACCGTCGTGGGCCCAGTGACATGTACTCCACACTCTTTCACTCGCTACACACATAATTATGTAACGAAATGACCGTATTTTAGCGATTTTGCCCTTCGGTTGCACGATCGTTGCAAGACAACCAGTGATCATAGAAGGATGGTTCGGGTGTCATTGGAAAGCTCAATTTACGCCCTTTCAGGGATACATACTTGTACTACGCTCTGGCTCTTGTTTATGCATGAAAAAGAGCACGGAAACACCCCATTTATGGTAAAAAAAACGCTGGGCGGCACGGTCAAATATACCGCCTAGGCTGCTCATTGAGTGTTAAGCTATGTCCACACTGAGGTTACGTAACCTATGTTACAGTAACATGTTACAATAACAAGGTTACTCGAAGTTGCAGCATGTTCTGGAACCTTGTCAGAAACATTATGAAACTAACCCAGTCCACATTGGTTTGTGAGGTTACAGAACATTTGTAGTGGAGATGTCGGAGGAGATGGCTTGGTTAGCTAATGCGTGCTACGTGGTACTTTTTTATTTTTATTTGTTTTTCTATGTGAATGAGGGAGACAAAATGCATAACTGCCTGCAGCGTGTGCCTCCCCCAGATTTGAAAGAGTAACAGGGCTAAAATCAAGGGACGTTCGAAGCTAAAATGCCTGGACACACAGAGTTTCAAGCAATTTTAGACATAGGAAGAGGGAAAGACTGATTCTGGGTGAGAATTCCAGAGCTCAGCAGTTGAATAGAAGAAAGTCTGATAATAGCGTTTCACTCATGGGTTGGAGAGTTGCACAGAGTAGGGGTGGGATTGTGTTGCAAGGCGGTTACTGCATATACTAACTAAGAAGAAGCGCAAAAAGAAAGTTTGGATGAGACAATTGTTACATGATCGTAATGCATGTGGTAGACTGAATATGTTTAGGGGTTTGTCCACCGATACGGAAGGATTAAAAAAATGTACAAAGCTAATCCATGCAGATTTTGAGAACGTACTGTCACTTGTGGGAGGCAAAATTTGCAAGAAAAACACAAATTGTCGTAGTGCGATTACACCAATAGAAAGACTTTTGGTTATGTTAGGATATCTTGCAACTGGTGATTCATATACAAGCCTGATGTAACTCTCTAAAACTACAAACAAGCAATCTCTACTATAATTCCTGAAGTATGCACAGCAATTAATGGGGCTCTAGCTCAGTATGTAAAGGTGAGTGACAACATGTCCTAAAATGTTTATTATAGATAAGCAGGACGGCACATACTCAAGTTCACAATTTCCCTACATGTTTTTCACATGAACTGCTCGATTATTAAATGCATTTTATCTTGAAATAGTAAATTTAATCGTAAGGATACTATATTTCGTTAGTGTAGGACCTACATATTTAACTATTATGCAGGTATCACACGGATAGGAATCCAGCCAACCCAACAAACCAACCAATCAACATCTTGTGAGTTGAGATGTGAGGCCTGGGAATGAAATATGTTACATGTTATCACTCACCCAATGATAGTTGTGCCCTAGTTATAGAGCCCCATATATGTTCTGAAACTGATTTGGAACATATAATTATAATTATGTTACTGTAACCTTGTTCTGTAACACAAAGTTATGGAACATTGCTCAGTGTGGACGTAGCTTCAGTTTACCGATAACAAGAAACTTCACCCTATTCAGGTGTCAATTTGTTACCTTGTTAAGACATGGCGAGCCTGTAACTGAAATCAAATCGGCCTTTGGTTGGGACATTTTGCATCGAAAATTTTACAAATTTAGCTTGAAGGGGGTTTGGATGGGCCTTTTTTTTTAGTTTAAGGGAAGTCCGGGAAGGTGTTCTTGTTAGCCTAGGTGACATACTAAATATACATTGTTTGATAATGACCATAGCAAGCAAAATCCTCAATAATAATTAAACAAAATATCATAACCTACAAGACGTCGGACCAGATAGTGTTAAGGACGTAAAATAAAGAACAAGGCAAGTGGCAAAGACAAACAAAGGCAAAAAAGAAAACGTGAGGGCATAGAGCCGAGGTAAAGGTAGACTAATATTTATGTACCAAACATGCTGGTCCGACCCACGCCTCTTGTTATAATAATTGACAAACACGAAACAGGTACACACAAACAAGGGGGAGAATCATTGTTGTTGTTGTTGGTGCTGTTGATGGTGTTGTTCTTATTTTTCTATTTGTAGTTGTTTTGCTTCTTCCTGATGTCTTTGTTCATGTTTTGCTTCTTCCTGATGTCTTTGTTCATGTTTTGCTTCTTCCTGATGTCTTTGTTCATGTTTTAAAGTGTTGTTGTAGATGTTGTCATTTGTTTTCTTCGGTCGTTGTACATTTTTATTGAGTGATGTTTTCATAGCTGTTTATTCGTCCTGATAAATGTTGTTTTCATATGACATCGTGATGTTGTCATGCATGTTTTGCTCGTGTTCTTGGTGTTAATGCTTATGGTACTATATTAATTATTTTCTGACGAGGTGGTTATCATTTTTGTTACCGTTTTTAGTATGTTGATGGACGATCGTGATGCAAATTCCCTGACCACAAATGACCGTCGTAGAGTTTTAGGCAATTATAGGCCAGAAAGCATGACTTCTATCCTCTTTAACTCAAAAAGAGCTAGAGCAAAATGGTTGTAGATTTCTGACTTTCCCAAATGGAAGAACATATTAGCTAGATTACGCCAGTCCTTATTGAGTTATGGGAAGTTGGATTCGGAATTTCTGAGCTGCCTATAATACACAGGGTATAACAAGCAAACGTATTAACTAAAGGAGTACTCAGATGAGTTTCAAACATTTTACCTGTGACTGTTTTTCCTAAGCCAAGTGAAACAATTCAATATTGCTACATTTCCTCGGAGTTACTGAGTCTAAGGCCCTTTCTTAACCGGTCTATTTCGAGTTAGGTTCTACAAAACAAATTAAACCTTTCAGTAGATATTCTTATAATAGTTTGGCTAACATTAATCCTGTTATTAAGGTGGACGTTGTGTAGGAAATAGATGAATCAAGCGAGCTGGCAAATGTTAGGGATGAAAATGGAGGAGGTTTTTAAGGGAGAATATTGTTTTGAAGAGTTTGCACTTATTTAACTTGTCAAAATTAGGAGTTCTGCCAAGATAGTGTCATGCAGCGGTAATGATTTCGAAGAGTGTGAGGTAAAGGCATTGATTTTAGAGGGTGAGGAACGAGTTGTGATTGTATGGAATATTGTATGATGATGAAGTTCAACGGTTTTTGTTGATATATTTCTATGGTGTATCAGCTTTACCTAATGTATTGGTGATCCACCCATAGCCTTTGTTGGGGACTCCAGAATTGGCTGCAGACCCAGTGACTGACTACCAGTTTAATGACAGTTAGCTAATGTTGTTGACCCAAGGAAGGACCTCTAAACGTGAAATTAGTATAAAAGGTTATTACGTAACGGTATGGCTCCCACAGGTGCTCTCTCATCTGAAATAGGAATGTCTAATGCTAGCCAGAATAAGAAACAAAGCGGCATGGTAATAAGAAGGCTAGATGTTCCCTTGACGAATTAGTTAAACTATGCTTCAGGTGTTCAAAGGGGGAAACTAAATTTAATTTTCAACTTCCACAGATGCCTTGAAAGCTGAATACCATTATATTTCCTTATAAGTGCCATGACGAAAGTCGTCATCATAACAATTATAGTTGCACACTGTTACCGAAGCACAAATATTTGTGATCACAGGACAGACAGCGCAAGTGACATATTGATAAAATAATTCCAACGGTCACAAGTATTGCTAGTTTGTATTGACCGAACCACTGTCATAATTATATATATGCCTCCTGCGTGTCGTAAAAGGCGACTAAAGAGGTTGGGTCAGTGGGCTTGCGACCCCCCACCCGTGAAAAATACTTAGTGCATGGACGTTGGTGAAGAGACTCAGGCCAAGAGTGAGGGGGGTAGAAATGAGCTACTTGAGAAGTGCGTGCGGAGTTACAAGGAGAGATAGACAGACGAATGAGGAAGTAGGAAGGAGGTGTGGTGTGGAGGTAGATGTGCTGGAAAGTGTGAAAAGGAACACCTTGAGATGGTTCGGCCATATGGAACGTATGGGAAGCGAGAGAATGACTAAAAGGGTGTACGAGAGAGCGAGGAGGAAGGACAGAGAGGGAGAGGTAGACAGAAGGAGATGTGGAAGGATGGAGTGAAGAAGTATATGGATGAAGGCGGTGCTGGTTGGCAGGAGGGGCGTAGACTGACTGGGGACAGAGTGCATGGGGGCATTTCGTTCGTGGCCACCCCTTTGGGGATCACGGTGTGAGGCAATAGATAGATATATATATATATATATATATATATATATATACTCAGCCGGGCTCGAACCAGCAACAGTCAGGACGAGAGTCCATGCTTTAATTAATTCTACCAGGGCATGATAAAGAATACTAAACGGTTTCTTATTTGTCAATTCATCCCGAGTTGCGTGGGAATATTTGTAAACATCCCCGAATGGTATCCTGGAATATGGACCCTAGCTAAGACATTTGTACGAAATTAATAACTTTCTCCATGTAAGATTTAATTTTTCCTTAATATAATATTAATAGGACAAGTTATAATATAGTTTTCTTTATCGCCCCGTGGTGTAGTGGGATAAGCATGGATTCTCGTCCCGACTGTCGGTAGTTCGAGTCCGGCTGGGAGTATATAAACATTTAGTAGCTCACACATATTTGTGATATATATATATATATATATATATATATATATATATATATATATATATATATATATATATATATATATATTTTGTCCGTCTTACCGATATATATATATATATTTTGTTTTTTCTTCTATATTCCAACTACTCCCTCTCGAGCATAGGCTGATAGCCTTTACACTCTACCGCTGAACACGGTGAGGCCCGTGAGGTCTTGTTCCCGTCTAGGGAGTGAGACATGCGAAGCACCCCGGCTCGAAGCAATCCCATCTCTGAAGCCGCCTCGCCTCCGCGCTTCACAGTCTCATTCTCAGGGGCGATACTCTTACTTCACACTCCGGACATGACTTGTATACGAACTTGCAAGAGAGTTCGCTTATCAATTTGTTCGAACGCCAACCCGTGGTAATAACGTTCTTGACATTGTACTTGCAACAAAAGAAGAATTAATAGAGAATTTGAATGTTGGTGATGAATTCAGTAACAGCGACCATCGTACGGTAACTTTCACTTTAAAGTTTACTAGTAACGAACCAAATAGTAGCATCGAAAAAGTCCCTAATTTCAAGAAAGCAAACTTCCATAAACTTAGAGCTATGTTTAAAGAAACTGACTGGAGCTTTTTAATTAACAATAACGACATAAATACATCTTGGAAGTTATTCGAAACCACTTACCTAAAAGCAGTGCAAGACTGCATACCATCGAAAATACGGCGTCCAGGCCATAATAATAAGCCCAAATGGTGGAATAAAGATATTTCAAACTGCCTGCTTGCTAAAAAATTGGCTAATGATAGATTAAAATCCTCACAAAATGACGAAGAACGGGTGAAATTTGTAGAGCTACGACGCAAAGCCAAAAAGTTAATTAAGCAAAGTAAAAAGACCTTAGAGTTACATATTGCGAATCAAAGTAAAAGAAACCCGAAAGAATTCTATAGTTATATCAGAAAGAAAAAAGTAGTTACTTCAACTGTTGGACCGTTAGTCGATGAAAATGGAGAATACACCAAAGACGAAGTACAAATGAGTAATGCCCTGAATACCTTTTTTGCATCAGTTTTTACAACAGAAGACCTCAGTGATATCCCTACACCATCGCCGATTCAGATTTATAATTCAGATGTTTTAAGCAATATCACCGTTACAGAGAGAGAAGTATTGAATTGTTTAGATAAACTCAAGGTAAATAAAACGTCTGGACCTGATACAATCTCACCTAGAGTTCTAAAGGAAGCTAAGGATGAGCTCTCCAAACCACTGACATTACTATTCAATAAATCCTTGCAGTCTGGAACTATGCCTGATCAGTGGAAGCTAGCCAATGTAACACCGATATTAAAAAAAGGCAGCAAATCCCTACCCAGTAACTATCGTCCAATTAGCTTAACCTCAGTTGTATGTAAAATGCTAGAAACGGTCATACGAGACAGACTCGTAAATCACTTAGAGGAAAATAACATACTTAAAGATACTCAACATGGCTTTCGTAAAAAACGTTCCTATTTAACAAACCTCTTAGACTTCTTCCACGATATCCTCAACCTCTACGATGAGAGTAAAGCTGTCGATATTATATACCTTGATTTTCAAAAGGCCTTTGACAAAGTTCCCCACAAACGTTTACTGCTAAAACTAAAAGCGCATGGAATACAAGACGGTGTGTTGAAATGGATAGAAAATTGGCTCAGCGACAGAAAGCAAAGAGTAGTCATAAACGGTAAGGCATCTAAATGGACCAATGTAAGTAGCGGGGTACCCCAGGGATCGGTACTAGGACCAATTCTCTTTCTAATTTACATCAACGACATAGATGAGGGTCTCACCTGTACAATCTCAAAATTTCCTGACGATACAAAAATTGCAAATAGCGTACTCTCAAAAGAAGAAGTTGACGATATGCAACACAATCTAGATAAATTGTCATGTTGGGCCCAAATTTGGCAAATGAGTTTCAATGCGGATAAATGTAAAGTACTACATATCGGATACCTAAATGAGAAAGCAAACTATTCGATGAATGGCACTCAGCTTAAGAATGTAAACAGAGAAACCGATCTGGGAGTAACAATATCGAGTAACCTAAAACCGAGTCAACAATGTTCAGAAGTTGTTAAGAAGGCAAACAAAATAATTGGCTTTATAGGCAGGTCATTTGAGCATAAATCCAAAGAAGTTATCCTAACCCTTTACAATTCCTTAGTCCGCCCTCTTCTGGAATACTGCGTTCAATCCTGGTGCCCTTATTACCAAAAAGATATACACAAGCTAGACCGAGTTCAACGTAGAGTTACCAAAATGATACCTAGCCTAAAGAACAAACCATACGAAGAGCGTCTTAGAGAATTAAATCTATTTCCTTTAACCCAGCGCAGATTAAGAGGTGACTTAATTCAAGTGTTCAAAATAATCAAAGGCATCGACAATATGAACTGTAGTAAGTACTTCACTATCGACCAATCTAATTACACGCGGGGAAACGGTTGCAAAATTATTGGTAAATCTTTGAACTCACACGAATCTAAGAATTTCTTCTTCAATCGAGTTGTCAACTTGTGGAATGGGCTTCCCCGAAACGTTATAGACTGCATCATCGTTGATTCATTTAAACTCCTCGTAGACAAATATCTCGCATCAAACCCGCGACTGACAGCGTTTGTAAATTAATAACTTTATTTTATCCCCCCCTCAATTACTTACCCATCTGTCCCTACTAACTTCCTAATCCTGCCACGGACATTAGTTCCAGGGCAGTAATTCCCTTTCCAATGTTCCCTTACCCACTCTAAACCACTGTTTGGACACTTGATCCTCAGTGTTTTTTTTGTTTTTTTTTTTTTTTTAAAGAGACAATGGACGGAGGAAGGAAAAACACAGATAAAACAAAAAGGTCCATGTGCCTAAAGGCATCCTCCATTCATAAAATGTTTGTAACAACTGGATTTAAAAATTTGTTGATTGTAAGTTTGTGGAAAGCAATTCGAGGGAAGTGAATTCCAAAGAGTAGTAGCTCTGGGGATAAATGAATTCTGATAAGCAGAAGTTCTGCATTGTGGAGGAGAAAGTGTAAATTCATGGGCGCTCTCAGCTGCCCTAGTTCTACGGGGAAAGATGTGGAGAGGCGGCACAATTGAAGCAAGTTCCTCGGAACAATTGCTGTGAAAATATCTGTAGAATAATGCAAGGGATGCAACGTTTCTTCGTATGGCTAATGTAGGAAGGTCCTGTGTGATTGCAGGGTTATTGATTAATCTAATAGCTTTATTTTGAATTTTGTCCAACTGCCTCAATGCAACCACTCCACTTCCACCCCACAGAGGTGAACAGTAATCCATCTGAGAGCGCACATGACTTTTATATATTACGGCCAACTGCTCGTCAGTGAAGAATTCTCGAACTCTGTACAGGAGTCCCAGTTTTTTAGAGGCATTCTTAGCAATGCTTCTAACATAATGTGTCCAGCTCAAGTTAGTAGTTAATGTTACACCGAGAATGTCAATACTAGGGGAAGTGGGAATATTTACATCATTACAAAATATATGGGAGTCAGTGAGATTCTGTCGGTTAGAAAATTGAATGTACTTGGTTTTCTGTGCATTAAAGGAAACTAGATTCTCTTGTCCCCATTCATTAATTCTAGAAAGTTCCTGGTTCAGAGAAATTGCAGTGTTTATTTTTGAATTTATAAGATCGGGTTGGGTGAAAGAATTGGTAAATGTGAAGGAACTGTGGAGTGTTGAGTCATCTGCGTAGGAATGTATTGGATTATGAGTGGTAGATATGAGATCATTGATATGAATGAGGAACAGAGTTGGGGCCAAAACTGATCCCTGGGGAACACCAGCATTTATTGAGTGAAATTGAGAATAAAGGCCATCTACCATTACACGTATTTTTCTGTTATGAAGATAAGAAGAAATTAGTGGAACTAATGATGCAAGGCCGTAGTGTGACATCTTCGACAATAAGGATTGATGCCAGACTCTATCAAATGCCTTTGATATATCCAGTGCTATTGTATGTGTTTCACCATGTTGGTCTGTAGCTTGGTTGATTTGATGCGTAAGAAGGCAAAGAATGTCTGCAGTTGATCGACATCGTCTAAAACCATATTGCCTATCACTGATTAATTTATTATTCTCCAGATGCTTAATTATGTGATTATTTAATATAATTTCAAAAACTTTGCCAAGAGTGGAAGTTATAGCTATTGGTCTGTAGTTTGATGGATCTGCAGAGGCACCTTTTTTAGGAACTGGATGGATGTTTGCTTCTTTCCAGGGTACTGGGAAGCATGAGGTATGAGTACACAGACGGACAAATTTTGCCAATACAGGAGCGAGCACCAAGGAGCAATTCTTAAGTACTATTGGAGGAATTTCATCTGGACCAGGAGCCTTATCTACTAAGAGATTCTGCAAAATAGTTTTGACATGTCTGGTGTGGATCTTAAGTGAGGGAATTTCAGGTGAATTAAAATTAAGTACAGGGACATCTTGATTTATTTCATCTAAGGTTGAGTTGGTGGAGAAAATATCTGCAAGAAGGTTAGCTTTACCTCGTGGGTCACTTACAAGATTGCCAGTCGGAGATTTTAATGGTGGAATGGATGAAGCAGTAGTGAAGTTGGATTTGAATGAGTTAAGAGTAGACCAAAATATTTTGTTATCATTTGGATTATTTAGAAGTTTATTTGCCTGCTTATGGAGAAAGTTTGATTTAGTTAGGTTTAATACAGTTTTGGCATGATTTCTGATGTTTCTAAAGTAATTAAAGGCTTCATGTGTTTTTGATCTTGTGTATGCATTGTAGGCTATTGCTTTTTGTTCAGTTACTCTAGCACAATTATGGTCAATTTGGAGGACAAGCAACCTAGAAGGGTCACTAGATCTGTTGTTGCTTGATTTCCTTTGTACTCCTTTGTACTCGGACCATCACTCTCAGAACGCCACCTATTGAGCAATTAACTCACTAGGCATTGCCCCCCTGTAGCATATTTTTGAATATGGGAATATTCATACAATGCTATTTTAATCAGGGAACAATGAGGGTATTTTTTTGGCATTTCGGTGTGCTGTGGTAATGCACTGATACTAGGTACAGCACAAATTCCATCCCAATAATATCTTCCCATTGACATATTGGGATTCGAACCCGGGTCCAATGGATTACCAGTCCAGTGGCAAGACCACTCTGCCACACCTCCCCCTTATATACAGTATATATATATATATATTTTTTTTTTTTTTTTTTTTTTTTTCTATATTCCAACTTACTTCCTCTCGGGCATAGGCTGAGAGCCTTAACATTCACCGCTTTACAATGAACAGTGAAGCCCGTGAGGTCTTGTTCCAGTCTAGGGAGTGAGACATGTGAAGCACATAGAGTACAACGAGCACCTGCCATCTTGCCTTCACATGAGGCACGGTGCTCACTCATGGCCCGAAACGACCACATCTCTGAAGCCATCTCGTTCCCGTGCTTCACTGTCTCACCCCCTACACTCGGACTCTCACACTTACACACACACAACGCCACCTGTTGAGCAGATAACTCACCAGGCATTGCACCCCTATAGCATATTTTGAATATGGGAATATTCATACAGTGCTATTTAATCAGGGAACAATGAGGGTATTTTATTGACGTTTCGGTGGGCTTGTGGTAATGCACTGATACCAGGTACAGCACAAATTCCATCCCAATAATATCTTCCCATTAATACATCGGGATTTGAACCCGGGACCTTTGGATTACCAGGCCAGTGGCAAGACCACTCCAGCACACCTCCCTATATATATATATATATATATATATATATATATATATATATATATATATATATATATAGATATATATATATATATATATATATTCTGACATACGGACCCCTGTATGTTAAATTAAGAGTTAGAATTAAGAGTTGAAGGAGTGCCAAACTACCCAGGCGGCGAAGCAGACCAGCGAGCGAACCAGCGAGGGGGAAACCAGCTCGTCCGCATACCAGCAAACAAGCCTTCACACCTGCGTGCGTCATATGGGACCCTGCAAACTACTTCGATGACCCGACGCTATGACGATGATTCGACGCCGGGAGACTCCATTGGACCACGCACCTCTTACGCAACTAGAGGAGCTGTGATTGGGGCGCGCACCAGCCCCCGCCTCCTGATTCGTTCCTACACCATCATTGCATAGTATATAAGACCCGAGTAGTGGGCATTCAAATCAGTCTCATTTGGAGTTGGGAAGGTGAACTTGCAGCTGGAGGAAGACGGGGTGAAGTATTATAATGGGATTGTGACTGTCAGTCAGATTATATAAGTGTGTGTTAAGTGTGTTCGGTGTAAACACTTACGTTATGTTGGTTAGTGAGATATGTGATTGGGAATTAACGTCAACGCTACTATTATGTACTTAACTATTTTAGTTGACTGACTTGTGGACTAAAGCAACTCTTTAAGTAATTGGGTTATGATAAAAGTAATACTATTGTTTTATATTAAGACTTACGAGTTCTTTCATTTTTTTTTAATTATGCTTACATTGCTTAACGGTGCTTAGTACGGTGATGCTATTGTCTCATATTAGTAATATCGCCTTAGAATAACATGGCTGTTTTAATGTTACTTCTAGTGATTTGCTAAGGTGAAGAACATTCTTTTAGCTTCAAAATATTATTTTTGCTTTTCATATTATTTGAGTGAGACCTGAATCGAATCTATGAAGCGATCCTGTAACTTAATGTACTCATAATCAAACCTCAATGTTACGTGGTTAAGAAATACATTTAACTAATTAAATATATATCTAACTTTGTATGTGACTTTGATATTAATCCTGATGATAATATTAATACAATACTATTAACGTAAGACAAGAACCAAGAATAATAACTACATTAAATATAAATAAAAGGACATATAAGAAAACTATCTATTCATTTCAAAAAGGGTAAGAGACAGAAATATTCTTACTTTAATATTTATCTTTCAAGACTTTTTATAAAATTAATAGTCCTTCTTTAGATATAACTTCTTCGGTTCATAACCATAGCCTACTAAGCTTCGGTTAAATAATAATTCTTTATAAATACTACATGACTTTAATTAGTTTCAGTATTTTTTCATAATTAAAGAGTATCAGTCAATAAAGGATACCAAGTCCTAAGATCCAAAAGGAGAGGAAGCAACAACAGGAAATAATTTTATTAGATTTTACTTTTGTTTTGCCTTCAGCTGACTGATACCTTAATATATATCTCTGTGCTATCTAGATTCATCAAGTTAACCACTTAAGGATCAAGATACGTAACAATATATATATATATATATATATATATGTTTCTAATCTATCAGTAGGGTTCGAACCGCCGACCGTCAGGACGATAGCCGACGCTTTAATCAACTACACCACGGCAATCTAAAAGCGTCGGCTATCGACCTGACGGTCGGCGGTTCGAACCCCACTGAAAGATTAGAAACATTTAGTGGCTCACGTGTATTTGTGTTATATACTCAATATATATATATATATATATATACCTCACAGTAAACCCTCGCCATCTCGGACTAATTGGGGGGGGGGGAGACCCAGTCCGAAATGTCCGATAATCCGAGATGGCCGGAGTCCGGCTTGTGTCCGACCTAACAGAGGATAAAATCCGACGTAACCAATTTACGATCGAGGCAAAAATGAACCCGGAGACTACTGAACAAATCTGACCTCAAGAGAGAAGTCCGCATCAACCTAGAAAACGAAGACAACCCTATTCGAACCCTGTAATCTGTAATAGAAAACACAGTACAGTGCATTTACAGTATATTTTAGTTATACAATATGTATTGTACAGCAGGCTACATTATACTTACCCCTTCATTGCTCTTGTCTGTAGTCTTGATTTCCCACTGTACTGTAGTCTTGATGTACCACTGTAGGCTTGATGTCCCCCCTCCCCCCTCCCCAACACTGCATTAATTACTGCAGCATCCCCTTTCCACCACCCTCCATCTCACTGTCCTTTACCACCTCACTCCCCTTCTCACTGTCCTTCTCCACCTCACTGTCCTTCTCCACCTACTGTTTTTCTGTATCTCACTGTTCTTCTCCACCTCACTGTTCTTCTCCACCTCACTG
The DNA here is from genome assembly GCA_032716605.1 of Paralithodes platypus. Lineage (NCBI taxonomy): Eukaryota > Metazoa > Arthropoda > Malacostraca > Decapoda > Lithodidae > Paralithodes > Paralithodes platypus. The sequence continues at coordinate 19,604,529 of CM064508.1, read as the reverse complement.
TTCTTCTCCACCTCACTGTTCTTCTCCATCTCACTGTTCTTCTCCACCTCACTGTCCTTCTCCACCTCACTGTCCTTGACCACCTCACTCCCCTTCTCATTGTCCTTCTCCAGCTCACTGTTCTTCTCCACCTCAATGTCCTTCTCCATCGCACTGTGATCTCCACCTCACTGTTCTTCACACCCCCACTCTTTTTAGGACCATATCCCTTGCCTTTCATGGGACCCTTACCTTTGCCCTTACCCACACTGTCCTCCTCCACCACACTGTCCTTCTCCACCACATTGTTCTTTTCCACCTAACCAACAATGTCAGGTTCACGTATATCCATGGGCACAGGTGTATTACTCAGTAGGTCATCCAATTCCATGTCCAAGTCTGAGAGTGGCACAGTGTCTGCAGTGCTCCACGAGGTGCTAGCAACTGATGAAACACTTGGGAGAGAGGAGGTGCTACCAACTGATGCTACACTGTGGAGGGAGGTCGTGCTAGCAAGCGACACCCCACTGGTACCAGACGAAGTACGAAGTCTTGGAGGCGCAGAAGGTACAAAGAAGGAGCTGATTTTCTGCTGTGTTTTGCGATCAAGGTGTGCCCTTTGAATATGGAATCGACCATTACGCAGTGGTTCATATAGGGACTGCAACTTCGGGTCATCTTCTTGGGCCAGATACTGAAGAATGGTGTCAAAGGAGTCTAGGGCCTGCGAGACGGATATCTTGGCCACCTGTGTCTCTTCGTCTAACTCATCCTTGGGCTCTTCCTCAGGTACCCCTAACACCTCTGCTGCAATTTGTTCGTCAGTCTTATGCTCATGTCAAGGTAGGTCTCTGTCCTCTTGCAGCCAGTCGTTGACTTCTTCTTCAGGGAGGTCACCCTGGTTACCCTGGTTCAACAGGTTCCTGAAGTCTGCTGCTCCAAACCCTTCGAAACCCAGATATTGCACCTTCGGGATATTTAACACCTTGGTCCACCCATTTCTCAGTGTGTTGAAAGAAACTTCCCACCACGCCTCTGCCCTATTGTAGATGCAGTCTTTCAATGTGTAGTGCTTCAGGTTTTGTAGAGATTTCTTTCCGCGAGTATCCACCTAACCTTCATCATCCATCCCATCTTCAATGATGACAAGGCACTGCTCCAGGAAATTCCTCTTGTAACGCCTTTTACAAGCTTCAATTATTCCTTGGACCATGGGCTGAATAACACTTGTGGTATTAGGAGGCAGGAACATCATCTTGATTTTACCTTTGGCACTCTCCAGTTTCGTGGTACATGGGTGGGCAGGTGCGTTGTCGAGCAATAAGATGGCAACAGTTTCGTCATAAGGTATACCATAAACACGATTTTGGAACGACCGAACATCAGGTACAAATCTCTTGTGAAAGAAATCCTCAGTGATTAGCTGGTTGAACCAAGCTTTCTTTGATCCATAGTAGTCGACAGGGAGTTGATTGTTGACGATGAGGTCCTTAATCACTCTAGGTTTCTGCGATTATCCGACGATTGTAGGGCTCACACGGTGGCTTGCGTCAGCATTGGCACAACAAAGCAATGAAATGCGGCCCTTCTCACTTTTGTGGCCAGGTGTGGACGTCAGTTCTCGGTATGATTGTGTGTTGGAGGGCAGAGAACGCCAATGCAAGCCAGTCTCGTCGCCTTTATACAGTTGCCAATGTTGAAGGTGTTCCTTGGTTATAAGGGCTTGGAAGCGTTCAGTGAAGGGTTCTATGGCCGAAGTATCGGCGCTCAAAATTTCACCACAAATGATTCTGTTGGTGAGGCCATGGCGGTTTCGGAACCTCCATAACCACCCCTCGCTCGCCTTGAAGTTTGGGTGATGCAGGTGCTGTCCAAAAGTTCTGCTGCATGCTGGATCTCGATGCCTCTCGCTGGTACGCCCTCAGCATGATGTTGTCTGTACCACTTCAAAACTGCGTCATCGATGTCTTGATAGGGTAGCTTAGCCTTGCGAAAGATCTTGGCGGTTAAGGACCGTGAAGCACAGCTGCGCCATGCTGCCGGACTTTCTCCTTGTCCCGGATGAAGTCGTAGATCGTTGATCGACCTAAGTTGTACTTCTCCTGAGTTACTTCGCTTTCATCCCACTGTCCAGATCTTTCAACATCTGAAGCTTAGTTTCTAGTGATATAGAAGTCACCTTACGCATAGGCTTATCCTTGGGAGGCATGGTGAACCAAATAATGGCACGCGTCGATGTGTAACACAACAGAGCTTGGTGCGGACTGACGCTCCCAGCCTCCCCAGCCTCCCACGCTCGGTCCGAGCAGGGCGCTTGGGCCCCGGATGTAAGATGGCATTGGACGTCCCTTCTGTTTGTCGGATATTCACCCTTATTATCCGGTGACGTGAGCGCGTCATCCGACACGTCATCCGTCTGTCGGACACCGTTACGACACATTTCGGAAATATACGAGATATCAGAGGACGTACATATGACGGTTATGACGGACATTTGCCGAATACTTATATAACGTCCGACAACGCCGGAGACTGTCGGAACGATGACGGAAATGTCCGAAAAACAGAAGTACATGTCCGGGAAACTGTCACTGATCCGGCTAGTGCGGGTTTCCGACATTTAGAGGTCCGAAATAGCGAGGGGTTACTTTATATATATATATATAGATATATATGTATATATATATAGATATATATATATATATATATATATATATATATATATATATATATATATATATATATATATCTGGGGAGATTGTAGGCACCAATCGATCAGGGCTAGACCCAGGTGAGGTTATAGGCACATTTCGGAAATACACGAGATATTAGAGGACGTACATATGACGGTTATGACGGACATTTGCCAAATACTTAAATAACGTCCGACAACGTCGGAGACTGTCGGAACAATGACGGAAATGTCCGAAAAACGGAAGTACGTGTCCGGGAGGCCGTCACCGATCCGGCTAGTATGGGTTTCCGACATTTAGAGGTCCGAAATAGCGAGGGGTTACTGTATATATAGATATAAATATATTTATAAATATATATATATATATATATATTTTTTTTTTTTTTTTTTTCTATGTGATTGCGGGAGACAAAAGGCATAACTGCCTATAGCGAGTTCCTCCCCCATAGTTGAAAGAGTGACAGGGCCAAAATCAAGGGACGTTCGAGCCAAAATGCCTGGACACACGGAGTTTGAAGCAATTTAAGTCATAGGAAGAGGGAAAGACTGATTCTGGGAGAGAGTTCCAGAGCTCAGATGTTGGGTAGAAGAAAGTTTGAGAGTAACGTTTCACTCTTGGGTTGGAGAGTTGCACAGAGTAGGGGTGGGATTGAGTTGCAAGACGGGTACCACGTGCCCTACGTAAAGGAGGTGGTATGCACTGGGATAGCTCTGAGGAACACTGATTATTATAGTAGCGATAGAATAGCGAGAGAGATGCAACATTGCGGCGGAGAGAGAGAGATTGCAGAGAGTTGGTGAGTGGACGGGAGTTAATGATACGAAAGGCCTTCCTTTCAACTTTGTCTAGGAGAGCGGTGTGAGAGGAACCTCCCCACACATGTGAACAATACTCAATACAAGGGCGCACTATGCCCCTGTACAGAGCAAGAAGCTGTGCAGGGGAAAAGAACCCCCTAAGGCGGTTGAGCACACCCAGCTTCTGGGAGGCTGCCTTAGCAAGACTGGTAATATGGTCCTTCCAAATGAGAGCAGAAGAAAAAGAGACACCAAGAATATTGAGAGAAGATGAAGGGTTGATTTTTGTATTGTTGAAGAATAAGGGATAGTCCGCTGGGAGATCCTGACGGGTAGATAGATGGAGAAATTGGGTTTTGGAAGCATTAAAGTTAACAAGGTTTTCTCTGCCCCAATTGAAAATAGTATTTAGATCAGAATTTAAGAGTGCTATGGCTTCATTACGTTCGTCGTTGAGGGATTGCTGGCTGGGGCGTTCTGAAAAACTAATGGAGTAGTGTAAGGTTGAGTCGTCTGCGTATGAATGGATGGGAATTAAGGTACAGTTAAGGAGATCATTTATAAAAATTAGAAAGAGAATAGGAGATAGGACAGAGCCCTGAGGAACACCGGAGTTTATAGGGTGAGGAAGTGAACAATGGCCGTCCACAACCGCAGCTATGGAATGGCCGGAAAGGAAATTAGAGACAAAGGCACAGATGGAGGGATAGAAACCGAAGGAGGGTAGTTTAGAAATTAAAGATTTATGCCAGACTCTATCGAAGGCTTTCGATATGTCTAGTGCAATAGAAAAAGTCTCACCGAAGTCCCGAAAGGAGGATGACCAAGAGTTAGTAAGATATGAAAGAAGATCACCAGTAGAGCGACCCTTAAGGAAGCCATACTGGCGATCAGAGAGCAGATTATGAGAAGAGAAATGCTTAAGAAATTTGGAAGCAAGAATAGTTTCAAAAACTTTAGAAAGACAAGAGATAAGAGCAATTGGACGATAGTTGGAGGGTTGAGAGCGGTCACCCTTCTTTGGGACAGGTTGAATGTGAGCAAACTTCCAGCATGAAGGGAAGACGTTAGAGGATAGACAGAGACGAAAGAGTTTGCCTAGGCAGGGAGTCAGCACGGAAGCACAGTTTTTGAGAACAACAGGAGGAACACCGTCCGGACCGTACGCCTTATTAGTGTTAAGCCCAGAGAGGGTAGAAAGTACATCTTTAGAAGAGATTAGGATATTAGGCATAAGTATATATATATATATACAGTATATATATATTTACCCGTATACAGTATATATATATATATATATATATATATATATATATATATATATATATATATATATATATATATATATATATATATAATATTTATATATATATATATATATATCTGGGGAGATTGTAGGCACCAATCGATCAGGGCTAGACCCAGGAGAGGTTATAGGCATGTGATAAAGAGTCGCTGGAACTCCTGTTTCATTTGCTTGGCCTTTCCTACTGATTTTCTTTGGGCCTCATTTAGATTGAGAGCAATCCAGCTAGCTATCACAAACACCTCCTCCTCCTATCCACTTCACTACACTAAATATGCACACCACACTTCATTCCTCCACACCAAAATTGATTCAAGATGATGAATTTTAGCCCAGCCTCGGAGTCCCCATGGGGGGGGAGGACAAAAATGTCCCCACACCCGCCCGACCTTCCCCTCACGACCCCATAAAACTACCTGGACCTCGGCCTGTTACTATCTCTATTAATTTCTGCAACATTCGCAGACTTTCCTCTAATTTTCACTCTGTTGAACACCATCTCTCCTCCTACAAACCTGATCTTCTTTTCCTCTCCGAAACTCAGGTGTCCGTAGCAACATCCAGCAGCCCCTTCTCTGTATCCTCCTACTTTCTCTATCCTAGTTTCAAAGCCAAAGGCGGATGTTGTGCATATGTGCACAACAAACTCACTTGCTCTCGTGTTCCCAATTTCGACTCCTCTGAATTCTCAACTTTATGGCTCAAACTTTCCTGTCATTCTCTTACTAAATATTTCTGTGCTGTCTATCTATCCCCTAACTCTACCAACTTTCCCAAATTCTTTGACTATTTAAACTCTACAGTGGAACACATTCTACCCATTTTTCCCTTCTCAGAAATCTCCATCTTAGGAGATTTCAACGTTCACCACCGCCAATGGCTCTCCTCTCACACTACTGACCCATCTGGTGAACAAGCCTACGTCTTTTCTATCCTAAATGACCTAGAGCAGTTAGTTCAGCAACCCACCCGTATCCCGGATCGCCTCGGAGATCGGCCCAACATTCTTGACTTGTTACTAACTTCTAACCCTTCTTCTTATACTGTCGATCTTTTCTCTCCTTTGGGGTCCTCCGACCATAAACTTATCTCTGTCACCTGTCCTATCTCTCCAGTACGGCCACCCGATCCTCCTAGCCGGCGGCGCTTATGGCACTTTGGCGCTGCCGACTGGGAGGCTCTCCGGCAGTACTTCTTTGATTTCCCATGGAATGATTTCTGCTTCCATGGCCGGGGACTCTCGGAGAGTGCTGAACGCATTACCGAGGTAATCCTATCGGGCATGGAAGCATACATTCCATTCTCTTTCTCCCAGACTAACGCTATAAAATCTTGGTTTACTCATGCCTGTTCTACTGCTGTCCGCAATAAGGAGGAAGCATTCAAACGGCACCGACGCCTTAAAACTCATGACTCTCATTCTTCATATGTTTCTGCCCGGTATCAAGCCAAATCTGTTCTTCGACTTGCCAAGCACTCTTTCATCAATTATAAATGCACTGAACTATCCAACTCTAGCTATTCCCAAGCTTTCTGGCATCTAGCCAAAAACCTCTCCAACAATTTCTCTTCCTCGTCTTTCCCTCCTCTTTCCCACTCTGATGGCACAACCATCGCTTCTTCCTCTGACAAAGCTAAACTCTTCGCTCAAACTTTTGCTAGAAACTCCACCTTGGATGATTCCGGTGCTATTCCTCCCTCTTCACCCTCCTCTCTCTTACTTATGCCTAATATCCTAATCTCTTCTAAAGATGTGCTTTCTACCCTCTCTGGGCTTAATACTAAGAAGGCGTACGGTCCGGACGGTGTTCCTCCTGTTGTACTCAAAAACTGTGCTTCCGTGCTGACTCCCTGCCTAGGCAAACTCTTTCGTCTCTGTCTCTCCTCTAACGTCTTTCCTTCTTGGTTGAAGTTTGCGCTCATTCAACCTGTCCCAAAGTAGGGTGACCGCTCTCAACCCTCCACCTATCGTCCGATTGCTCTCATCTCTTGTATCTCTAAAGTTTTTGAAACTATTCATGCTTCCAAATTTCTTAAGCATTTCTCTTCTCATAATCTGCTCTCAGAGCGCCAGTATGGCTTCCTTAAGGGTCGCTCTACTGGTGATCTTCTTTCATATCTTACTAACTCTTGGTCATCCAACTTTCGGGACTTCGGTTAGACTTTTTCTGGTGCACTAGACATATCAAAGGCCTTCGATAGAGTCTGGCACAAATCTTTAATTTCCAAACTGCCCTCCTTCGGTTTCTGTCCCTCCATCTGTGCCTTTGTCTCTAATTTCCTTTCTGGCCATTCTATAGCTGCGGTTGTGGACGGCCATCGCTCATTTCCTCATCCTATCAACTCCGGTGTTCTTCAGGGTTCTGTCCTATCTCTTATTCTCTTTCTAATTTTCATAAATGATCTTCTCAACTGTACATCCAATCCCATCCATTCATATGCAGACGACTCTACTTTACACCACTCAATTAGTTTTCCAAAACGCCCCAGCCAGCAATCCCTCAAAAGTAAACGTAATGAAGCCATGAAATGCTTATCTTCTTATCTAGCTACTATTTCCAATTGGGGTAGAGAAAACCTTGTTGCATTTAATGCTTCCAAAACTCAATTTATCCAACTTACTACCCGTCAGGAACCTCCAGAGGACTATCCCTTATTCTTCAACAATACAAAAATCAACCCTTCATCTTCCCTCAACGTTCTCTGTGTCTCTTTTTCTTCTGCTCTCACTTGGAAAGACCATATTACCAGTCTCGCTAAGGCAACCGCCCAGAAGCTGGGTGTGCTCAACCGCATCAAGGGGTTCTTTACCCCTGTGCAGCTTCTTGCTCTGTACAGGGGCACAGTACGTCCTTGTATTGAGTATTGTTCACATGTGTGGGGAGGATCCTCTCACACCGCACTCGTAGATAACGTAGAAAGGAAAGCCTTTCATATCATTAACTCCCATCCACTCACCAACTCTCTGCAATCTCTCTCTCTTCGCCGCAATGTTGCATCTCTCTCGCTATTCTATCGCTACTACAATAATCAGTGTTCCTCGGAGCTTTCCCAGTGTATACCACCTCCTCTACGTAGGGTACGTAGTACCCACCTTGCAACACAATCCCACCCGTACTCTGTGCAACTCTCCAACCCAAGAGTGAAACGTTATTCTCAGACTTTCTTCTATTCAACTGCTGAGCTCTGGAACTCTCTCCCAGAATCAGTCTTTCCCTCTTCCTATGACTTAAATTGCTTCAAACTCCGTGTGTCCAGGCATTTTAGCTCGAACGTCCCTTGATTTCGGCCCTGCCACTCTTTGAAATCTGGGGGAGGCACTCTTTGCAGGAGGTTATGCCTTTTGTCTCCCTCATTCACATAGGAAAAATAAATATGTGTGTGTGTTTGTGTTTGTGTGTGTGTTGTATGAAATATTGAATAATTATTTTTAAAATTATAGTTTATACAAAACAAAAAAAATACCTAGTAGGCATAACGCTGAACTAACATTACGTTACTATATTTTGGGGTCATATTCTGTTTATCACGAGAGTTTTATTAATTTTATGAAGGCCCTCTAGGAATGAGAAGGACAAAATCTACCTCCATTTATTATATGAATTTCCCAGATGTTTTAAATACAGAATACACTCCTTTATTAATAGCTAGAATATAATTATCAATTAATTCATCGTTCTGTAGGGCTAAAGGCATAGTTGGCCTGTGTGTGTGTGTGTGTGTGTGTTTGTTTGTGTGTGTGTGTAAATACAAAGTCAAAATGTAATTTAGCTCATAATAATATACAAGGATAATTTTACACTGTATGGTATGTAGTAAACAGAGCCCTCTAAACATTATGTAGTAAACAGAGCCCTCTAAACATTATGTAGTAAACAGAGCCCTCTAAACATTATGTAGTAAACAGAGCCCTCTAAACATTATGTAGTACACAGAGCCCTCTAAACATTATGTAGTAAACAGAGCCCTCTAAACATTATGTAGCAAACAGAGCCCTTTAAACATTATGTAGTAAACAGAGCCCTCTAAACATTATGTAGTAAACAGAGCCCTCTAAACATTATGTAGTAAACAGAGCCCTCTAAACATTATGTAGTAAACAGAGCCCTCTAAACATTATGTAGTAAACAGAGCCCTCTAAACATTATGTAGTAAACAGAGCCCTCTAAACATTATGTAGTAAACAGAGCCCTCTAAACATTATGTAGTAAACAGAGCCCTCTAAACATTATGTAGCAAACAGAGCCCTCTAAACATTATGTAGTAAACAGAGCCCTCTAAACATTATGTAGTAAACAGAGCCCTCTAAACATTATGTAGTAAACAGAGCCCTCTAAATATTATGTAGTAAACAGAGCCCTCTAAACATGTAGTAAACAGAGCCCTCTAAACATTATGAAGAAAACAGGCCCCTCAAAACATTATGTAGAAAAAAGCCCTCTAAACATTATGTAGTAAACAGAGCCCTCTAAACATTATGTAGTAAACAGAGCCCTCTAAACATTATGTAGTAAACAGAGCCCTCTAAACATTATGTAGTAAACAGAGCCCTCTAAACATTATGTAGTAAACAGAGCCCTCTAAACATTATGTAGTAAACAGAGCCCTCTAAACATTATGTAGTAAACAGAGCCCTCTAAACATTATGTAGTAAACAGAGCCCTCTAAACATTATGTAGTAAACAGAGCCCTCTAAACATTATGTAGTAAACAGAGCCCTCTAAACATTATGTAGTAAACAGAGCCCTCTAAACATTATTTAGTAAACAGAGCCCTCTAAACATTATGTAGTAAACAGAGTCCTCTAAACATTATGTAGTAAACAGAGCCCTCTAAACATTATGTAGTAAACAGAGTCCTCTAAACATTATGTAGTAAACAGAGCCCTCTAAACATTATGTAGTAAACAGAGCCCTCTAAACATTATGTAGTAAACAGAGCCCTCTAAACATTATGTAGTAAACAGAGCCCTCTAAACATTATGTAGTAAACAGAGCCCTCTAAACATTATGTAGTAAACAGAGCCCTCTAAACATTATGTAGTAAACAGAGCCCTCTAAACATTATGTAGTAAACAGAGCCCTCTAAACATTATGTAGTAAACAGAGCCCTCTAAACATTATGTAGTAAACAGAGCCCTCTAAACATTATGTAGTAAACAGAGCCCTCTAAACATTATGTAGTAAACAGAACCCTCTAAACATTTGCTTTCCAGCAGGCATTGTGCCTTGTTTTATGTTGATGCTGTCACTAATTATTTAGTTATGAGATAAGCAACAAAGCATATACAATGTAAGTAATAAGCACTAAATAGAAGGGGAAAATAAGTGAACAATATATAAGTGAATAATATAACAATAACATAAGGTTAAGATGTCAAGGGATGTGATACAAACAGGTTTTCTGTATTGAATTGTATGGCAACATATAATAGCGTTGTATTATATACTTGAAATAATTAATGGAGGGTAAAGAACTAATATCAGTGGTAAGTGTTTCTACAACTGACTACTTCGAAATTGTACACATTAATTGTGACTTAGAGGAATTAACAAATTTCTAAGATTATACATTAAGCTAAGTGTAACTTTATATTAAACAAAGCAATATATGATGATATCTTAGGATGTGTATATGAGAAGCCTTAGAAAATGGTTATATATATAATTCAATTTTAACATTTTCAACGGGATAAAAAGTGCTGCGTATGCTTTGTCCTAGGACTGTAGGTCATAATTCTTACATATGGTATTACCATAAAAGGATGGAGATAAATTAATGAAATATATACAATGCTGCCATCAACTACAGTTTATCTCAAGTTTTATGTCGGCATAGCTTATGTTTGAGAGCCGTCATATGATATTTTCAATACAATTGGTTATCTTTGAGCAATCCTGAAATAATTGGCCAATCTTACATTTAATAGAAGATCCATTAAATTATTAACTCGTCCAATACCAGCGATGGCTGGGAGCCGTCAGTAGATAAGTCACTCCCCAGTCCCAGCTGAGCCGTCAGTAATGTACTTTTCTTGTAAATGCCTGTATCAGGCTGTGCCTGGTACCACGACCATTTGAGCACTGCTCTCGATATGGCAACACTTCTCAGCTTATATCCAACCCTTTGAAGGCTGGGAGAGCCAGTATTCCTTCATCTCTTGAGCTGGAAGGTTGTTCTATCTTGCCATTTTGGCCACATTACTTGGGACTTAGGGGGATCTTCATTACTGTATCCTCCAGTACAGTAGGGTTAAGGTCGCTATTCATTATCTACATTATTTCTTGATAACGACATTGAGTATATCTTAGAAGGGTTAACAGTTAGCTTTATTTTTTTTGTCTATGTGAATGAGGGAGACAAAAGGTATAACTGCCTGCAGCGAGTGCCTCCCCCAGAGTTGAAAGAGTGACAGGGCCAAAATTAAGGGACGTTCAAGCTAAAATGTCTGGACACACAGAGTTTGAAGCAATTTAAGTGATAGGAGGAGGGAAAGACTGATTTTGGGAGAGAGTTCCAGAGATCAGCAGTTGAATAGAAGAAAGTCTGAGAATAGCATTTCACTCTTGGGTTGGAGAGTTGCACAGAGTAGGGGTGGGATTGTGTTGCAAGGCGGGTACTACGTACCCTACGTAGAGGAGGTGGTATACACTGGGGAATCTCCGAGGAACACTGATTTTTGTAGTAGCGATAGAATAGCGAGAGAGATGCAAAATTGCGGCAAAGAGAGAGAGATTGCAGAGAGTTGTGAGTGGACGGGATTTAATGATACAAAAGGCTTTCCTTTCTACTTTGTCTAGGAGTGCGGTGTGAGAGGAACCTCCCCACACATGTGAACAATACTCAATACAAGGACACACTGTGCCCCTGTACAGAGCAAGAAGCTACGGAGGGGTAAGAACCCCTTGAGGCGGTTGAGCACAGCCAGCTTTTTGTCACACCCAGCTTGTCTGCAGTAAACTATTATTCTAGTTTAAAAAGTTATGAATTCATACCATCATAAAGTTATCGATGATTTTTCCCTGAACAATATTATATAGTGTCGTCAGCGAAAAGCTATATTTGGCCTGTGTCTGATGCATTATGGATATCATTAATTATTAATATATAGTAAAACTAAAATTGGCCCAAATATAAAATCCTGAGGGACACCCACATTACAGGTGCAGAGATCAGAGTTAGTGTTGAGATATGACTCATAATGATGCCTATTTAATCATTAATTTACAAACTACCTGAAGATCATTCCTTTGATACTATAATGTGATAGTTTATTTTTTAGGATACTTTGGTCAACGCAGTCAAAAGCTCAGCTCAAATCCAAGAATAGGCATTCATAATATGTTTATTATCGATACCCTTAAGACAATTTCTCAGCATTTCATACTTACCATTTCAGTATTACTACCCATACTGATTTTCAATTAGAATATTCTTTTTCTTCGAGTAAGAGACCTGTCTAACACATAATAATTTCTCCAAAGTTTTGCTGACTGCAGTGAGCACAGGTATTGTCCTGTAATTTGTACTTAATCTTTAACTTCATTGGTGGTATAATGGTTAAAGCGTGCAAGTTTTGTATGATGTGTACTAGATTCGAATCCCCGGAGGATCATATACTTTCATTAATTTAATTGGGAGTTAATAGTGTTAAGAACTATATTAACCCTGTCCGACATAAGTTGCTAACTTACTGAGGGGGTGGCGGAGCGCCCGGTATTTCCCTCACAACACTTTCTCTGACACTGAGGTACCGGTAGAAGTCATAGGTATTTGGGGTTGCCACCAACCGACAGATTCTGATCTAACTTACCTAACTTGCTGAGCTCAATATGACGCAAATGCGTCCTAAACTTACTTATTGAGCTACTTCACTACGTTCATATGACGCGATCACGTCATATGATACTCTTGGGCGTACCGCCATATGACGCGATCACGTCATATAATACAGAGAGGGTTAACTAATATCTATAGGTAAAGGAACAATTAATTTGCGAGATCGGATCCTTAGTGATCTGTGTCCCATTCCTTGTTCTTCCCTTTCTCGCATATTCATAGAGCAGTTGGGTCTGAGTACATGATTATGTTGATATCTAGTATTCGTTAAATGGATAGTAATCTTAGTCATGCATTTAATCTTAAACTGTCTTGTTGGTATAATGGTTAGGAGAGGCTGACCCTTACACCCCCAAGTCAGCCTGTATAATGATTGTGTTTCTGGCATTATACCATCTTATTACAAATGGAAATACTAAGACTCGCTGACAAAAACAGGTCTCTATGTGCGCGCGCGCGCGAGCGCAAAATTTCATTGCACTTTCGTAAAATCATCTAGTCACTCAAAATTGTTCAAATTTCCCGCAATTTTTGCATGGCATATCCTACAAGCATCCCCTACACTGTGCCGTTTAAATTAACCCCTATTGAATAATAGCAGGTGCTGAAAAAAATATATTATAAAATTATTTTTGGGTTACAATTGATTTGACTCCAAAATGGTCAAAAACTCGGATATTTTCGGCAAAACGGCAAATATTTAAACGGACAGGCGTTCCTATATACCCCTATGTATTGTATTTAGAAGGGGAATGCATTTGAGCAATACATAAAAATATAGTGGCACTCGTAAGTGCCAAAAAATGATAGCAAACTACTGAAATTCATAGATTTTCATCATTCAAAATTATTTTGGGGGCAGATAAAATAGTTAGTCTTCCTTAGCTTCCGTTTTCTACCATAGCGCGCACATAGAAGATCGAGTTACATGACCAACTAAACAACATTTTCGTCAGGGGTATGCTTCACAGATTTTATGAGAGAATTTTTTACCAAAATCCATGATATTGGGGCGCCCTTGGGGGGGCCCTAGGGATGTCATATGGGTGTTTATGCCCTCATATGATCATTTCTATTGCTTACAGCAGCCCTTTAGACTACAGACACAAAACATTTTTTTGGGTGGCTGAAAGAGTTTTTTTTAGTTTTTCGGGGATCGAGGTCGAACCCCCGGCCCGGGTGGTTATGGATGCGATATGTTTTTTTGTTCCTTCCTATGCTATTCTCCTATGTTGAAAGAAGCATTATAGAACAAGAACACAAAATTTAGAAATTTTGATCTCTGGGCTCAGCGGAGGGTTCAGCCTCCCCTTAAATTTAAGGCGTGTAAGTTCTATATGTACAAAACTTACATATTTTTGTATATATTTATTTGATATTGACAGATAACTTGAATGTAAAGGCAATAGTAGGGTTGAGTGGTGGGTGATATCTACCGTGTTTGATGGAGGAGCAGTAATTGTTTGGTGGTTTCCACAGGTACGCCATGGTAACCTTGTCCGTTTCTTAGTCATTCAGGTGTGACTTTAACTTCATGACACAGGGACAAGTGGCTTAATTTTCAACTTTTGGTAATGCACTATATTGAAGAAAATTAGGGGACGGTGTGAAACAAGCTCTGGCAAAATATCATAATGATCCAACTGTTTGTTAATAAGTTATTTCCGAAAAACGATGTAACACAGCCTCTGAAACCCATACAGTAGGTTCGAGTCTTCGGAGTACAACATGTAATATTACTCTCATTGATTTCATTAGTTAGGTTTATTTGCAAATTAATTGGTGGGTTGGCGAAAATAAATATGAATAGGTATCACATATCAGGTCACAGTTCTGATGAGCGATAACGAATGGGAGTTGTAGGTTCTGGTAAATATGTTTGGAACAGTGTGCGAAAAACGGAGTCTGAAGGTAAATGTGGGAAAGAGCAAGGTTATGGTTTTCGAAAAGGGTGAAGCCACAGAGTGTGAGGTGAAGTTGAATGGTCAGGCTATGAAGATTGTCAGCTCATTCAAGTATCTGGGCAGTGTGCTGAGTAAATAGAGGAGTATTGATTAAGAAGTGTGTAAGAGGGTGAAACAGGGGAAGAGGTTTGTAGGAACGCTGAAAGCAGTAACAAGAAATAGGGTGGTCAGCATGGTAGTGAAGAAGTCCTTGCATTACAGTGTGGTAATCCCGACATTGGAAGCGAAGCATGGGCATTGGTGGAGAGATTCAGACCAAGAGTGAGAGGGGTGGAAATGAGTTACTTGAGAAGTGCGTGCAGAGTTACATGGAGGGATAGACAAACGAATGAGGAAGGAAGAAGGTGTGGTGTGGAGGTAGATGTGCTTAAAATTGTGAAATGGAACACTTTGAGATGGTTCTGCCATATGGAACGTATGGGAAGCGAGAGAATGACTAAGAGAGTGTACGAGAGCGAGGTGGAAGGACAGAGAGGGAGAGGTAAACTGAGAGAGAGGTGGAAGGATGGAGTGAAGAAGTATATGAATGAAGGCGGTGCTGGTTGTGAGGAGGGGCGTCGATTGACTGAGGACAAGGTGCACGGCGGCGTTTCGTTCGTGGCCACCCCTTCGGGGATCATGGCATCAGGCAATAGAGAGAGATTAGGTCATGGCCTGGGTATACATCTCTAAAGCTTACAGCAATACTATATATTTCATCAGGAGCCGTTAGTTCTACTTGCATTAAGTTACAATCATGAGGAAAAGTATATGATTCAAAGTCAATAGTAACTGGCCATTGAGGCATATTAATTGCTGAAGGCGTTAACTATGACAACAGGATTATTTGTTAAGTTTTGTTGATGTTAAGCATGTTATATATTCTTGCACTTTACCCTTCATCATAATATCATGTACAACTCTACAAGTGTGATTCCCATCACTCGAAGCCTTTTATAGTTTACGTTTATAATAATTATATTCAGCCTCGACAAGTGTTTTCTTAAGGTAGTAAGGTAGTCTTAAGGTCTGTTGATGCTCGTCCCCGTAAGTTAACGGTCCCGTTTGATATCTGTGTTTTATAGAGTTCCTAATGCCACTCGTCACCCAAGGTTTATGGGCATACTTCTATTTAATATATTTTCTCAATTACGTGATAACATTCGTTATACATTTGCTAAATAACAATTTTAAACTTTACAGACGCTTCATCTGAACTAGCAACATTTTCCTATCTTCCCAGTTATACTAATGTACCCTAACACTAAAATTGGCATAATTTTCCACTCTTTTCAGTGTAAACCGTATTGTTAGATAGCCTATCTGTCCTTGCTTGTCAGTATCTCTATTGCAATAGCTCAAGACAACCGGGAAATGTTCAGAAATATCCGTTATAATTATTCTACTAACATCAAAATGTGTAAGTTTATCTACACATGATCGAGTATATTAGCTGACTTGGAGGTTACTCTAGTAGGTTGGTGATCATTGGTGAGAAGCCAAATTCGTATAATATAGTAATGTAATTATTAATACAGTTAGTGCCATTTCCTTAGCTAACTTCGTTTCACATAAGACAATGACGACCTAACTGTGCCCATGATTTGCAAGTAATTCAGAAACAAAATTCATATTATATTCAAATTATATTGCATGATCGAATATAAAACACATTAACTAATAATTTGGATCAATATATACGCATTCATGAATATCGTCACATGCATTAGTACCCATACTGTTCACATCATCAGGAGATTTTATGCAAGACTCTTCATATAAATGTCTTACATCACTATTATTGATAGCTGCTAAAGGAAACGTGTTTGTGTGTGTGTGTGTTTGTGTGTGTGTGAGACAGTCTTGTAAAAGGTTTTCTCCCCAGAAGTGATGGTAAAATAACTTTGTTGTGAACATTTGTATGCATGAAAAAGTTGGTTCAGGGATTTAGTAAGGTAATGGATGGTTGGTGGCTGAATGAAGTGTGGTCATCTCTTGGTAGATGGGTTGTTCACTTGGCTCTTTTGTTGTCTATAGGTTGTAATATGTCTGTTTATCTATCCCTGTACTATCTATTGTTGCATATCTTTATCTAGGTCTGTATCTCTCTCTCTCTCTCTCTCTCTCTCTCTCTCTCTCTCTCTCTCTCTCTCTCTCTCTCTCTCTCTCTCTCTCTCTCTCTCTCTCTCTCTCAGTGCACTGTTCACGATTAATACTAATGCTGCAACCAGAGGTAATGTGTAATTTCCCTGTCAAGCTAATTTCTTCCTATACTATATAAACACTTTCCTTGTGGGCATTTCCCGGCCCATAAGGTTACACTTTATCCTATTTTCCGGTACGGCTATTTAGCCGGAGGGGGCGGAAGGTGGGGAGATAGCCTTCTACTGTATTTTCCTATTCGTCCACTATAAACTGTCCCCTGTCTAGTTATATTAAGGCCGGACCACCTAGTTGGGACCGCAAGGTCTGTGTGATCTGAGTACATTTGTAACTCTGTGCAACTCTCTCTCTCTCTCTCTCTCTCTCTCTCTCTCTATATATATATATATATATATATATATATATATATATATATATATATATATATATATATATATAATTATATACTGTATATATACAGTATATACTTTATATATTTTACGATAGATAGATAGATATATAGATTCTATAATGTAAGATGCACGAACAATTCTATATTGCATGTAATCACAATTTATGAACACAAATAATTCTGATCTCAAGATGAGTATGACACTATTTGAGTTAGGTTTCATATAACAAAATACGTTCTAGTTATTTTATCGGTTACATCTATTGGAGCCTTGAAACCTCTACAACTGTTCATACTTGATTTCCTATGTGCATGAAGGAGACAAAATACAAACCTGCCTGTAACAAGTGTCCCTAGCAAAATAGAAAGACTCAAGCTACATTAGAGTCAAATGTCTGAACACACAGAGCTTAAACCAGTTGAAGTCATAGGATGAAAGAAAAATAGATTGATGGAGAGAGTTTCAAAATGTAATTGTTAAGTAGAGGAAATATTGGAAAATCGATTAATTCTTGGGTTAGAGAGTTGGACAGAATAGGGGTGGGAATGTGTTGAAAGGTGGGTGTCACCCACTCTCCGGAAGGATGGAGGTATATTCAGTGAGAGAGCTCTGAAGAACACTGATTAATTATTGTAATAATGGAAAGAGATGCAATATTGCGGTGTGTAGTATGATATTGTAAGGAATTAGTAAGAGGAGGCGAGGTGATGAGACAAAATGCTTTTGAATGTACCCCTACAAAAAGTGCGATACGGATGGAATCTCCCAAAACATGCGAACAATACTCGATACATGGGTGCACTGTGCCCCTGTACAGAGCAAAAAGCTGTGCAGGGGTGAAGAATAAAGACGGAGATGGTGAAGCACACCTAACTTTTGGGAAGATGTTTTAGGATGAGCGGTAATATGATCTTTCCGAGAAAGATCAGAAGAAAAAGATACACCAAGATTATTGAAAAATGATAGAGAATTTATTTTTGTGTTGTTGAAGAGTATTGAATAGTCATGTGGAAGATTGTGACGGGTAGATAGATGGATAACATGGGTTTTGGAAGCATTGAAAGTAACAAGATTTGTCTCTGCCCCAATCGGAAATAGATGATAGACCAGAAGATTAGCGTGCTATGGCCTCATCGTATTTGGATTGATTTTACTGTATAGCTGTACACGATTATGAGTTGCATGAAACAAATTGCAGTCATAGCGAAATACAAATATATCATAAAGTAGACTCAATTATAACTTGTTTTGTACTCGATACTGTGACTCCGATGCATTCTCAGTTTAACCCTTAAAGATCGGGGGCGGACTTAAGTCCGCCTCCAATTTGCAGCAAGTTAGGAGCATTATTAAGGCTTTTAAAGGGTTAAAATCGAGTACAAACGGCCGGGAGTGCAGCGGACCAGACAGCCGACTCCCAGGGCTTACCGCCGCCCACTAACTCATGTTCCCTATGTTCTCGAGAGGCCGGCAGCGTTGCCAGTAGTGAGCGTAGTGGGAAAAAATATGCCGCTATACGCTAAACTCCCATGTTAGTGGTAACACTGCATGAGAACGACGAGTGCTACGTAGCTCGTTCTGGTCTCATTTTGAAGCTTTTAGCGCCTAGTTTTTTGCTGAATACATTTCTTTTCATGCAGATACTTGATTTATCATTCAGGAGGGCCTGAATATGCCCAAATAAGCCCAAAAAGCCCCGCTAGACAAGGGTTAAGGGGTAGGTAGTTTTTTTTTCTGAACCTCCTTCTCCCTGAGGTTTAGCACATTAGTTTTGATATTTTAATACGTTAGTTCTACGAGTTTGGCGATTTTGAGACATTTTGCCCCATTTTTTTGTCAATATTAAGACTGTTCGTGCCATTTAGGTGTAGGCTAATATTTTTACTAGTGAGCGATACCGAGCCTGTAATTTAAGAAGGAACCAGCCTTCGCCTGGAACATTTTTCTACAACAAATGTACACATTTATCTTGAAAGGGATCTAGGGGGTGATTTTGTTTTCAGCTTGATAGAGGTCTAGCGAAGTAACTCAAAAATACAGAATAGGTAAATATAATTATAGAAAACAAAGTAAAAATAAAAATAATAAAAAAACACTACCTAAAGCAATTCAGAAATTGGTTAACATTAAATATTGAGAAATATATCATAATGCTATTAGAACACAGACGATTTATTCATTATGTAAACATAAATATTTCATAATGCTATTAGAGGACTGACGACTCATTCATTATGTAAACATAAAAAAAAAACAGAAACAAAATAACAATAGGCTTGGCTTCAAGAAGTTGTGATATGTATTCCTTGATAATATATAGAAAAATATTTTTCTCATATTTTGCTCTCCATCTATCTATTAATCAATTTGTCCATCTATCTATCTATCCAAAAGTTTCTATCTATCTAGAACAGAGTATCTATGAAGACGTTTTCTATCTATGAGTAAAGACCAGCGCCTGACTCCCTCTACCTGAGGATCAACCTGGGTCACAAGGGATTGTAGTTTATATCTATCAGTAAGGACCAGCGCCTGACTCCCTCTACCTGAGGATCAACCTGGGTCACAAGGGATTGTCGTTTATATCTATCATTAAGGACCAGCGCCTGACTGCCTCTACCTGAGGATCAACCTGGGTCACAAGGGATTGTAGTTTATATCTATCAGTAAGGACCAGCGCCTGACTCCCTCTACCTGAGGATCAAGCTGAGTCACAAGGGATTGTAGTTTATATCTATCAGTAAGGACCAGCGCCTGACTCCCTCTACCTGAGGATCAACCTGGGTCACAAGGGATTGTAGTTTATATCTATCAGTTGTTGTTGTTGTTGCTGTTCCTCAGGCTGTCTGGCCGAGCAGCCCCAAGGTCCCGAGCAAGGCCAAGGCCATAACCGAGCGCCCCCACAGAACCCTCCCAGCTTACCACCAATAATGCCCAGGTGACCGAAGCCACTCAAAGGCGGGGAGCTGAGGAGGGTGCGGAAACGCCCGGGAAACAAAAGCCCCACCCAAGGCCCTGTGCCCCTCAGCAATTATAAAGGGAAAGTTGAGGGGCAAAGGAAAAATGTGACGCTTTGGCTCCCAATCTGCCAGGGTTGGCAGTAGGGAGGTCAATCCACCGGAAAAGACGCCGTCACTTGAGATCTAGAAAATATATAAGTAAAAGGAACAGTCCGAGTAAGCTATGGGTATGGCAGAGAACGCTCAACTCTCATTCTGATAGACCAGCCCATCACCAGTATATCTATCAGTAAGGACCAGCGCCTGACTGCCTCTACCTGAGGATTAACCTGGGTCACAAGGGATTGTAGTTTATATCTATCAGTAAGGACCAGCGCCTGACTCCCTCTACCTGAGGATCAACCTGGGTCACAAGGGATTGTAGCTTATATCTATCAGTAAGGACCAGCGCCTGACTCCCTCTACCTGAGGATCAACCTGGGTCACAAGGGATTGCAGTTTATATCTATCCATCCATCTAGCTAGCTCTTTTATCGATCCAAAGCCACCCTAACTCTATCTTCAAAATCCCTATCCTTTCTTTCCCTATTTTCCCCACCCCTTTCAATACCATTCTATCCACCCCCTCCCTTATCCACCCCATTCATATTCTCCCCACCCTATCCACACCCTTCGTATCCACCCCACCCCTATCCTACCCATCCCTGTCCTCCCCATCCCTATCCACCCCACCCCTATCCTCCCCATACCTATTCACACTATCCCTCCACTCCCCATCTTTTATCGACCCCATCCCTATCCTCCCCATCCCTGTCCACACCATATCCACCCAATTCCTATCCTCCCCATCCCTGTCCACATCATCCCTATCCTCCCCATCCCTGTCCACACCATCTCCACCCAATTCCTATCCTCCCCGTCCCTGTCCACATCATCCCTATCCTCCTCATCCTATGTATGTCATGAATGCGAGTCATGTACAGTATAGCCTTCAACAGAGATCACTGAAACAGGCTTCTTTTCATTTTGCTATTAATCTAAAGTAAAATCTACATATTATTAAAGAAATTAATAAGTTCGATTCAACTGAAAAAAGGTTAGTTTAAGGCTGTATTATTCGCTTGCCATTACATTTTCCTTGACTGCTATAATTATATTAACACAATTTACAATTATCCTATTCTTATCCACCATAGTATTAATTGGATATGTACCTACTACATTTTTATGTACTGTAAATGATACACTTTCATATCACGTCTTTACAACCGGTTCCATTAATTTGTATTATCCCATGCATTCTCTACCTGCGCCATTTTTTTAACTATATTATGGCTACTATTAGACAATATTTTTCAGCTTAAAAAGGCCCTCCAGCAACCCGAGAAGCGCGAGAAACCAAACGGAATGGTCAACATAGCGAACGCGATAGGCCTTACCATAAAAAGCTCTTCCAAAAAGCCCCAGGGGCTCTCAAAAGAAAGGAATATGTGATTAGGTGAGATAATTCCCCTCTAGTACCTTTACCACTCATCCTCATTTGTCTCAACCCCCACCTACCCTTCCTTCCCCCCCTTTCTCCCCTCCCCCCCCTCTTCCTTCCCCGCTCCGTCACCGAGATCTCTTCCGCTGCCGTCAGTGTGTTGCTAGATATTGCGAAGGGAGGATATTGTTTCTCCCCCTCCCGCCTGAGCATACGGCAGGGAGGGGAATATATACGTTTTTCAACACGAAAATGCTTTTCCCACTGGTTTTATTGCTCTTCAAGGTTCAAATGTTCGTCATATAAGTAAAATAAACACACATTGAACAGAATCAATGCTTTATAGCGTGAACATAACAAATTCTGTCAATTAATACGGCTAAAATTACACAATTAACTACCCAAGCCCCTAGGGCAATCTCGCGTCCCTCGGGTTAACAGGATTCAAAATTATGTAACTTAACCCTTAACTGTCGGCGAGCAACATAAGTCGAGTTAAATAAAGCTGGACTATGTGGCGGCGCTCGACATAGGTCGTGTGGCAATTTCAGCACGTAATGTTGCTGAGAGAGAGAGACAAGTGGTGGCAGGAGAGTAGCGAGCGTATGACTGCTCCAGACCACCGCGGCGAACCTACTGACACTAATCCCATCTCCTCCCTCCCTCTCTCACTCGCTATATACGGAATTGTATGGGGAAAGTGCCTAATTACATGCTGTTTGCACTCGCGTTGCACGGTTATTGCAAGAAAACTAGCCATCATAAAAGGATCGTTATGGTGTCATTCGAAAGCTCTGTTTATGCCCTTTCAGGGATAGATACTTGTTTTACGTTCTGGGTCTTATTTAGGCATGAAAATGATCACGTAAACAGCCCTATTTTGGCTAAAAACACCCCGCTGGGCGGTACATATAAATAAACCGCATAGGCCGCTCGTAAGGTGTTAATGCTGACTTAATACTGCCACAGATCCTTCTTAAACTGAACAAAATTGTCTAAATACAGCTAGAACACAATTTATTTAATAGACGTCGCTAGTACAGAAGGGGTTAAACGATATAATTAATCTCTCTCTCTCACTTGTTTTTGTATTTTTATCTAAAGTTATTCTATCAATATCAATGTATTCACACGGATACATGTGCGAACATATAGAACTTTTTTTAGCTCTACCAAGGTTTGAATCAGATGGTGTATTAGATATCACAGCTGCCACTTCAACTCTGATATTTTAAGTTAGTTCTAATCGAAGTCATGCCATGCTTGGAAACATGCCTGGCTTTTACTCCTAAGATAATGAGTTTGATTGTTGACTTGGGCAAGATATATTTGTGTACGTACGCTCGGATAGCACAACCTCTAGGCCAGCTGGGTCAAAGTTGGAGGCGGATTCTCTCTAACTATAACCTTTCAAGAAATGCGGTATGGGGGAACCTCCCCACACATGTGAACAATACTTGATACATGGGCGCACTGTGCACTGAGCAAGAAGCTGTGCAGTGGTAAAAAACCCACAGAGACGGTTGAGCTCACCAAACCTCTGAGAAGCCATACTAGCAAGAGTGGTGATAGGCTTATGGTCTTTCCAGGAAAGGTTAGAAGAAAAAGAGACAATACAGATATTGAGAGATGATGAAGGGTGGCTTTGTGTATTGTTGAAGAATAAGGGATAGTCATGTGGAAGATTGTGATGGGTAAACAGATAAAGAAAATGGGTTTTGAAAGCATTGAAAGTAACAAGATTTGCTCTGTCCCAATCAGAAATTTTTGGACGATCAGATGATAGGCGCTCCATGGCCTCTTAACACATGAGTATAGGAGTGACTTTGAAGAAGGAGGGTGTGGAATACTAGGCGCATAGTGTAAGGTAGAGTATTAGCATATGAGTGGACAGGACTAGAGGTACAGTTGGGAAGATCATAAATTAAAATTATAAATAGGACTGGAGATAGGACGGAACCCTGAGGAGCACCAGAGTTGATAGGATGAAAAAATGAACAATGGCCATCCACGACCACAGCTATGGAATGGCGGAAAAGAAAATTTGAGTTATAGGCACAGATAGAGGGTTAGAAGCCAAAAGATTATTGTTTGGAGCTCAGTTGGGAGTGGTGGGAAAGTTACCAGAGTTCATGAGGAATCTTATCGGTCTGTCAAGGACACTGTGAGTGTTACTGAGTGAATGGGGAGCAGTACTTTGCACCCTATTGGTCATGAGGAGTCCCACCCCCCTGTTGAGGGCAACGAGGGTGGCATTCAGGTGGGAACAGCGGCTCTGGGGCAGGGGACGGCCGGTCGGAATGCACCCAAAGCACTAGTTAGGAAGTGGGAGGTGGACGGTGACATGAGGAAAGTACTGCTGCCTGGTGGACCTAGGGCTGTGACTTGAAGGTCTAGCCCTGCACCTCAGAGCAAACTCCATTGTATCAAAGGCTTATGGGATGTGATATCTTACCTCTCTCTTCCTGAAAGCAGCAGTATGCTGCAGCCTTTTGTTTGCCCGCGCATGCCCCCGTTACAAGTTTCTCATGGCATTATTGGTGTTGGAGAAGGAGAAGAAAATTAAAACTTGTCGATTAAGGTGAGCGGCATGAGAGATGATCCCGAGCCAATCAAGGTGTGGAAGGTTGGTGGTGGTGTGCACTGATGTGAGACAGGCACTCCGGCCTGGTACAGGAGGGCAACCACAGGTATGATGGAAGGCATCGTGTTGAAGAAGCATGGGAGGAGTTTCAGGTAGACAAGGATACCTGTCACCCTTTGGGAAGCCTGAACCTGTGCAAAGCTAGAGCAGCAACACAGACTCCCCCTCTCTGGTTAGTGGGAGGTGTTGTTTGACAGTCAGGGCCCGGATCTCAGTGTATTTAGGTCTGCAGGATGTGCCAGGTGAAGAGATAAAATCGGTAGTGTGCTTGGCAGCCCACCTGAGTTACGTAGCAGTCACGTAAATAGTACCCCTGTTGTGTCACGTGGTAGTGAGGCTTTGGCACAGTTAGGTGCTAGGCCTGGCACTGTGGCTGGGAAACCGCCTGACAGATTGCCAAGTGATAAGGCGAACCAAGAGCCTAGGACAATGCTTGGTGTTTTCGTTTGCCTGAGGTGATGACACCCTGTCGGGTTAGTGCCTGTCATCTGAAGACTTTGGGCGGTGAGTGCCTCTTAGACTTTGAGTGGGGTCCGATCAGGAAGGACTGTGGCTGAGGTGTTGGCATTTATTTAATAAGAACATTAAAGTTTGCCTTTTGGTGAACGCTGTAAAAGGACTTTGCAATTTTGTATTGCACCTCGATGCGAGCTGAAAATCCTTGCAGCATAGTGCATTTTCTTGATTGGGCTTTGTTGAGCCTGGATCCTGTTGTTGTGTAACAGGCAGGTGGGGAATATAGTTTAAGAAGTAATGCCTAAGTACAAATTGTAATTCTCCTGCTCGATGAGACAGAGAAATGGGTGAGGGAACGGGAAAGTGGTCCCGGACCCTGAGAATAAAAACTATGTTGTTTCTGTTCGGGCTTTGACTCGTGTCGGCCACCCCCCAGCAATGGGGTAGCCTATGTGCCTGAGTATATACATATATATATACATACAAATGATATACCCATTCATATAATGTTTATAAAAATAATTGTAAAATTAATTTTTAACATTAGTGAACAAAATTCTCTATTAGTTCATAATATATTTTGTCCATGGAAGATGGCGTGGTACACTCTGGAGGTTTTTGTAACAAGCTCATATATTTATATAATTGCCTGTATGCCTCTCATCCGTATGTTGTACAATTACTGATTGACTTACTTATACGTGATCTGGTATTTAAGAACAGGGTTCTTATCCTTAATAATTATTAGCTTTATGACATGTCAATATGGTCTGCTGAGTTGTTTTTGCCATTGTACTATATTTAAGCTCTCCCCTGAACCAAGATAGAACAGTAATTTAATTTGGAAAGAATATTGCCATTATTCACTTACTAATGTGTATCACACTGTGTCTGGCGCCATGTGACGTTACAATAATCCTTTATACGTGATAGGCTGATTATCATGTGTTTTGATAGGGGGCCTTATAGTTGAGCTATGTAAACTTTGTCTTATAGGTGGGCTTTCGTCGTAATTAATGATTATGTTGATTTTGTAGAAACAAAATTGACACTGTCATGTATTTATTCTACGTTCGCGTTATATTATAGTGAGTTTAGTTTGTATCGATTCTGTTTACAAGTCCCATACTTAATATTCAAATATATCTATCTGACCCCTTCCCACATGCAATACTTTCCATACTTTTCCTTTTTATATATATATATATATATATATATATATATATATATATACAGTATATATATATATATATATATATGTATATATATATATAATCTAATGTATGTAATTCACTCCCAACACCAATACCTCCTGGGTTACTGCACACTGAATTGCGTAATGTTTAAGTGAAAGGAAAGAACAATTTATAGGGCACAGATCTCTAAGGCCCGACCTCGCTATGAAATGTTCCTGAACTTATATGAATAGTCTCATTTATTTATTTCACTCCCAACACCTAACACCTCCGAATTCAATTATTGAAAGCATGTGATCCTCCTGGGATTTGATCGTGGGTTACCACATGCAGATCTTAAACACTCTAACCAGTACACCATCAAAACAGTTAAAGGTTAAGGACATGACTATGATTGTTATCCATTTATCGAGTACTGGATACCAATATAATCATGTACTCAGACACAACTGCGCACTGAATATCTATACAGTATAGAGAAAAGGGAATAACTTTAGTAAATGATAAAACCAGGTATTCTAAGCCTGAAATGTTTTATAAGAAATATTCCAAATCTCAACTGTTATAGAGATATTGCATTTTGAGATTGTATTTTCCAATGTATTTCCCCATAAGGCTGCCCTAGCTATCCTAGGGCCTACCACACCTCCATCCAACTGTATTTATTTTACCATGCTATTATATAGATAATATAATTATGTAAGTTACAAATTATTATAGACACATTAGCTCAATTTGGACCAATTGAAAACTATTTGTCATGGAAGAGTCCATTACAGTGATGCGGGGGAGGCCACAACATAAAACCTTCAATATATTTTATAACGGTTGAGAATTGGACTTTTTGTTATAGAGCATTATATGCTTAGAATACCTTGTTTTATCATTTCCCAAAGGTATGCCCATTCTTCCTGGGGCACCCTGTATATAACATAAAGTATATAGATATATTCATGTGTATATACAGTATATATGTAATTACAGCACACATTTTTTACCGGATATTTTATTAAAATTGCATCGGATATCACTTTGTCACACAAGATTAAGATAGAGCTATTTATAACAATCTGTATGTAAATATTTATGTAACTTTCAATTTGCCACCTTTAATTGTTTATTGATCTTCCTACAAATATAATGAGTTTTGCGTATACAACCTCTCTTATCTCCCTTCTTCCCCTGCTTCTATAATCTCATCACTTTGGCTTCTCTCCTGAGTCAGTCCATTTTATTGTTCACAAACTTTCCACCCTTCTCATATTTCTTTCGCTCCCCTCGTAAGTATTTATTAGTCTACAATCTACGTGTCGTCCACACTCATGGCATCCCTGAAAAGCTTATACAATCTACGTTTATATTTTCAAGGTGAATATTAAGTTAGCCTCGCTCATTAATTTCCTTAACCCTTCCCGCCCGGGCTGCCTTTCTAAATGACGGAGCTCGTATCCGGGTGATCTGGCTGAAAAATGACACACGTAAACAAAGGCCTATCTCACTTAATTCAATATTTACACTGATCAAACAAACGTTAAAATGTACTCCTTACCTTGCCGTCTAGACTGGCGTTGAGTAGAGCTCTCTAGCTTAAATGGTTTCGGAGTTATGGCGATGTTAGTGGATGTAGCGTTTGGCGCGTATATACCTAGACGCGTCCGAACACCCAACTGCGGCCCCGGCTACAACGCACTGTTGCACTCGTCGCCCCACCTGCAATTATGCCGGGAAGCTATTTGAGTGTTTTTATTGTTTATTCTGCCATTTATTATAATTATTATGTTATTTTCACTCAATATAGTTATTTTATGAAGTTATTTGTGTCTCTTTCACTTTTATTCAGTGTTATTGTTATTATGGTGTCACTTTCACTGGACTATGATCATTGATAGTGTAATTTCCACTTTTATGTATTGCTAGGTAAGCTATAATATATATTTTAGTGTCACTTTCACTTGTTCATATTGTTATGAAGGCACTTATTATTAGTTATTTGTGTCTCTTTCAATTTTAATCAGTTTTATTATTATTATAGTGTCACTTTCACTGGACTAGGATAATTGATAGTGTCCTTTTAACTTATTTATTGTTAGGTAAGCTATAATATATATTTTAGAGTGTCACTTTCACTTGTTCATATTGTTATGAAGGCACTTATTATTAGTTATTTGTGTCTCTTTCACTCTTACTCATTATTTTATATTAGCCTACATTTTAGAGTGTCACTTTCACTGTCATTGTCACAGGCACTTCAATATTGGACTAGAGTGTGAAAGTCGTTGAAGCACCGTCCAGCGCACAGTGCCACTTCACACTCTAGGCATTCCCATGTGTTTTGTTTTTACTTTATGGGGTCTGCGGGTTGTGTGGCTACAGACATGGCACCTCTTCTGCTTCTTGGCAGCACCACCTGGTACTTTGGGAAGAAGGGAGATGAGCTGTTGCCTCCTGAAATAGTCTGCACATGCTGTGCGGTCCAGCCGGCCTGGTCCTTGTAGTGGTCTCCCGGCTGTAGCATGTTTGTCCAGGAGCTCAAGTATCACCTGCTTGTGGAACTTGCGCAGGGACTTGTACTTCTTGGCTCCGGGAGTCCTCAGATGGTAGATATTGTAGGCATTGAGGGCTGACATATCTACTGTATGCAGAATAATCTTCTTGTACCACCTGCAAGATGTTTGCAGGCAGTCGATGAAGCCCATCTGCATGTCGGACTTATCAATAAGACGCATATTCAGGTTGTAATCTAGGACAGCAGCTGGTTTTTGGACAGGGTTTTTGGTCTTCCTGTCCACCTTCCCTGTTGCGACCATCTCTGCTTGTGGCATGTGGTGAGGAGGTTGACCTTCCACTGGTCATGCCAGTGGATAGAGAGGATGGGGCCACTCTTCTTGTGGAAGATATCCATCTTCTTGGTCTTGGTTGGGTATGTTGGCATGCCCTTCCTCTTGGCCTTGACTGTTCCGACATTTCCGGTCTTGCGGTCATGGAGGTACTTGGTGAGGATTGGTGACGTATAGTAGTTGTCTGTGTACAGGATGTGGTTCTTGTGGACATGTTTCTCCATCATCTTCTGTACGACAGCGCCGCCAAATCCAATGTCGGGGTCAGTCACAATTTCCCCACCACTGCCGCTGTAGACCACAAAGGCCAGCACATACCCCGTCTTACAGTCGCAGGGGACGAAGAGCTTGATGCCGAAGCGGTGGCTCTTCGACGGGATGTACTGTCTGAAATGCAGCCTACCGCGGAACAGGACCAGAGACTCATCGAGGCACATCTGAAATGGAATCAGGTAGGTGGTAAACCGATGACGTACCATGTCACACAGCTTTCTGATTTTCAATAGTGTGTCGGGAAGGTGGACATGCATGTTGTTGGTCAGGTGGAGATACGAGAGGATGTCAAAATACCTGTCCCTGGACATGTACTTTCCGAATGCTGGAGTTGTGATGAGGACGGCAGTTATCCAATAATCAGCCAGTGTGTGCTTCCTGATGTATGTCATCAGCATAGTTAGTGCCAGAAACACGTACAATTCTGCCACAGTGACAGCTCGCCATGCCACCATCTTGGCACTGGTCTTCCTGCCAAGAAAGTTAGCACAGATCTCATGGTGATTATTAGTCTCCTCGACGAGGTATTCCATGACTTCGTTGTCGTAGAAGCCACAAAAAAGTTCAATGGAGGTAGCATCTGGGCCACAGGGATACGCTGCTGTCACCCCTAACCAATCTGCTGCTCGTCAAAGGCAGGACAATCTGGCTCTAAATCTGCCCCATCTGTCCAGAAAAACAAGTCAGATGAGCACGCAGGCACACGACGTTGCCCACACGGACGCCCCCCACACCCACGCCCAGGGGCAGCAGCAGCGGCGTCGGCAGGCTGAGCCGCACGCCCACGACCTCGCCCTCGAACTTGTTGTGTTGGGATTTCCTCTGCTTCCAAATCCTCTTCGTCATCCTCCTCGTCCTCAGGTGATGTCAGGTCATCTGGGGCAATTTTGGGGTCATCAACATCTTCTTCGGGGGACAATTCTGGCGAAGAAGTGACCAGGCGTCGGCGGCGTGTGGGGCGGGAGGCTGCTGGAGGTGGAACAATGGGAGCGTCAGCCTCGGGAGTTGGGCTCCTTTTGCGGCGAGCCGAGGGCTTCTCCACTCCAAATAATGCTCTCCGATGTGATGAGGGCTGTGGCACACTATGGGAGGACAATGCCGCACCACTAGTACTACTTGAAGAGGCCCTTTGGTCAATCTGAGGGCGAGATGAAGCCGAGGGCTGTGGGTGACTCGTGCGGCGTCCCGGGTCAAGGCGTCGGGACAAAGGAATGCGGGTGGTTGCTAGACCAGGGTCGGCGTCACTATCACTATCACTATCATTGCCTTCCCTAGCTTTTTCTGTTGCCCTGCGTGCTTTCTTGGATGCACTTTTCACCAATGTTTGCTTATAGAGGTATTTGCCAATTTCAAGGGCGTACGAGCAGGCAAAGGGGAAGGGGAAGTTCCCGGGGTAGGTCTAGGCTGACCAAGCAATGGCGGCGGGGTAGGCCTAGGCTCAGGCACACTGGGAAGTTCAACTTCACCTTCATTCACCACTTCCACATCAGGATCATCACTACTGTCTCCTCCCTCAAACACATCAACATTGTCATCACCCTCAAACCCCACAAAATCATCGTCTTCACTCGCACTAATAAATTGTTCTTTATCGATCAAGCTTTCGCCACTGCTTTCTTCGATGGCAAAAAGTTCTCTCTCAATCTCACTATCACTAAATAGTACCTTTGGTTTCTTAGGTTATGGCTTTTTCTCGCTTGCAACAGGCGTAGACGTAGCGAGCGGGGTAGCAGTTGGGCGCGCAGGAGGTTGCACAGAACCGGACGCGTCGGAATACATATTTTTGCTATAACTCGCTATGGCGGGCACGTAGGAACTGATAACGGTAGTAGTTGAGGCTTGGTGGCGCTGCGATCTCCCCTGCAAAGGAAATTTTCGCCGCGCTGATTTCAAAGCACGCTTTCAAGCATAGGGATTTTAAAATGACACCTGGGCTCCTGCCCATCTGCCGCAGCGTCATTTTAAAATGCTGCCCGGGCGGGAAGGGGTAACATAAATTTTGTCTACATCCAGACTCGATTCCTTTATGTCTGAACAACCTTAACTTGAGCATTATCTGCACTGAACTTTAACCGAAGCTAAGAGAGCCTACCTTATATTAACAGTCTCGCTAAGGCAGCCTCCCAGAAGCTGGGTGTGCTCAACCGCCTCAAGGGGTTCTTTACCCCTGCGTAGCTTCTTGTTCTGTACAGGGGCACAGTGCTTCCTTGTATTGAGTATTGTTCACATGTGTGAGGAGGATCCTCTCACACTGCACTCCTAGATAAAGTAGAAAGGAAGTCTTCCGCATCATTAACTCCCGTCCACTCACCAACTCTATGCAATCTCTCTCTCTTCGCCGCAATGTTGCATCTCTCTCGCTATTCTATCGCTACTACAATAAGAGGTGTTCCTCGGAGCTTTCCCAGTGTATACCACCTCCTCTATGTAGGGTACGTAGTACCCGCCTTGCAACACAATCCCACCCATACTCTGTGCAACTCTCCAACCAAAGAGTGAGACGCTATTCTCAGAATTTCTTCTATTCAACTGCTGATCTCTGGAACTCTCTCCCAGAATCATTCTTTCCCTCTTCCTATGACTTAAATTGCTTCAAACTTAATTTGTCCAGGCATTTTAGCTCGAACGTCCCATGATTTCGGCCCTGTCACTCTCTGAAATCAGGGGGAGGCACTCGCTGCAGGCAGTTGTGCCTTTTGTCTCCCTCATTCACATAGAAAAAAAATAACTACTTAATTAACAGTAGATTAACCAAATGTACACATAACTTAAAACTTATCTAACACTAATCTTAAACTCCTCTAACAAGAGATAGAACCAAACATAATCAAACCTACTTCAAATAGCTTGACCTCCTGCAGTCAAACCTGAATGTAATCAAATCTGAACCTACCTACCGCATTTTACCTCAACCTTGCTGAATGTAGGCTAACTTAACCTAGGTTTATCTTTACCTAACCTATCTTATTTCATACATCCTAATAACAAGTTTAATCCACCATATTATTATGACCTAAGCTAAACCTATCATAACACAAACCACCCCTTCAATTGACAATAACCTAACAATATATAGCATAATTATCACCTCAAAATAATATATCATAAATTGAACCTATCATAACCTAAACCCTGTATTGGACATTAACTTAACACAATTTAACATAACCTGAACCAACCTTTCACTTGTTATTAACTTGCAGTATATAAGTGTGGCGAAAAGACGGTTTCATGTTAATTCAAATAACTTAAACTATTTCAGCCAATAACCCTCAACTAGCGTTCTTTTATCAGGTACACCATTTCGACCAGTATATTAAAGCTCGTGCCTCCACAACCAGTATATCGTCTCAATTGGTAGATATCTTCGGTGACAATTCAACCAGTAT
This sequence comes from Paralithodes platypus, assembly GCA_032716605.1. Taxonomy (NCBI): domain Eukaryota; kingdom Metazoa; phylum Arthropoda; class Malacostraca; order Decapoda; family Lithodidae; genus Paralithodes; species Paralithodes platypus. The sequence continues at coordinate 19,572,176 of CM064508.1, read as the reverse complement.
ATTATTATATCAGCCAGTTGACCATCAGTGCCAGATTCAACCAATAAACCATTGGGCGGGTGCCCAACCCCGAAAAGGGTTGAAATAGGGGAGCTATCCCCCCGCCAAAGGCGGCTTTCTAGGGCCTTTCCTAGCTGATGCTGAGAGGATTGGGTTCTAGTCATGTGGTGATGGGCTGGTCTATCAGAGTGAGAACTGAGCGATCTCTGACATACCCATAGCTTACTCTGACTGTTCCTTTTACTTATATATTTTCTAGATCTCAAGTGACGGCGTCTCTTGCGTGGATTGACCTCCTAATCTACCAAGATTGGAAGCCAAAGCGTCACATCTTTCCTTTGCCCCTCAACTTTCTCTTCATAATTGCTGAGGGGCACAGAGCCCTGGGTGGGGCTTTGGTTTCCCGGGCGTTTCCTCACCCTCCTCAGCTCCCCGCCATGGAGTGGCTTCGGTCACCCAGGCTTTATTGTGGTCGGCAGGGAGGGTTCTGTGGGGGCGCTCGGTTATGGCCTTGGCCTTGCTCGGGGCCTAGGGGCTGTTCGGCCAGGCAGCTTGGGGAACAGCAACAACAACAACAACCAGTATAGTTTATCCATTGCATACCCAAGTATAAGACCATATTAACAAGTAGATCTCAACCAGTACCACCAAGGTCATTAAAATAACCCTTAAAACGTAGACGTTCATAATTAGCAAATATTGTAGTTAGTAGATTTTCTGAGAGCTAACCTAATATAAATATCCACATATATTATTTTTAACATCGTTCTTAACATCTATAGCCTCCCAAACTAAATTAATGAATGCATGCAATCCTCCCAGGATTCAAACCCAGGATACCACATACAGAACTTACACGTTCTAACCATAATTAGTGGAGCAGATAACTGCAAATTTCAGGAGAATCGTTCAAATGGTGATGTAAGCATGACATTTGGTACATGTACCCTTCAAGGTCCATTCTTCTCAGAAATACCGCTGGCCACGCGAAAATCCAAGATGGCGGTCATTTTTCAAGATGGCTGCCGTGCCTGACCATATATTGCTTAATTTGTTTTTAATTATTACCTGGTGAACATTTTAAGAGAAAACTGTTTCTTGCTAACCAGATTAATGAGAAGCACTGGTTTAATCATTGTCATAGTCTATAATTGGAATTTTAGAATGGCATCCAAGATGGCGTCCATTAATTTCATATGTTCATATCTAAGCAACTACTGAACATATATACATGATTTTTGGTGTGCACATACATTCTTTGGGTCAGATAATCCAATGGAGCCATTTTCACATTTGTAGTAAGGACTGAGGCAGTGATGAGATCTTGCAAATATAATAGAGTGATGTCAACACACAACCAGGGCACACTGGTAACATCGCTGCTGTGCAACTCAGCATGGGGTTCAGTGTCAGCTTATTTTACTGTACTATACTATAAGTTGTAGTGTAGTTTAATTTAGTGTCCCAAATGCTTTCTAACAGCCCCATATCAATTAGCTACTAGACAGTAGTTGGTAGTTAGTAGATAGAGTTAGATAGCCGCACCTGAATTGACAGGGTGTGCCAGCGTGGGAGAGCCGAGCCAAGGGTAAGGGGGCTATACATGACTTGCTCATGTACTTACCTGGATGGTGTACAGATCACACGGGACTTAAATGGCACTGGATGAATGATCGGGCTAGATGTAGGTCACCCGAACCTAGTTGTATCCCATAAAGTAAAGTAACTTTGCTCTCTATTGCCAGGCATTGAGTGAGTTAATCCCCTTCTTCTTTGCCAATAACAATACAAATTATGCCAGGTGGCTTCCAGTCCACCTGAGGGACATGTTCACTCTGGAGAGCACACACCCTGAGCTGTCTCAAGAATTCAAGAAGGGAAACTTTGTTGTCCACAAGACAAGTCGTGACTTCTCCGCAATGGCCCTTGACCAAGCCCATGAGCAGGCCAATGCCATCATCAAGGCTGATGGTGGAGCCATTGGGCTCACTGAAGACCCAGCAGCACTTAGGCGATGGATGGTTGCTGGTCCTGAGGTAAGCCGTTTGGTGTCCCAGTATGAACAAGAGGCTCAAGCTAAAGAGTCAAGTGAACACACAGCTCACCACGAGCAAACACCGCAGGCACAGCTGACTTTCCTGGAAAGAGTCAAGCTGTCTCTGACTTTGAAAGAGTTGGGCAGTCCTCTCCAGGATGACAGTCAAGAGCTGTATTCTATTGACAACAAAGACATAGCTCACCCCTGCTCAGTGGAACTTCTGCAGATTCACTTGGAGAGAGGCCAAACTAAATTCCAGGACTTTTCTGAAGCCTTAGCAAATAATCCAGTTTCCTTCTATGAGTCAATCAAGAGGAACAAAACTGACTTCTTCAGGCAAGAATCTGCTCCTATTAAGCACTCAAAGCAAAAGCTTCTGAAGGAGGACTGCAAGCTCTTCTCAAAGCTGTTCATCTCCTGTCAGAGCAGACAGTGTGATCTGCAGGAGTTCTTCCAGCATGAGAATCAGGCATTCCCAGCTGCACTGAGTGAGGGTGGAAGGCTGTACACTTGCCAGAAGTCTCAACTGACCTCTATCTTGGAGACTCATGTTACATCAACAGACGAAAAACCAGAGACCGATGTCCTGATTGTAGATGGGTCTGCTTTGGTCCATGTCTTGCCACCAAAGAGAGGAAAGACCTTTGAGGGCTATGCAACTCTGGACTTCCTGCCATTTATTCACAGCTATGCTATGAAGTACAAGACAACACATCTTGTCTTTGATGTGTACAACCCATCCAGCCTCAAAGCCGAGACCAGGTCTCAACGTGGCCAGGGAGGAAGACGCAAGGTGACAAACAAGAACAGCATTCCATCCAATTGGCGTAACTTCCTTAGGCATAATGACAACAAGACGGAGTTGTTCCAGTTCCTGGCAGACAGGGTTGCCCAAATGTCTGCACCAAACTTGGTAATTGTCACAAGGGTATCTGCAGTCCTCAGCACTCATGAAACTGGTCTTCAAGGACTGGACAAGTGCTCTCATGAGGAAGCTGACAGCCGCATCTTTGTGCATGCCAAATATGCTGCAGAACATGGGAGCAAAGCCGTCATGGTCAAGGCAAATGATACAGATTGCAGTGAGTGCCTTTCCAGCCCTTCAGAGTTTGGGGCTAGATCAGTTATGGGTGGCATTTGGTCACGGTCAAAGCCGGCGCTGGATCAGTGTGCATGGCCTGTATCGCTGTATGGGGCAGGAGAAGGCTAAAGGCATGTTATTCTTTCATGCCTTCAAAGTGTGTGACACTGTTTCAGCCTTCCGTAACAAGGGAAAGAAAACTGCCTGGCAGACATGGGATGTTTGTCCAGAGGCCTCCCCTGTCTATTCCAAGCTGAGCCAGTACCCTCTTACAGTGGAAGATGGTGACCTGGAGATACTGGAGAGGTTTGTCATACTGATGAATGACAGGTCCAGCACTGCTACCACTGTGGATGAGGCCAGGCTTGACATGTTTGCCAGAAAACAGAGGCCTTATGAGGCCATTCCACCAACAAGAGCAACTCTGCTTCAGCACACTAGACGAGCTGCCTTCCAGGCTGGTTGTGTTTGGGCCCAAGCAACCCAGTGTCAACCAGAAGCAGAGAGTCCTGCTGACTGGGGATGGCAGAAGGTTGGTGAAGAATGGCACGTCTTCTGGACAGCCAACTCCCCCATAGCCAAGAGTTGCGAACAGCTGACCAAATGTGGCTGTAAATCAGACTGTCGTGGCAGGTGCAAGTGCTACAGGCTGGGTCTCTCCTGTACAGCTCTGTGCACTTGCAAATGTGAGGTGTGAGTCTTTGATTCTATGGTATTTTTACTAATGTTGTTTGTACTCAATGGATATGTATAAATGGTGTGAATTAGGCCGTTTCCTACGATATAATCTTCCTTCACTTTGTCTAGTTACTTATGACCCTAATGAGTTAATAATGTGACAAGTCTATCTAATTCTCTGACCTCAAAAATGTAGGATTAGATGAAAAAATCATTTGTCTAGCTCTACTAATAGCCAAGATATCACAAAATTTGTCTTTAACCCCAGAAGGCCGATACACTACTCAAATAGCACGGCTTTAAATAGCCTTTAAATAGCCTGCTGATGGCTGCTATTTACTTGTATGACGTCACGGTACTTTTGCGGTAATTTTCACCGAGTTCCAATATCACCGAAACTACCGTGATGTCAACACAATGGGTTTAAGGAAATTTCACTATGGCAAAGGTGCGTAAACACGGAAAATCACGGAAAAGTTACCTCACGAAAACAAGCAATATCTCAGTAACTACTGGGCCTATGGAGCTGAATTTGTTTACGAGACAAAAGCTGAAAGTGACCTCTCTCACGTGGTTTATGACTCATTTCTCTATCTTTATTCTTTGATTAGCTATTAAGCCATAAACACTACCAAAAATCGCCAAAAAAATCCGGCCTCCTCGGGTTAATGGTGGCCATCTTGGACGCCATCTTAGTTAAAGTCTAATATGCAACTGCTTTGGACAAAATTACCTTCACCTACCACGTTAGAGCCAAAAAAAAAAAAAATGGATTGGACAGCATTCATGTCTTTTTTCTTTCAATTAACTGACCCATAACAGTAGGGCTCAGTCAGATGTGTCGGCCTCTTGAAAAATGGTCGCCATATTGAATTTTTGCGTGGCCAGCGGTATGTGCTTTGAAAGTGAGCTTTGAAGAATACCTGTACCAAATGTCATGCTTGCATCACCATTTGAACGATTGTTTCACTTATCTGCTTCACTAAATACCATCAAGACAGTAATACGATAGTACAATGATAGGAATAATAAATCTACTGAATTAAAATGCTTACAATGTTCCGTAAGCCGCTCTGTGTACCAAGTCTGGCAAACTCATCCGCTTATGATTTGTGTCTGATGTTTCCATAAACGATACAGAGGTAGCGGTAGTGACTGATACCAAAAACTGTGAATAAAGCGTTTGAACAAATTTCCAACGTGTACTCCCCATACAATCACTCACACACGGTTGCACATGCATGCATGCACACACATGCACATACGCAATATATATATATATATATATATATATATATATATATATATATATATAAGAACATCATAAATACACGTGAGCTACTAAATGATTTTATGCTCTCAACGGGGCTCGAACCACCGACAGCCAGGACTATTGTCCATACTTTAACCAACTCCACCACGGCGTTATAAAGGATACTTAACCTTTTCCTATATATATATAAGAGAAGGGAATTTCTACTTTGTTTTCTTTTTTTGTGTTCTATATTCCAACTACTCCCTCTCGGGCATAGGCTGAGCACCTTTACGCTACACCGCTGAACACGGTGAGGCCCGTGAGACTAGGGATTGCCCCCATGTAACATATTTTTAATATGGGAATATGCATACAGTGCTATTTAATCATGGAACAATGAGGGTATCTTTTTGGCATTTCGGTGTGCTGTGGTAATGCACTGAAACTAGGTACAGCACAAATTCCATCCCAATAATATCTTCCCATTGACATATTGGGATTCGAACCCAGATCCATTGAATTACCAGTCTAGTGGCAAGACCACTCTGCCACACCTCCCCTAACTTGGAGAATGTATTTCAATTGATGCACTAGTCTAGGATCCATATTCCACGATACCATACAGGGATTTTTACAAGTAGCCTTCACGAAACTCGGGTTGATATTTACTTTAATTTAGTTCTAACTCAACGAAGCACGAGTGATCAATATATGATTTGCGTATGAATTGAAAAACATTCTTCAAGTAGGAATTCCCTTTTCCTTACTGTAAATAGGAAAACGTTAAATATCCTTTATCACACCGAGCATGGACAATCATCCTGGTTGTCTATATATATATATATATATATATATATATATATATATATATATATATATATATATATATATCTATATATATATATATCTACACACGCACATTGTATTTACATGTTCATAAAATAAGATACTGTTTTATCTTGTCTTTAACGCAATGTTGGCTTACTATGCTGCACGTGGAATATTCTTGCCTTTATATCATTATTATCATTTGCAATTCGATTATAAAATCCACATCAATGTTTGTTCTACCTCTTTAACAATACAGGCTTTGTTTTTTAAATAGATCATGATTTTATCCACAAAGTTGGACATGGATTCAAGAGTATATACATATAAAATGTGTATCTTAGTTTATCTTAAAATAGTGCTTGCATGTCGTTAGGCCACACATATAACATGCATAATGGTTACTCTCCCAATATTTCACATTCGGTATTATAATTACAGCTTTATGGTACATTACCTAACTGCAAATAACTTAAGTACAACGTAACATTTTAGCTGAACAAAAAATTGGTTCCATAACAAATTAGACAGGAACTTTGAAAAAAACAAATATATCAATACATTAAAATCAATTGTGTTAAACTTTCTTAAAATACAATTAAATTCATTGTAAAATATATTTCTACATCTAACTATGTCTTTATCAGTATTCAGATTATTATCAATAATAAAACCAAGGTATTTATCGTCAACAACATAGATTAAAATATTACCATTTCAGAATTTTCCAGGACAAAGTGTTCTATCGTTATTGCATTTATAAATAACACACATACTGTCATACTCTCGTTAATAGTTAGATCTAACGACCTTATCTAGTAAATCTTGAACATTTAATGGATAGGTATTTATATATGTTGCAACTCCACATCTGAACATAAATAGGCTAGTATCCTGTAGATTCAACCACTCAACACGGTAATGTCAGGAAGTAATATTCCAAATGACCAGTGAGACATCCAGACAGTTTGAGTGATGCAACTTGTTCGCTCGTGATCTTTATTTCGTCTACTAAATCTCTACAGGTCCCAGTGCTTGGCCTTTGTGCCTAAATCTTATCAATTCAATTCAATTTATTTCGTCTACCAACAATACTTGGTTGTCTCCCCATGGCGTGTTACAACTCTGACTTCTCGAAGCTTCATCGCCATTGTCTCGCTGTCTTACCTCACAATCTTGCCATCTTTCTTTTTCAAACGCCACCTATTGAGCAATGTTATATATATATATATACAGTATATACGGTATATATATATACATATACTCAATCTTGCTAGGTCAAATTAGGGTTGAATATAATTATGCACTGTATATGTTACATAATTTAGTCAACACACTTTGACGTCAGTGACAAACAAACCTGTCACAGTCTTAATTAACTTGTAATTATTCTAGGGACCTGACACGATACTTAAGGTATAATTACTACCGTCTCAGATATTCACCTTGATAATTCAGAGCAATTACCATTATCTCAGAGTTGAAGAGGGGGACTAGGAGGAATATATATTTGGATAATTATTGATAATACAAAATGATATACCGAGTATTGCCGTTATATCAGGACTTCCCTAGTGGTTAAGGCCCCATTAATTGCTCTTTCCATTCACATATGCATAGCCTACGTGAATTGCAGTTGGGATGTGTGTACATGCTTAGATTGATATACAAGATTCGAAGTTGCATAATAAATCGTAGGCAGTGTCCACCATTCTTTAACTGTCTTCGTGGTGCGTTGTATAAGGTGTTGATTTTCGGTGTGAGCATCCTGGGTTCGAATCCACGGACTGCCACATGTGTTTGTAAATTTCATAAATCGATTTTAGGAGTATAGTTGGTTGTTGGAAGGAACATAATAATTGATATTGGTTCAGGAGTGATTTATCGAGAGGACTTCCCTAGTGGTTAAGGCCCCATTAATTGCTCTTTCCATTCACATATGCATAGCCTACGTGAGTTGCAGTTGGGATGTGTGTACATGATTAGATTGATATGCAAGATTCGAAGTTGCATAATAAATCGTAGGCAGTGTCCACCATTCTTTAACTGTCTTCGTGGTACGATGTATAAGGTGTTGATTTTCGGTGTGAGCATCCTGGGTTCGAATCCACGGACTGCCACATGTGTTTGTAAATTTCATAAATCGATTTTAGGAGTATAGTTGGTTGTTGGAAGGAACATAATAATTGATATTGGTTCAGGAGTGATTTATCGAGAGGACTTCCCTAGTGGTTAAGGCCCCATTAATTGCTCTTTCCAGTCACATATGCATAGCCTACGTGAGTTGCAGTTGGGATGTGTGTACATGCTTAGATTGATATGCAAGATTCGAAGTTGCATAATAAATCGTAGGCAGTGTCCACCATTCTTTAACTGTCTTCGTGGTGCGATGTATAAGGTGTTGATTTTCGGTGTGAGCATCCTGGGTTCGAATCCACGGACTGCCACATGTGTTTGTAAATTTCATAAATCGATTATAGGAGTATAGTTGGTTGTTGGAAGGAACATAATAATATATATTGGATGAACCATTATATGTAGTACAGTAGGTTCTTATTATACTGGGAACAATATAATTTGAACAGAACACAAGTGTATTACATAATATGTTCTACGGTAATAACATATAATTATATCTTAGTCGTGTTAGCGGAATCATCAATGTTACTTACAAGGTATAGTTATAATCGGCAAAGTAACAAGGGGATAGTGTGTGTTGTTGTGTACAGTGATTAAATATTCTACATTAGTATGGATCCAGAAAATGGGAACAGCAATACTTTAAGTGTTTGCCGGGCATGACAGGCAACATTACCAGGGATGATTGAGCTTTCACATGGGAGTGAGGAAGGCCCGGTATCTTGTAGTCGGGCTGGGTCTTGTTCTTCTCTCGCCTCTCGTTCTGGCAACACGTTATTGAAGAAGTGTGTACTGAAGTGTGTAATATGACATATCTATTAAGAAAGCGGAATAGGATTATCGGAGCGAGCGGCATAGGACTTGTGATGCCAAGCGGAATACGACCTAGCACCTGGAGCAGAACATGACTTAAGCCAAATCATGCCAAATCTGTCCTTCGACTTGCCAAGCACTCTTTTATCAATAATAATAAATGCACTGAACTATCCAACTTAGCTCTTCCCAAGCTTTCTGGCATCTAGCCAAAAAGCTCTACAACAATTTGTCTTCCTCGTCTTGTCCTTCCCTTTTCCACTCTGATGGCACAACCATCACTTCTTCCTCTGACAAAGCTGAACTCTTCGCTCAAACTTTTGCTAGAAACTCCACCTTGGATGATTCCGGTGCTATTCCTCCCTCTCCACCCCCCTCTCTCCTACTGATACCTAATATTCTAATCTCTTCTAAAGATGTACTTTCTACCCTCTCTGGGCTTAATACTAAGAAGGCGTACGGTCTGGACGGTGTTCCTCCTGTTGCCCTCAAAAACTGTGATTCCGTGCTGACTCCCTGCCTAGGCAAACTCTTTCGTCTCTGTCTCTCCTTTAACTTCTTCCCTTCATGCTAGAAGTTTGCTCTCATTCAACCTGTCCCAAAGAAGGGTGACCGCTCTCAACCCTCCAACTATCGTCCAATTGCTCTCATCTCTTGTATCTCTAAAGTTCTTGAAACTAGTCTTCCTGCTAAATTTATTAAGCATTTCTCTTCTCATAATCTACTCTCAGATTTCCAGTATGGCTTCCTCAAGGGTCGCTCTACTGGTAATCTTCTTTGATATCTTACTAACTCTTCGTCATCCTGAATTCGGGACTTCGGTGAGATCTTTTGTATTGCACCAGACATATCGAAGGCCTTCGATAGAGCCTTGCACACATTTTTAATTTCTAAACTACCCTCCTTTGGTTTCTATCCCTCCATCTGTGCCTTTGTCTCTAATTTCCTTTCCGGCCTTTCCATAGTTGCGGTTGTGGATGGCTATCGCTCACTTCCTCATCGTATCAACTCCGGTGTTCCTCAGGGCTCTGTCCTATCTCCTATTCTCTTTCTAATTTTCATAGATGCTTTTCTCAACGGTACCCCCAGTCCAATCCATTCATACGCAGACGACTCTACCTTACACTAGTCAATTAGATTTCCAAAACGCCCAGCAATTCCTCAAAAACAAACGTAATGAAGCCACACTACACTTATCTTCTGATCTAACTACTATGTTCAATTGGGGTAGAGAAAACCTTGTTGCCTTTAATGCTTCCAAAACCCAATTTCTCCATCTATCTACCCGTCCGGAACTCCCAGAGGACTATCCCTTGTTCTTCAACATTACAAAAAGCAATCCTTCATCCTCTCTCAATATATGTGGTGTTTGTTCTTCTTTTGCTCTCACTTGGAAAGACCATATTACCAGTCTTGCTAAGGCAGCCTTGTAGAAGCTGGGTGTGCTCAACCGCCTCAAGGGGTTCTTTACCCCTGCACATCTTCTTGCTCTGTACAGGGGCGCAGTGCATCCTTGTCTTGAGTATTTTTCACTTGTGTGAGAAGGATCCTTTCACACCACACTCTAGACAAAATAGAAAGGAAGGCCTTTCGTATCATTAATTCCTACGCACTCACCAACTCTCTGCAATCTCTCTCTCTTCGCCGCAATGTTGCATCTCTCTCGTTATTCTATTGCTACGAAATTAATCAGTGCTCCTTAGAGCTCTTCAACTTTATACCACCTCCTCTACGTAGGGTATATGGGACCCATCTTGCAATACAATCCCACCCTTACTCTGTGCAACTCTCCAACCCAGGAATGAAACGTTACTCTCAGTCTTTCTTCTATTCAACAGCTGAGCTCTGGAACTCTCTCCCAGAATCAGTCTTTCCTTCCTCCTGTGACTTAAATTGCTTCAAACTCCGTGTGTTCAGGCATTGTGGCTCGAACGTCCCTTGGTTTTGGCCCTGTCACTCTTTCAACTATGGGAGAGGCACTCGCTACAGGCAGTTCTGCCTTTTGTCTCCCTCACATCCATAGAAAAAAATATATAAGTACAAATACTCAGGTACATACCCCATAGCTGGGGGAGACAACGCAACACAACATATAAAAACAAATTATAAAATTATGAAACATCTAATTCACCCAGCAGAAGACCCAAAGACCAAGGATCATTAAGGGCCTCCAGCACTTCCCCTGTCCTTGACTCGCCCACCTCACATCAAGGCATGACCCTTCATGTACTGTATACCGGCTCCCTGGGCCAGGCGCCTGACGGACTATTTTCTAGTCCAACTGGCACCCGACCCCCTCTCCCAACCACCACGTTATCACTCATCTATTCACAAACATTCCCTATTCATTACCACTTCTCTTGTCTTTTCTTCAGGCATATCTCTATCTTCCAATGCTTGTACTATACTAGACAATCTCTCCATCTGAACAGAGATCTTCCTATTCCTTTGGTAAGTGTATCTAAAATAATTTATGATAGTGTTTTGTATCTTAGAATATATATATATATATATTTCTTAATATACTGTATATATACAGTATATATATATATATATATATATATATATATATATATATATGTGTATATATATATATATATACACAATTACACATACGACTCACCGCAAGGGAGGGGGTATGCACTGAGAGAGCTCTGAATAACACTGATTGTTGTAATAGCGATAGAAGAGTGAAAGCGTTGCAAAATTGCGGCAAATAGAAAGATATTGTAGGGAACTAGTAAGAGGAGGTAAGTCGATGAGGCAAATGCTTTTGATTCTTCTTGTTCGAGAATTGCTGTATGGGTGGAGCCTCCCCACACATGCGAACAATACTCAATACAGGGGTGCACTGTGCCTCGATACAGAGCAAGAAGCTGTGCGGGGGTGAGGAATCCACGGAGATGGTTGAGCACACATAACTTTTGGGAAGCTGTTTTAGCAAGAGTGGTAATATGATCTTTCCAAGAAAGGTCGGTTGAAAAAGACACACCTAGAATATTGAGAGAAGATGAAGGGTTGATTTGTGTATTGTTGAAGAATAATTGATAGTCTTGTGGAAGATTATGATGGAGAGATAAAGGGAAAAATTGGGTCTTGGAGACATTGTAAGTAACAAGATTTTCTCTGTCCCAATCAGAATTAATTGATAGATCAGAAGATAGGCGTTCCATGGCCTCATCATATTTGTTTTGGCATTATTGCATCCTGGCTTAATTTGAATAGTTGAATAGTGTGATGTAGAATCGTCAGCATATGAGTGCATAGGACTAGAGGTACAGTTGAGGAGATTATTAATGAATATTAGATAGAGAATTGGAGACAGGACAGAACCCGGAGGAACATCGGAGTTGATAGGTTGATGGAGCGGTCTGAAAGGAAATTAGAGACAAAGGCACAAACAGAGGGATAGAAACCGAAGGAGGATAGTTTGGACATTAGAGATTTGTGCCAGACTCTATCGAAGGCTTTCGATATGTTTAGCGCAACAAAAAAAGTCTCACCAAAGCCCTGAAAGGAGTATGACCAAGAGTTAGTAAGATAGGGAAAACCATACTGGCAATCTGAAAGTAGATAATGGGAAGATAAATGCTTAATAAATTTAGAGTTAAGAATAGTTTCACAAATTGTAGAGATGCAAGATATGATAGCAATTGGATAGTAGTTGGAGGGTTGGGAGCAGTCAACCTTCTTTGGGACAGGTTAAATAAGAGCAAACTTTCAGCAAGAAGGAAAGACGTTAGAGGAAAGACAGAGACAAAAGAGTTTACCTAGGCAGGGAGTTAGCAAGGAAGGGCAGTTTTTTGCAACAGGAGGACCGTACACCTTCTTAGTATTAAGCCCAGAGAGGGCAGAAAGTACATCCTTAGAAGCGATCATGATCTTAGGCATAAATAAGTGAGAGGGGGATGGAGTGGAGGAGTAGCGCCAGAATCATTCAATGTGGATGTTTTAGCGAAAGTTTGAGCGAAGAGTTCAGCTTTGTCAGAGGAAAAGGTAATGGTGGTACCGTCAGAGTGGAAAAGAGGAGGGAAAGACGAGGAAGTGAAATTGTTGGAGAGGTTTTTGGCTACATGTCAAAAGGCTTGTGAAGACCTAGAGTCGGACAGCAGTAAAACAAGTGTGAGTAAACCAATAATTTGTGCGAGTTAGTTTGAGAGAAAAAAAAATGGAATGTATGCTTCCATGCCTTAAAGGATTGCCACAGTAATGCACTCAGCACTCTGTGAGTGTCCCCGGCCACAGAAGCAAAAATCATGTCATGGGAAATTAAAGAAGTATTGCCGATGAGCCTCACAGTCGGTGGTGCCAAAGTGCTACAAGAGCCGCCGGTTGGGGTGGTCAGAAGGCCGTGCTGGAGAGACAGAACAGGTGACAGAGATAAGGTTATGATCTGAGGAGCCCAACGGAGGGAGAAGAGTTACAGTGTAAGCAGAAGGATTAGAGGTTAGAAATAAGTCAAGAATGTTGGGCGGATCTCCGGGCCGGTCTGATATACGGGCTGAACGAACTGCTCAAGGTCATTTAGGATAGAAAAGATGTAGGTTTGTTCACCAGGTTGGTCAGTGAAATGAGAAGAGAGCCGTTGGTGGTGGTTAACATTGAAATATCCTAAGATGGAGATTTTAGAGAAGGGAGAGATGCATACAATGTGTTCCACTTTAGAAGATAGATAGTCAAACAAATTTGCATAGTCAGTAGATAATAGATAATGAATACATTTTGATGACACATTTGGAATGAGCGATAAAATAGTTTCTTATTGTATATAAAACAAATGTATTGCTTAACATAAACTAAATTATGACCGTGCAGACTTGGAAACAAAAAATCTTATATATCAATTTTCAATGTGATAATGTGATCTTAGGGGATTTTCTCCAGTTCTATAATAGTATGGGTGTAGCTATTTCTTTGGATGTATATCACATTACATGTAGAGGCAATGATTTTGGGTTAAAACAAACCGATAAAATACGTGTATCTGCTCGCGGTAGTGCGATTAGCACTTGGTAAGTGAACGGTAGTGATAATTCGTTTCAAAGAAACCTAATGAAAAGTGAGAGGGGTAAATCACTATGTTCTATGAATTTAGTTTGAGGACAGGTATATTAAAGAACACTCATCAGGCCAGAAAAAACGCCCACTTGTTTCACTTTGAATAGGGGGATGGATGCATGTGATACGATTTGTACCGAGCGAGAAGAAAGAACAGCAACGAGGGGAGAATGAAAATAAATACTGGAATATAAACAATATACCACAGAGATAGAGAGAGAGAGATAACATATATTAAAACATGCGTGACAGAGACATTGTTGATTATGATAAATATATATATATATATAATTATGTGTGTGTGTGTGTGTGTGTGTGTGTGTGACTGTGTGTGTGTGTGTGTGTGTGTGTGTATGTGAAAAAAGGGTAAAACAAACATGCATGAAGATTAACAGTAATATCTTCAAAAAATACGTATAGCAAATTAGGTATTCTGCTTATAAGACATGGGTATAACTTACTTTGGTATACATATTGGAAGAATTTAATTCAATACAAATGTTAAGAAAATTATATTTTGCAAGATGATACATGACATTAGTTCACCTATAAATAAGGGAGTGAAAACTCAGCTTAATTGTTTGTGCGTTAGTTTATGTGTTTTATGGAACTACAAAACTTAACTACACATATACTGTATATAGCCTACAGGACCATGTGAGATATATGGAGGCAAGGGGGAGATAGGGAAGGAGGAGGTATACGTAACAGATATGTGGAGGAACTGAGGTGTGACGGATATTGTGTGTGTGTGTGCGTGTGTGTGTGTGTGTGGAGGGGTGGGGGGAAGGGGACCAATTCTAAAATAGAATGATATAGATATGTATATATATTTGTTGTCACTTTGATTAAGTTGCCACTGTAAAACCCGCCACTGCATGAAAGTCGTCTGATGAACACTCGACCAAGAAACAATTGTTTACACTGGTGAGCTGTAAATAATCTAGTGTGAACGGAATGAATCGGATGAAACATACGTATGTGAGGTATTATCATAAGATGTCGACCCACTTCCAGAATGTTTAGAGCGTTATGTAAAGATTGTTTCTTGGTCGAGTGTACATAAGAATTCGACCCCATCACGCATGGTCAATATTTGTGTACAAGATTCTATACCAGGTTAGTAAATTCCCAAACATATTAGATGGTGTCACTGTGAATGCAGGATTCACTGATAGCCACTACGTTAAAGCATTCTGTAGTAAAACAATCCCAAAGTTCGGAGACTTTATTACTGATTGACCTGGCATTAAATAATATTAATTGTAGAGGGATTCATTTTTTTTCTAGAACCCCTTAGTTCACCCCTTTTCAAGAAGGGATAGGGGTCTCTATGGAGAGAGAGAGAGAGAGAGAGAGAGAGAGAGAGAGAGAGAGAGAGAGAGAGAGAGAGAGAGAGGTTACAATGGTGATTTAGATATTACATTTTTGTTTTTAGTATTGAACTTCTATATTTTCAACTTTTACGTTACTGTTCATTGCATTGAATAGGCTGACCAACATTTTTTTTCATTCACATTTTTAAACCTGTTTAGTTTATTAAAAAATGTATATGAGCTCTATGAATGGCCACACTAAAGGAGGTTCTTGTTAATGAGATATAGGAATGACATATGACAATAACAAAATAATTGATAGAACAATCTGATGAAATCCCATTTAATCATTAACTAGATGACATAACATAATAGGTTGTGTGTTGCTACAGCGCTCAATTCCGTGTCTTATTATCCTGGTTAGCTAACCACAATTTACACTCCCGCTACTGAAGTAACCTCGAAATGGCACCATACTATTTTTGCCGGCTTTACAATGACTCACAATTACAATTTACAATGTTTCCAATCACATTCAAACTGTGTCTGATGCGGAAATTCGCCCCAAATGTTTTTGGGCGCGGCCCGGCCGAGATTCGATCGCGGTCCCGCCACGTGGAAGGCGAGTGCTCTATCCACTACACCAAGAGTAGTACTCCACTTGGCATGATAGCTCAAGCAGATTTATGCATCAAATTCAGTTACAGACACTTTGCCACAATCCAGGCATTACATCACAATATCGTCCAGGTAGCGAAGACTCCGAGCGAGCGAAAGCGAGCGAGGCACAAGTCTGAGCATGTCAACTACAGCGAGGCTCCGAGACAACAATCACCAGCGACATCCCTTATTTCCGTCAGTTGCCGGGTCACACTCCACGGCGAGGAGGCAGTGCAGGGACCACCCCATCTGCTACGCTACCTCCCCAACGAACCGGGGTCACTCTGACATCATCTCTTGAGAATTTCTGAGAGCTCTAGCCTTAGCAACTGTGGTAGCCAACCAGTTAAGACAAGCCAGTACACCATGGGCATTTACTTAGCCTATATGTACAGCACCTCCAATTAAGCCTCTCAGATATCCCTTTACAGCTGCCACCAGTGAAGTGACTTCGAAACGGCACCATACTATTTTTGCCGGCTTTACAATGACTCACAATTACAATTTACATTTTTTACAATCACATCCGAACTGCGTCTGATGCGGAAATTCGCCCCAAATGTTTTTGGGCGCGGCGCGGCCGAGATTCGAACTCGGGCCCGCCACGTGGGAAGCGGCTGCTCTAACCACTACACCAAGAGAAGTACTCCACTTGGCATGATAGCTCAAGCAAATTTATGCATAGAATTCAGTTACAGACATTTTGCCACAATCCAGGCATTACACTACCCCCCCCCCCCCGTCCCTACCCCTTTAAAAAAAACAAAAAACAAGACCTTATTCCACATTACAATTTACAGCTAGGGAAAGTGAAGAACTTGTTGTGAGGGTTTGCTAGTCCTTTTCTCCCTGCCTGGGAATCGAGCAAGTGAACTTTCTTTTGAGGGCATAAGCTAATAACCATTACACCACAAAAAACACTGTTAGACAATATCCTAGATGCCCGCTACTGAAACCATATTAACTGATATGCCACAATGACAGGTCACAATGATTGCCACCAAACAACCCGGCCCACCACTACCAGTATTGCCAGCGCCCTGGTCATATATTACTCCCCTGCCAGAGACACCAAGAAAGAAGGGCCTGTGCCACGCTAGGAATATATCAGTCTCCTTCAATTGCTCGCACCAAAGAGAACGGAAGCAGACTGTCTCCCCTCCACAACCAACCAACAGATAACGAGTCTCCACGATCTGCTCCAGCAGCACTAGACCTACAATTAACACCTACGTGATAGAGGGATTCACCTTTGGCTATTTCATAAGCACCACCCCTGCCCTTCTTCCTCAAAAACTAGCCCCTACTTACCAACACTAAAAAGGGTAGAGGTCAGCATGCGGAGATTCTTCGGCAGCACCTCCAATGCTTACCCAGGCTGGAAGGAGAACGCTTACCCAGGTTCTCTACTGTTCTACACTTACCCAGGTGGATCAACCAGTGTCGCTTATCCAAGGCACTGTGACTTTATCAACTCTGCGAAGCAGAGTGGTATCGCGCACACAGATCCCGCCCGTATACCGTGCACCACCAGTCAGCTTGTCTGTCGTCGTCGTCGTCGTCGTCCGTCGTCGGCGTCTGTCTGTCCGGAAACTCCTCCTAGACCGTTTGATGGATTTTCACCAAATTTAACAGTTATATCCATTTGGTCAATGCAAAGGTCAGTCAAAAACAAAAATTCTATTTAACTTAAAGGTTAAGGTCAAAGGTCAAGGTTAAAAATAAGGTCAATATTTCATATTTTTTAGTTCTTACTCAAATGTCTTCATTTTCACTATACAGGTTACTGGTAACCTATATATCGTATTGACCAAATTGTAGGTAAATATTCTAAAGGATAAGGTCAAGGTCAAGGTCAAAGATCAAAATAGGTTTCTACTAGTATTTCTTATACTAACTGTTAGATTCTCACTAGGCTTACCATGTATATTCGGAATACCTCGGCCAAAGTCATACAAGAAACTACACAATTCCATATGAAAGGTCAAGGTCACAGGTCAAGGTCAAATAAAAGGACAATATGCTATTGTCTTTACTTTTCATGTAAATTTTACACAATTTGGTGAGATAGCTGCACTTTAAGTGAAAAGGAAAATAATAAATGTCGAGACATAAAAAGGTCAAGATAAATGTCAAGGTCAAAGATCAACTTTTATTATTTATTAAAAAAGATTACTCAAATTTTGGAAAACTGGCTGTGTTATGGCTTATTACTTATATATTTTATATATCAAATTTCACATAAATATTATAATAGTTAAGGTCAGATGTCAAGGTCAAAACAAGAGTATTTGTCATTTTCCCTAAATGCCTCCTAGACTGTTTAATGTATTGTCACCAAATTATACAGGCAAATTCAGTTGGTCAATGAGACAACCATCCACATTTATGTATTAAATTTTAAGTCAAAGGTCAAAGGTCAAGGTCACAGTATATAATCACTATTTGTAATAAATATGTTTTTATACAAATTACACCATATGCATAATGCTAGTTAATACGAACATTGCTGTTAAGCTAACTAAATCCTCGATAAGAAATTCTAAGGTCGAAGGTCAAGCTAAAAGGTCCAAATATGATTTTTACTAGTATTTCCTATTTAATGTAAGATTCTCATTAAATATAACATGCATATTCGGAATGCCTAGACCAAGGTCATACAAGAATAAACATAATTCCATTTGATAGGTCAAGGTCAAAGGTCAACGTCAAATATAAGGTCAATATGCTAATTTCTTTACTATTCATGTAAATTTCACAACATTCGTTGAGACAGTTGTGCTTTAACCCTTAATTAGCGGGGCCCGACTTAAGTCCGTATAAAAAAACCTGGACTATGTGGCGGGGCCCGCCTTTAGTCTGTGTGCAATTTTGGCGCAATACTAGCTCTGAGAGAGAGCCGAGCGGTGGGAGGAGCGTAGGTTGCCTCATGACCGCTCGCCACGACCGTCGTGGGCCCACTGACATGTACTCCACACTACTCCACCCTCCCTCACTCGCTACACACGTAATTATGTAACGAAATGACCGTATTTTAGCGATTTTGCCCTTCGGTTGCACGATCGTTGCAAGACAACCAGTGATCGTAGAAGGATGGTTCTGGTGTCATTGGAAAGCTCAATTAACGCCCTTTCAGGAATACATACTTGTATTACGCTCTGGCTCTTGTTTATGCATGAAAAGAGCACGGAAACAACGCCATTTATGTTAAAAAAAAAACGCTGGGCGGCACGGTCAAATATACCGCCTAGGCCGCTCGTTGAGTGTTAAGGGAAAATTAAAATGTTAAATTTCAGACATCATGAAGGTCAAGAGGAAGGTCAAAGGTCAAATTCAACTATTCCTTTAATCAGTGGTGGGCACGATTTCAGCTAATCAGCTAACAGCTAATAGCGAAGCTAAATATTTTGTTAGCTGGTTAGCTTTTAAGCTAACTTTGAATATCGGTAGAGGACCGATTAGCTTCCGATAAATTTACTGCCGCTAACAGTAAGTCAGCTATTCAGCTAATGTGCATTCACTGGTAAGAAAAAGTGTATTGGTCAAAAACGTTTGCAAACCCTAAATTGACACATATTTGTGTGAGTATGTAATTGCAACATTGCAACAGGCAGTATTACACTGACTATATCACGTCACATTCACATGTACAGTACACAATACAAGATTCATGAGTCATGTGTTGACATGAACGTCACAACGTGTCGTGAGCCTAGCGCCGACTTGAGAAATTCGCTACAGAAAAACTACGACATTTACATTTTCAAAATGTTACCATAGATATATTTGGGTATATATTTGTATTTACTTAACGTTATATAAGTTCCTATATTAGAAAGTCAATTTGTTTCCCAGGCAACCACAGTCTCAAATGCATTTTAGTTAATTGTTGATCAACAATAATTAATACTTATATTATTATTATAACTATTAACCCCTTCAGCACCATGATGTAATTTGCATTTTATTCTAGTTATCAGTTGATGATTTTCTTTAGCCTATGATCTACTTCTAGGATATAAAACTTAACTTTAGGGGTTAAGCTTATTAATTTTGTTCTACTGTCTATGCATATCTAAGTTTTCTAACTCAATAACAAAAATCTATTCGACAGAACTGTCGGTACATAGCTCATGAGTTATGACTCATGAGTAAAAAGTCATAATCATAAATAATTAATCAATCATAATTACTATAATTTTGTTATTATTTACTATCTAGCAATATCTTATCGTTCTTATGATATTGCATACAGACACTGTTGTACATAACTTACACGAGAATCATTATATTTCAATTTTTGCTACCGGTACTCGCTAATATATTAAATTTAACACTCAACAAGCGGCTAGGCTTGTAACTTCTACTATCTGCCAAGCGGGCAGATTTAACCTAAACGAGCTTCATTCCATGCTCTTTTTCATGCATAAAGAAGAGCCAGAGCGTAATACAATCATGTATCCGTGAAAGGGCGATAATTGAGCTTTCCAATGACACCTGAACCATCCTTCTACGACCACGGGTTGTTTTGTAAAGATCGTGCAACACGAAGGAAAAATCCCTAAAATACAGTAATTTCTTCAGTTTTTATCCTGTATTGCGGGACCAGGGATGTGGTGGGATGTGAAGACAGTGTCAGTGGCGGGACAACGTCCATGCGGAACGTTCAGAGCCCATCCGCGCTCCTCCCACCGGTCGGACTCTCTCTCAGAGCCGGTTATGTGCTCAACATCGCATGCGACTAAAGCCGGGCCCCGCTCTTTAGGCCTTGGTTCTCTACTCCGACTATAGCCGGGCGCCGCCAAAGGAGGGTTAATTTTGATTAACAGTGTCCGTAAATATTGTGATACAGTAGTAATACTGAACAGTCTTGTATTAATGTATGTACATAAATTTGATTGTAAGCTAGTATTTATTTGATTTGTTCATTTAATGATTTATGTACAACAGGATGCACATGCACATTCATTAATCATCTGGTCTTGGCATTCTATGATTCTTCTAGCCTATGTTTTGGAAAGCTGTGTCTAAGCAATAAACGACAACTACAACCTAATGCATATCATAGTTTTAGCTTTCTAGGTTTGTGTTTAAGGGTTTAAGAGGGAATAATCAAACCAATGCTAAATTCATATAATAAAAGTTAGCTGTTAACTGTTATCGTTAGCTTCCACTAATTTCTTTACCAATTTAGCGATTCAGCGTTATCGAAGCTAACGTTCTAAGTTAGCTGATTATCGGTTATCTCAGCTAACTTTTCGGTTAGCTGTGCCCACCACTGCCTTTAATACCTCTGAAACTAACTGATGATCTTTAATTAAATTTGACATATTTATTTGATTTTCTAGGGTTACATCAAAGCAAACAAAAATATAATCCTACATAAAGGTCAAGGTCACAGGCCAAGGTCAAAAGTTAACCTTCATCATCAAAACAATACTCAATTTTCGATAAGCTGACGACTTTTAGTTGCATTTTACTTAGATAACATATATTTCAATCATTATACCGGTATATATTATAATACTTAAAGTTAAAGGTCAAGGTCATGCTATAAATAGTCAAAATATTTCCATATTATTCACTACATCAGACGACATGTCCAGGGTAACAGCTGAGTCTCTCCTCACCCACCATCACCAACCATCCCTAGGCACCCACGAGTCCTCCTCTCCTTTACTTTGTTTTTAGTAATAATATGGTATGTTATTCACTAAAATGTAGCTTATCTATATGGTTTTTCTGTGTTTTTGTTTCTTTCTTTGTCCATATGTTATTCATTTATTATTCTCATAATTTAAACTTCAGTATTTTATCCCTGTTTTCTACCTTCCTTCATCCAGTTTCTTGGTACTTTATAGTAATTTAACCTACTTTTACAAATTGTATATTTGATTGCAAACTTTTTAATTTAGTTTTTGTTTTCCTTTTTAGGCTTGAGAATGACACATGTTGGTGTCGAAACGTCGCACATGTTCTAGAAAAATAAAGATGTTCCTTTACGCATTGGTATTGCTCTTCCTTACATATATACATAATATATATATATATATATATATATATATAAAGAGAGAGATTTGATTTGATTTTGCCCCAAGGGGCGAGTTTATTGAGCAGCGCCCCCAATCCTGTGAGGGGACAACCAATAGTAAGGCGATACATACTGCTCAAAGAGCCATTATTCCACTGAAACAACAGCATCGTCGTCTGGTTACATTCATATATGTGTTTATAAATCAGGTTGGCATTATTCAGATGTGTTATTATAGTTTCCTCATTTAATTGTCACATGGTCTGTATATACGTATCTCATAAAAAAAAAAAAAAACAAAAAAAAAAAAGCAAGCTTGTAGTGACTGAATTATTAATTGACAGGTTGTAAATAATAGCACTACAGAACTAGTGCAATCGTATGAGGAGACTATTCATATTTTCATTACATCAATGGTTATTGAGATCATAGTTAGCTGAATACAATTATTACAAAAATAGGCAATGGTATAAATCAACATAATACATAATTTAATACAGGCGGACATAATTATGATCCGGTTCGTTGTGCACTGGGAGCTAAGGTGTCTTGAGATCGCCTCGTACCCATACACAACGAACGTATTATAGTCTGCATGGTTGGTATCTAATTGAATATACTTAGTGGGTATTTCAAGAATGTCAGAGGGTAAGGAAATGTGATTTGTATATTAGAAGACTGTGATTAACGAGACGTGTAACATGTGGAGGGAGGTGGTAGAAAGAGAGGGATCTCGTTGGGGGTGGAAGTTTCGCTCCCAGGAATTTTCGTTCCTGTGGTATTTCAATAATAATAATAAAATAATAATAATAATAAGGGGACAACCACTGGTAAGGCAATACATACTGCTCAAAGAGCCATTATTCTACTGTAACAACAGTATCGTCGTCTGGTGTTATTATAGTGTCCTCATTTGATTGCCACATGTGCTGTATATACGTGCTCATGAAAAAAAAAAAAAAAAAAAAAAAAAATGTGACTGAATTATTAATTGACAGGTAAATAATAGCACTACAAAACTAGTGCAATCATATGAGGAGACCATTCATGTTTTCTTATATCAATGGTTATTGAGATCATAGTTAGCTGAATACAATTATTACATACATGATGTGACTAATATTTCGAACTACATAAATTATTATGCAATAATAGTACGACAAATATATTACAATCATATGAGGGACACTTCACATTCTTCATTACATCAACGGTTATTGAGGTCATAGTTAGCTGAATACAAGTCACATACATAATGTGACTAATATTACCAACTACCGAAGTTATAATGGAATTATAGTAATACAAATATTTTACAAACATGAGTGACATGGTTCAAATTCTTATTACAATAATGGTTATTGAGGGGATAGTTAGCGCAATATGACCAGTGGAGAAGTTTACATGCCGATAGTAATATAATATTTAGTAGGGTGTGGTTATGGGAGAGAGGGAGGGGGGTTGTAGGAGGTAGAGGAATGGGTGGGAGAGGAGGAGGAGTAGGGGGGGGGGGTTAGGAGGAGGAGGTAAGGTACTCCAGGGAGGAGGAAAGTGTGAGAGGGGATGTGTGTGTGTGTGTATGTGTTGGGGAGGGTGGGACATACTACATATAAATAAGTTGTTTAAGGCCAGCCATAGTACTGAAGATAAATATGGTAGTAAAAAAAAAAAAAAAAATCTTAAAAGGGAAAGTTTGAATTTCAACGCAAGTCTACAGATATCAGCAGTATCGCTTCATCGTACTTTTTTTTTTTTTTTTCTATGTGATTGAGGGAGGCAAAAGGCATAACTGCCTATAGCGAGTGCCTCCCCCATAGTTGAAAGAGTGACAGGGCCAAAATCAAGGGACGTTCGAGCCAAAATGCCTGGACACACGGAGTTTGAAGCAATTTAAGTCATAGGAAGAGGGAAAGACTGATTCTGGGAGAGAGTTCCAGAGCTCAGCTGTTGAGTAGAAGAAAGTTTGAGAGTAACGTTTCACTCTTGGGTTGGAGAGTTGCACAGAGTAGGGGTGGGATTGAGTTGCAAGACGGGTACCACGTGCCCTACGTAAAGGAGGTGGTATGCACTGGGATAGCTCTGAGGAACACTGATTATTATAGTAGCGATAGAATAGCGAGAGAGATGCAACATTGCGGCGGAGAGAGAGAGATTGCAGAGAGTTGGTGAGTGGACGGGAGTTAATGATACGAAAGGCCTTCCTTTCAACTTTGTCTAGGAGAGCAGTGTGAGAGGAACCTCCCCACACATGTGAACAATACTCAATACAAGGGCGCACTATGCCCCTGTACAGAGCAAGAAGCTGTGCAGGGGAAAAGAACGCCCTAAGGCGGTTGAGCACACCCAGCTTCTGGGATGCTGCCTTAGCAAGACTGGTAATATGGTCCTTCCAAATGAGAGCAGAAGAAAAAGAGACACCAAGAATATTGAGAGAAGATGAAGGGTTGATTTTTGTATTGTTGAAGAATAAGGGATAGTCCGCTGGGAGATCCTGAGGGGTAGATAGATGGAGAAATTGGGTTTTGGAAGCATTAAAGTTAACAAGGTTTTCTCTGCCCCAATTGGAAATAGTATTTAGATCAGAATTTAAGAGTTCTATGGCTTCATTACGTTTGTCGTTGAGGGATTGCTGGCTGGGGCGTTCTGAAAAACTAATGGAGTAGTGCAAGGTTGAGTCGTCTGCGTATGAATGGATGGGAATTAAGGTACAGTTAAGGAGATCATTTATAAAAATTAGAAAGAGAATAGGAGATAGGACAGAGCCCTGAGGAACACCGGAGTTTATAGAGTGAGGAAGTGAACAATGGCCGTCCACAACCGCGGCTATGGAACGGCCGGAAAGGAAATTAGAGACAAAGGCACAGATGGAGGGATAGAAACCGAAGGAGGGTAGTTTAGAAATTAAAGATTTATGCCAGACTCTATCGAAGGCTTTCGATATGTCTAGTGCAATAGAAAAAGTCTCACCGAAGTCCCGAAAGGAGGATGACCAAGAGTTAGTAAGATATGAAAGAAGATCACCAGTAGAGCGACCCTTAAGGAAGCCATACTGGCGATCTGAGAGCAGATTATGAGAAGAGAAATGCTTAAGAAATTTGGAAGCAAGAATAGTTTCAAAAACTTTAGAAAGACTTTAGTAAGAGAATGACAGGAAAGTTTGAGCCATAAAGTTGAGAATTCAATACAATATATCAATAAGTAAGGAAGGAAACTGTATACGTGCAAAGATCAAGATTCAATTAAGTTTAGTAGCAACACAATATTCAGAATGAAGATACTAGTAGTCCTCCGGGAGGGATATGCCGCATATCCGAAGGTACTTAATTGTAGTTCAAACCATTAGCAGAGAATATTGAGGACAATTATGTTGCTTACATATGCAAGGGTCATGTATATTGGCTTGCAAAAGGATATGAATTGGCACTTAACAGAGTATTTAAATAAATGCTGTGTTAGAGGCTCAGAGGGATATGCATATACTGTACATTGTTAATCTATTAAATGAGAATAGCAGGTATAAGTAAAGAAATACTGACTGGTATTATAAGTGTGACATGATCAATGAAAATATGAAATCGTGTAGAGGCCGTTACAAAGGGTTTAAGTGTGACCTTGTAAGAAAGAAGAGATGTGTGGAGGGCAAGGGGTGCATACTTATAAGGTTCATGTTTCATGTTTACAGTACATATTATTGTGGGGGGGCAAAGTTCTTGTGTTTTTTTAGTATGTTTTTGATTACGTTATTCTTTAGCATGTATATTGCTTGATCCTCAATTGTGGTTAACTGATTATTCCTGTATTCCCTAATCATTGGGCATTCCAAGATATAGTGCTCGAGAGAGTGTTTGTTGGGAGCTCTGCAAACCCTACATTGCCTGTGCTCTTCTTCTACCTGCCAATTCAGCTGCCATGGATAACAATAGCCAAGCCTTATTCTTGCATGTACTGAGTCTACCCACCTACTCGTTGTATGTTTGCCATAAGTGTATTTGGTCGTAAATGCTACTTTATTGTAGTAGTTTATAGATCGGCTGGTATTATGATGTCTAGCTCTGTCTTCATCCACTCTTTCTGCTTGTGTCTTTTTAATTATAGTTCTCATTTGTTTCAATGACAGTTCAAGAATATGATCAGGTTCTTCTTTCTCTGAGGCCTCCTTGGCAAGCTTATCTGCCCTTTCATTGCCGGGGATGCCTACATGTGAAGGAATCCAGGCAAATTTGACCCCTAGCCCCTTCTCCCTTACACATGTTATCCCCCGTCTGATATCTTGTACAAGGAAAGGATAGGTGGGTTGGGGGCTAGAGATAGCTTCCAAGGCCGCCCTGCTGTCAGATAGGATAAGAATATTCTTTCCCCTTCGAAAGATACTCCCAATTCCCATCGCTATTGCCACCACCTCAGTTTGAGTGGAGAAGGCCCAGTCCTGTAGCCTGGATAGTTCATCGTCTTCCTGAGCAAAGTTGCCACCACTCATAATAGTGATGGCAGCTCCTGCCCTCCCAGTTACGGTGTTAAGTGAGCCGTCACAGTATACCTGATCAGTGTTCTCATCTGTTATATCTTCTATTAGTGACAAAGTTCGTCTTCAGAGCGTAGGACGGGATCTCAGACTTTTTTGTGTCGAGTTGAGTCACTATAATCTCAATAGTGGCCTCTTCCCAGGGCGGAAGGGGGACACTCAATTGCCGGTCATCTGGATGGTAGTCTGTAAGCTGGCTGGGCGGGGTGGGGTCAGTCAGTTGCCAGTCACCGATATAGTAGTCTGTAAGCTGGTAGTCAAGAATGTCAGCAGCAGTTACATGTGGCCAGTCCCTGCCTTTTAAGTCATCTATTCTAAGTAGCTCCATTAGTGCAGTCTTAGGTCGTGTTTCTCTGTCGTCTCTCAGTGTTCGTATGCCTATTATCATATTTGTTTATTTTATTCTATCAGTGATGGACGATAGATTTAACTCATATCTAAGATTTTTTACCTTGACATTTCTCGGACATCCAAAAATAAGTCTCATGGCCTCATTTTGCAGTTTGTCAAGTTTTTCGATCTGATTAGCAGGTAGACAGGAGAGAGCAGGTGCATGGTAGTCAATTACTGATCTAATATAGGCAATGTACATGGTCCTGAGGATAGTGATGGAGGCACCCAAGCCTTTCCATGACATTATTTTAAGGGGCCTTAGTCGTCTTTTACAGGTGTTCATTACATGATCATATTCAGCATTATTACCCTGTAGTCCCCCAACATACACTCCCAGGTATTTATAATAGTCTACCCTCTCCAGTACATTACCATGGAGATGTAGAGGCTTGTTATGATTCCAACCTTTTGTTATGGCTTTTGTTTTGTTTGTTGATATTACCAGGCCTAATTGGTCACAAGCTTCTCCTACCAAGTCTAGGGCACGTTGCATGTCCCTGTGACTATCGGCCTGGATCAAAATATCATCAGCATAGCTTTCACAGATCACTCCTCTGGGAAGAGAGAAAGAGAGATAATAGCTCTATTCTGAACATGGGAGGTTGTGTAATATTTGAAGTTGACAATCTTTCTGTTCTAGGGGTAACTTTTGAGAGATATTTCAAATTTGAGCAAAAAAACATAGCAAGTCAAAACAAGCGTAATCTTCAATTCTATGCAAAATCATATATGAGAGTGAACGCCTTTATCATTATGCACATCAGTAAGAACTAGCGTTGTATCCTCTGCTAAAATAAACAGTCCACCACAGATTCCCACCTACACTACTAGATCAGTTTTAGATTGCCTAGACCACACACCACACACTCACAACACTGTTTCACATACAAATTATAATTTATGTGGAATAGCTTAAGTTGTACTTTGAATAAACTTTAAACATATAATATACAAATGTTGAACATATGCATTGATATCTATCACTAAGAATAGTGGGTAATTATAGGTAATTATAGGTAATTATAGGTAATTATAGGTAATTATAAATATATCGCTTACGTTTTATTATGAAATAACCGTCTGAAGATAGTGACTGTGAAAAGTTATCATCTATTTCACTCTATCAACACATGTATTGTGTATTGGAGAAAGTTCTAACGGAGACAGAAGAGGGAGGAGGGATTATAAAAGAGAGTTAATGGACAGGAGAGGATATAACAGGAGGGAGTAGAAGAAGCTGCAAAGGGTAAACTAACCTGCAATAGATGAACGATAAACTACAATAGAAAAAAGGTATCTGCAATAAGGAAAACAAATGCAGTGCAGACAACATTCTGCAATATAATAAAATTTTGTTGTTGGGAAAAAGTTGGAAAAGACAATATAAGCTGCAGTAAGGAAAATAAACTGCATACGAATATCAAGCTGCATTAAAAAGACCCACACCGAAGGAGAACAGCTGTGATAGGATGAAAAGGAAGCTGCAACAGGGAACAGATCATGGAAACAAAGGAGATATATCAATAACAGGGGAAATATATAGCTGTAACAGGGAGACTATATAGCTGTAACAGGGAGAATATATAGCTGTAACATGGAGACTATATAGCTGTAACAGGGAGACTATATAGCTGTAACAGGGAAAATATATAGCTGTAACAGGGCAAATATGCAACTGCATCAGGGAGAACATTAAGCTGTATCAGTGAGAACATGAAGCTGTATCAGTGAGAATATAAAGCTGTAACAGGGAGACTATAAAGCTGTAACAGGGAGACTATATAGCTGTAACAGGGAAAATATATAGCTGTAACAGGGAAAATATATAGCTGTAACAGGGAAAATATGCAACTGCATCAGGGAGAACATTACGCTGTATCAGTGAGAACATGAAGCTGTATCAGTGAGAATATAAAGCTGTAACAGGGAGACTATATAGCTGTAACAGGGAGACAATATAGCTGTAACAGGGAAAATATGCAACTGCATCAGGGAGAACATTAAGCTGTATCAGTGAGAACATGAAGCTGTAACAGTGAGAATATAAAGCTGTAACAGGAAGACTATAAAGCTGTAACAGGGAGACTATATAGCTGTAACAGGGAAAATATGCAACTGCATCAGGGAGAACATTAAGCTGTATCAGTGAGAACATGAAGCTGTATCAGTGAGAATATAAAGCTGTAACAGGGAGACTATATAGCTGTAACAGGGAGACTATATAGCTGTAACAGGGAAAATATGCAACTGCATCAGGGAGAACATTAAGCTGTATCAGTGAGAACATGAAGCTGTATCAGTGACAATATAAAGCTGTGACAGGGAGACTATAAAGCTGTAACAGGGAGAATATGCAGCTGTATCAGAGATAATATGAAACTGTAACAGGGAGAATATGAAGCTGTATCAGGGAGAATATGAGGCTGTATCAGGGAGAATATGAAAACATAACAGGGAGATTATCGCGCTGGAGCAGAGAGAAAATGAGGCTGTAACAGAGAGAAGCTGAAGCTGTATCAGGGAGAATATGAAACGGTAACAGGACAAATATGAAACTGTATCAGGGAGAATATGAGGTTGTATCAGGGAGAATATTAAACCATAACAGCGAGATTATCAAGCTGGAACAGAGAGAAAATGAGGCTGTAACAGAGAGAAGCTGAAGCTGTATCAGGGAGAATATGAAGCTCTAATAACGAGATGAAGCTCAAACAGGGAGAAGATAAAGCTCTAACAGGGACAACATGGCTCTTTGACAGGGATAAGATGACGCTCTAGCAGGGAGAAGATAAAGCTCTAACAGAGAGCAGATAATGCTCAAACGGGGAAGATAAAGCTCTAACAGGGGAAATATTAAGCTCTAACAGGGAGAAGATAAAGCTCAAACAGGGGGAAGATAAAGCTCTAACAAGGAGCATATCAAACTATATCTATGATATGAGATGATGTCGCTATAACAGCATATCAAACTATATCTATGATATGAGATGATGTCGCTATAACAGCATATCAAACTATATCTATGATATGAGATGATGTCGCTATAACAGCATATCAAACTATATCTATGATATGAGATGATGTCGCTATAACAGCACATCAAACTATATCTATGATATGAGATGATGTCGCTATAACAGCACATCAAACTATATCTATGATATGAGATGATGTCGCTATAACAGCACATCAAACTATATCTATGATATGAGATGATGTCGCTATAACAGCACATCAAACTATATCTATGATATGAGATGATGTCGCTATAACAGCACATCAAACTATATCTATGATATGAGATGATGTCGCTATAACAGCACATCAAACTATATCTATGATATGAGATGATGTCGCTATAACAGCACATCAAACTATATCTATGATATGAGATGATGTCGCTATAACAGCACATCAAACTATATCTATGATATGAGATGATGTCGCTATAACAGCACATCAAACTATATCTATGATATGAGATGATGTCGCTATAACAGCACATCAAACTATATCTATGATATGAGATGATGTCGCTATAACAGCACATCAAACTATATCTATGATATGAGATGATGTCGCTATAACAGCACATCAAACTATATCTATGATATGAGATGATGTCGCTATAACAGCACATCAAACTATATCTATGACATGAGATGATGTCGCTATAACAGCACATCAAACTATATCTATGATATGAGATGATGTCGCTATAACAGCACATCAAACTATATCTATGATATGAGATGATGTCGCTATAACAGCACATCAAACTATATCTATGATATGAGATGATGTCGCTATAACAGCACATCAAACTATATCTATGATATGAGATGATGTCGCTATAAAAGCATATCAAACTCTCACGTCAAACTTTCTACTCAATGGAAGGAAAGTAATATCGTGAATGATTCCTAATTTGTCATATTTCGATAGTAAATGTATTGTCTAGCAACATATCTGAACACCTTTGTCATATTTCGATAGTAAATGTATTGTCTAGCAACATATCTGAACACCTTTGTCATATTTCGATAGTAAATGTATTGTCTAGCAACATATCTGAACACCTTTGCTTAGACATTAGAAACAAATCTGACATTAGATTATTTTAGGTAGCTGAAATAATTAATAACAACAATAATGAATTCACAAGCATCCACATCAGCCAAGAAAAAACGCTCCTCTGCTCCACTTTGAATAGGGGAATGGATGCATGTGATACGATTTGTAGCGAGCGAGAAGAAAGAACAGCAACATGGGAAAAGCAGAAATAAATACTGGCATATAAACCATTTACAAGAGAGAGAGAGAGAGAGAGAAGGGGGGGGGGGGAGTGAGGGTCGGGCTTACATCAAAACATGCGTGACAGAAACATTAATAACTGATTATGATAATACAATATATATTTCCCAGGGGGAGATTGTAGGCACCAATCGAACAGGGCTATACCCAGGAGAGGCTATAGGCATTTGATAAGGAGTCGGTGGCACTCCTGTTTCATTTGCTTGGCATTACTAATTTCCTTTGTGCCTCACGTACACTGAGAGTAATCCAGCTCGCTCTCGCAAACACCTACTCCTCCTATCTACTTCACTACACTAAACATGCAAACCACACTTCCTTCTTCCACAACAAAAAATTGTTCAATTGATGATCATACGGGGTCCCTCGGAGTCCCCAGAGGGGGGGTGGGGGGGGATGAATGCCCCCACACCCGCCTCCTTTCGGCCTTCCCCCTCTAAATGCTCTGGACCACGGCCTGTCACTCTTACTATCAACTTTTCCAAAATCCGAGGCCTTTCCTCTAATTTTCCCTCTGTAGAACACCACCTCTCTTCTTATAAACCTGACCTCGTTTTCCTCACTGAAACTCAGGTGTCTGAAGCAACTGCCAGCAGCCCCTTCTCTGTATCCTCCTACTTTCTCTATCCTAGTTTCAAAGCCAAAGGCGGATGTTGTGTATATGTGCACAATAAACTCACTTGCTCTCGTGTTCTCAATTTCGACTCTAATTCTCAACTTTATGGCTCAAACTATCCTGTCATTCTCATACTATATATTTCTGTGCTGTCTATCTTTCCCCTAACTCTACCGACTTTCCCAAATTCTTTGACAATCTAAACTCTAAAGTGGAACACATTCTATCCATTTCTCCTTTCTCAGAAATCTCCATCTTAGGAGATTTCAACGTTCACCACTGCCAATGGCTCTCCCCTCACTACTGACCAACCTGGTGAACAAGCCTACGTCTTTTCCATCCTAAATTACCTAGAACAGTTTGTTCAGCAACCCACCCGTATCTCGGATCGCTTCGGAGATCGGCCCAACATTCTTGACTTAATTCTAACTTCCATCCCTTCTTATAATGTCGATCTTTTCTCTCCTTTGGGCTCCTCCGATCATAAACTTATCTCTGTCACCTGTCCTATCAATCCAGTATGGCCACCTGATACTACCAGCCGGCGGCGCTTGTGGCACTTTGGCGCTTCCGACTGTATTTCTTTGATTTCCCATGGAAGGATATTTGCCCGTGGCCGGGGACCCTCGGAGAGTGCTGAACGAATTACCGAGGTAATCCTATCAGGCATGGAGGCATGCATTCCATTTTCTTTCTCACAGACTAATGCACACAAATCTTGGTTTACTCACGCTTGTTCTACTGCTGTCCGCAATAAGGAGGAAGCATTCAAACAGTACCGACGCCTTAAAATTTAAGAATCTCAATCTTCTAATGTTTCGGCCCGGAACAAAGCCAAATCTGTACTTCGACTTGTCAAACACTCCTTCATCAATAATAAATGCACTGAACTTATCCAGGGGAAGAGGGTTGTAGGAACGCTGAAAGCAGTAACAAGAAATAGGGTGGTCAGTATGGAAGTGAAGAAGTCCTTGCTTGACAGTGTGGTAACCCGACACTGACTTACGGAAGCGAAGCATGGACGTTGGTTGAGAGACTCAGACCCGGAGTGAGAGCAGTGGAAATTAATTACTTAAGAAGTGCGTGCGGAGTTACATGGAGGGATAGACAGACTAATGAGGAAGTAAGGAGGTGTGGTGTGGAGGTAGATGTGCTGGAAAGTGTGAAAAGGAACAACTTGAGATGGTTCGGCCATATGGAACGCATGGAAAGCGAGAGAATGACTAAGAGGGTGTACGAGGAGAGCGAGGTGGAGGGACAGAGAGGGAGAGGTAGACCGAAAGAGAGGTGGAAGGATGCAGTGAGGAAGTATATGAACGAAGGCGGTGCTGGTTGGGGGGAGGTGCGTCGACTGACTGGGGACAGTGGTGCATGGGGGCGGTTCGTTCGTGGCCACACCTTCGGGGATCACGGCGTCGGGCAATAGATAGATAGATAGATAGAACTTATCCAACTTAGCTCTTCCCAAGCTTTCTGGCATCTAGCCAAAAACCTCTCCAACAATTTTTCTTTGTCATCTTTCCCTCCCCTTTTCCACTCTGATGGAACAACCACCACTTCTTGCTCTGACAAAGCTGAACTCTTTGCTCAAACTTTCGCTAGAAACTCCACCTTGGATAATTCCGGTGCTATTCCTCCCTCTCCACCCCCCTCTCTCCTACTTATATCTAATATCCTAATCTCGTCTAAAGATGTACTTTCTACCCTCTCTGGGCTTAATACTGAGAAGGTGTACGGTCCGGATGGTGTTCCCCCTGTTGTACTAAAAAACTGTGCTTCCGTGCTGACCCCCTGCCTAGGCAAACTCTCTTGTCTCTGTCTCTCCTCTAACGTCTTCTCTTCTTGCTGGAAGTTTGCTCTCAATCAACCTGTCCCAAAGAAGGGTGACCGCTCTCATCCCTCCAACTATCGTTCAATTGCTCTCTTCTTTTGTATCTCTAAAGTTTTTGAAACTAATTTTACCTCCAAATTCTTAAGAATTGATATTCTCATAATCTGCTCTCAGATCGCCAGTATGGTTTCTTTCCTGGTGATCTTCTTTCATACCTTACTAATTCTTGGTCATCCTCCTTCGGGACTTTGGTGAGACCTTTTCTATTGCGCTAGACATATTGAAGGCCTTCGATAGAGTCTGACACAAATCTCTGATTTCTAAACTACCCTCCTTCAGTTTCTATCCCTCTATCTGTGCCTTTGTCTCTATTTCCTTTCCAGCCGTTCCATAGCTGCAGTTGTGGACAGACATCGTTCACTTCCTCATCGTATCAACTCCGGTGTTCCTCAGGGTTTTGTCCTATCTCCAATACTCTTTCTAATTTTCATAAATGATCTTCTCAACTGTACCTCCAGTCCTATCAATTCATATGCAGACAACTCTACCTTACAATATTCAATTAGTTTTCCAGAATGCCCCAGCAAACAATCCCTCAAAGACAAACGTAATGAAGCCATACAATACTTATCTTCTGATCAAACTACCATTTCCAATTGGGGCAGATAAAACCTTGTTGCTTTTAATGCTTCCAAAACCCAATTTCTCCATTAATTTACCCGTCGTGAATTCCCAGAGGACTATCCCTTATACTTCAACAATACAAAAATCAACCTTTCATCTTCTCTCAGTATTCTCGGTGTCTCTTTTTCTTCTACTCTCTCTTGAAAGGACCATATTATCAGTCTTGCTAAGGCGGGTTCCCAGAAGCTGGGAGTGCTCAACCGCCTCATGCTGCCTCAAGGGGTTATTTACCCCTGCACAGCTTCTTGCTCTATATTAGGGCACAGTGCGTCCTTGTATTGAGTATTGTTCACACGTATGGGGAGGATCCTCTCACACTGCACTTCTAGACAAAGTAGAGAGAAAAGCCTTTTGTATCATTAACTCCTGTCCACTCACCGAGTCTCTGCATTATCTCTCTCTTCACCGCAATGTTGCATCTCTCTCGCTATTCTATTGCTACTTCAATATAATTAGTGTTCCTCAGAGTTCTCTTAGTGTATACCACCTCCTCTACGTAGAGTACATAGTACTCGTCTTGCAATAAAATCCCACCCCTACTCTGTGCAACTCTTCAACTCAAGATTGAAACGATACTCCCAATCTTTCCTCTATTCAACAGCTGAGCTCTGTAACTATCTCTCTGAATCCATCTTTCTCACATCCTATGACTTAAATACCTCCGTTTGTCCAGCCATTTTGGCTCGACTGTTCCTTGATTTTGGCCCAGTCACTCTTTCAACTCTGGGAGAGGCACTCGCCACAGGCAGTTTACAGATTTGCCTTTTGTCTCCCTCATCCACATAGAAAAAATAAAAATAAATATATATATATACTGTATAATTATACAGTATATCTATCTATCTATCTATAAGCTCAGGCCCATTCCCCACTTTGGCTATTTTAAATTTGTATTTTCCTCTATTTTATTATTATTATTATTATTTATTTTTTTTGGGGGGGGGGCCGACTCAAGACAGAGCAAGAACAGGTAAACACAAAACACAAGACAAAACAACGAACAAACACAGACAAAACACAAAATTCACACACATCTAGGTCACCCAGGAGAACACCCAGAGATCAGGGTCACCAAGGTCGCTCCAGCACTCCCCCGGCCCCCGACCACCCGGAGAGGCTCCGATCTCGGCAGGCAGACATGCAGCGGAGCCAAAGCCACAAGCCCGCCCACCACACTTCCAGGCACACCCTTCATATTAATCGTCTCCCCGGGCCAGGCGCCTGATGGACTATTATCTAGTCCAACTTGCACCCGACCCCTTCCCCCAAATGACCACGTGTTCACTCAACTATTCACAAGTATGCTCCATTAATTCCTGTTTATTACCACTTCCTTTGCCTGATCTATAGTCATTCCTCTATCATCCAAAGCTTGTCTTACACAGTCTCTCCATCTCAATGGGGATCTTCCTGCCTTTCTATCTCCCCTTATATCTGACTCATATATTCTCTTTGTAAGCCTTTCATCTCCCATTCGTTCAACATGACCATACCAGCTCAGCACCCTTCTGTCCACTCTGGCTCACAAATGTTCCTGCTGCCCCACTCTCCTACGTATCTCTTCATTCATCAATCCGTCTCTACGGGTAACTCCACACATACTCCTCAAGCAGCTCATCTCCATCACATCCTGCTTTCTTCTCTTCTTTTTCTTCAGAGCCCATGTCTCAGCCCCATACATCACTGTTGGCACAACAATTCCTTGATACATTGCACCTTTTACTTTCATTCCGAGATTTCTCGTCTTCCACATACTTCCCATTGCTCTGAAAACCTTCCTTCCTTCACACACTCTCTGTTTTACCTCCATTTCCATACCTCCACTCCTGCTTATTGATCTTCCTAGATATTTGAAACACTCTACTTGTTCCATTGTTTCCCAGTATATATTTACAGTATATACTATATATATATATATATATATATATATATATATATATATATATATACAGTATATATATATATATATATATATATATATATATATATATATATATATATATATATATATATATACTGTATATATACTGTATATATATATATATATATATATATATATATATATATATATATATATATATATATATATATATATATATATATATATATATATATATATGTTTGTATGTGTGTGTGTGTGTGTGTGTGTGTGTGTGTGAAAATGGTAATTCAAACATGCATGAAGGCTAAGAGTCATTTCTTGAAAATACTTCTTGGTTTAGTCATTCAGGAAACGAATAACAAGTTAAATGTTTTGCTTATTGGATATAGGAATGTTTTTATGTTTGTCTTAAAGTTTCTAATAGAGGTACGCAACAAATTGTTATATATATATATATATATATATATATATATATATATATATATATATATATATATATATATATATATATATATTGCAAGAGTTTATTTAATTATAAATGGTAAGAAATCAATATTTTGTGATATCATATATTTCATTATTTCAACTTTAAAAATGAGAGTGAAAACACTGCATAATTGTTTGTGCGTGAGTGTGTGTATATTATTGATAAACAAGAGCTAACTACACATAGAGATAAAGTACCATGTGAGATGTATGGAGTTAGAGAGCCAGGTAGGGAGAGAGTTTGAACACAACAGTTCTGTGGAGGAACTCAGGCGTGACGGATATTGTGTGCCAGGTATGTGTGTGCGTGTACTATAGAGACACCAGAGTTAACTACACATATAGATACAGGACCACGTGAGATATATGGAGGCAAGCGGGAGGTAGAGACGGGGGACATATTATACGCAACAGATCTGTGGAGGAAGTGAGGCGTGGTGGATAGTGTGCGCCGGGTAGGTGTGTGTGTGTAATAATAATAATTTTAATCGTCGGTTTATTGTTCACAGTACAATATACCTTAAGTACAAAGCCACATGCGACCTTTGGTGACCGTGAGGTGCCGAGTTCCCACCATAGAACATACGTAGATGCACTTGTGAGAGTACTTGTAGGCTAACACAGGCTGATGGCTGAGCAGCCTTGGTAGGGAGGAACCACGATACAATTCTCTACATCAGGATAGCCAATAAATCCTTTACGATTCTGGGGAACTGTGTGTGTGTGTGTGTCTGTGTGTGTGTGTGTGTACTATACAGATACAAGAGATAACTACACATAGAGATAAAGAACCATGTAAGATATATGGAGGTAGGGAGGGAGGACACACACAACAGATCTGTGGAAGAACTGAGGCGTGACTGGTATTATGCGTGTTGGAGGGGTGGGGGGGTGGGGAGGGGTAGCAGCAACTATAAAAAAGAACGATAAGTTATTTAAACATAATTGGCGTTACTGAATTTAATTCGCCACTGTAAAAGTTGGAACTGCATTAATAAAGTCGGCACTGCGTATGTCACCATTGTAGTAAACTCTCCCCTGTATTAGCGCCTTACGAGCGGGCCCGTCAGTAACTTCTACTATCCGCCAAGCGGGTAGTTTTACCCCAAACGACCTTGTTTCCGTGCTCTTTTTCATGCATAAACAAGAGCCAGAGCGTAATACAAGTATGTATCCCTGAAAGGGCGATAATTGAGCTTTCCAATGACACCAGAACCATCCTTCTACGACCACGCGTTCTCTTGCAACGATCGTGCAGGACGAAGGAAAAATCCCTAAAATACGGTAATTTCCTTACATAATTCCGTTTCTAGCGAGGCAGTGAGTGTGGGTGTGTGTGGAGCTGGGCCCAGTGCTGGCGCGAGAGCCGTGCTGAACGGTTAGAGTCGGCCTACGCTCCTCCCACCGCTCGTCTCTCTCTCAGAGCCAAATATTACTCAGAATTGCACACCGCCTGAAGTCGGTCCCCGCCACATAGTCCATGGTTCTCTAGACCGACTTAAGCCCACCCCCGCCAGACAAGGGTTAACATTGAAAGTCACGACAACATTTAAGTCACCAATGTATTAACCCCTTATTGGCGGCGCACGACATATGTCGAGTGAAATAAATTTGGACTATGTGGCGGTGCACGACATCTGTCGAGCACCATTTTCAGCACGTAATGTTGCTGAGAGAGAGAGCTGAGCGGTGGGACGAGCGTAGTAACCTTATGACCGCTCCCCACGACCACCGCGGGTCTACTGAACTGTATTCTAACTTCCTCCCCCTCTCCTCACTCGCTACACAGGGAATTATGTAAGGAAATTACATTATTTCAGGGTTTTTGCACTCGTGTTGCACGATCGTTGCAAGAGAACCAGTGGTTGTACAAGGATGGTTCGGTTGTCATTGGAAAGCTCTGTTTAGGCCCTTTCAGGGATAGATACTTGTTTTACGCTCTGGGTCTTATTTAGGCATGAAAATGAGCACGGAAACAACCCTTTTTAGGGTAAAAAAAACCCGCTGGGCGCTACGGTCAAATAGACAACCTAGCCTGCTAAATAAGGGTTAAAGCTGTCAAATAAGAAGATCAAATACCATTAAAGTCACCAAGTTGTTGCTGCATTAATGTCCCCCTTTAATAGAGTCACTACAAAATTTAAGTTGCAAATATAAAAGTTCCCGCTGTACTACAGTCGCCACTGCATTAAAGTTGCCACTAAATAAACATTAAAGTCGTCAAAGTTACCACTTCTATGAAAACGCCACTTCAATTAAGTCATCACTCCATCAAGGTCAACACTCCATTAAAGTCACCACTACATTTAATAATAGTAAAACTTTTAAATTTGCCTTTCACCCCGATGACCAAAATTCACCACATCTCTAAAACCGCCCACATGCCTGAAGCATTCCAACCTTACAAGTAAACATGGAGGTATTACGGAGAAGGGTTTGGAGCAATTGTGTAGTTGATAGGAATTGGTGTGTAGATAACATTATGGTAAATGTATGGACATAGGATTCTGTGTACAGTACAATTGTGTGCAAGGAGGAAAGAAGTAAAAGTTGAACGTGTGACGTCACACAGTCATTTCCGCACGCATCCTCGGGATTTGGTGGCACCACATTCGTGGGGTATACAACCAAAAGACCTCAGTTATTACTCCTCATTATATACTCCTTGATATCTGCACGCCTTACATGTCTGCTGTGTTACCATAGTTAGGGAAACTTCCGCATAATGAGGGGGCGTTAGATTAAAGAGGGAATGTCTTTGAGAGTGAATTAATATGGGTAAACACACTTGTAAATTATTTAAAATAAACTAGATATACTTATATAAGACGCAAGTATAACTCCAAACAACACAACAAGAATATAAAGGTCAATTTGAATGTATATTATTTGTTACATATTATGTAGATGTCAAATTGTAAAGCCGTATTAAAACTTGA
Organism: Paralithodes platypus; assembly: GCA_032716605.1. NCBI lineage: Eukaryota > Metazoa > Arthropoda > Malacostraca > Decapoda > Lithodidae > Paralithodes > Paralithodes platypus. The sequence goes on along the minus strand of CM064508.1, from coordinate 19,532,612 downwards.
CATTTTGATTAAATACGTACGCTAGGGTATAATTATGACACCTAGGGATATTCTGTTGGGGATAGACCCCAGCCTGTTTGACGTTAACAACACCGGGTATCGCAACAACAATGGCGGTGGTAGTGGAGACTTATCTCTGAACCTCTTCATAATGACAACTATTTCATGATGATCTGGCCTTCTCAGTAGCCTTCAGTTATGCCTATTGAACTCTGTCATGTTTACAGAGTCTGTGGATAACGTTGAATTGGTTATTACTAGCGTTAGTAGTACAAGATAGGGATTATTACGGATTAATAGGTACCCTCCCATTTTCTTTAGCAATCGTGCTGCCATCGCTTGTGTGCGTGGATCACTATTATCAGAACTGTGACCTCTCACTTTTCCAACCTTTCTTTAAAAATTCTTGGTTGCGTGATTGACAAAGTAAACGGTGCAAACATATCAGGTTTGTTTTAAGGTAGTGTCAAACGAACCTCTCCAACATTTTCGTGGTGATTGTATGTCGATGTAAAGTTGCGGTCTTTAGTTTTTGGTTTCATATATTTTAAAACAGGAACCTAAGGAGGTGCAATGCAGACATCAACATTTTAGCTTTTAAAACACTAGTTCGGCCACACATTGAATACTGCGACACCGTCTGGGATCCACACACTCTCAACAACATCAATAAATTAGAAGCCATACAAAATAAAGCAGCAAGATGAATCAGACGTGATTACAGACACACTACACCGGTCACTTTGCTTAAACAAGACATTAAATTAGGCACACTTGCAACAAGAAGACAAATACACGGACAACAAATGCTATACAAAATCACAAATAATCTAGTAGACATAAATAAACACATTTACACCCTACAAATATACGATCCACAAGAGGCAGCCACAACCAAAAATACCACATATACCAGGCAAGCACTGACATATTTGGGTACTCATTTTTCCCCCCAGCATCCAAGAGTGGAATCACCTTCCATCTCATATAGTTAACAGTCCTAATATTGATAGTTTTATAGCTAGGACCACCAAATCAAATTATCCTTAACCTCATCCTCATCCTTCCCATTAGTTCCATAACTCCCCGCACAACTTCTGTATATCATGTTGCCCGTGTGCAGCCCTCAGCGGGTCCCCAAGCTAAAGCTAAGAGTAAAAAAACAAAAAAAAAAAAAAAATCGAAAATGTTTATAGGAATCTCTAGAATACAAATATTTGGCAAACAATGAATAAGAAGCTTCAATTCAACCCTAGACACTTTCGAGAGTGTATGTATCAGCATTGGTGACCGTGACTTTCAGTACATTTTGGTTTAGGAAGTTTCACTGTTATATGTACAGTACAAAACCGGGGATAAAAGCAGTGTCTGAAATGCCACGACTGCGCAATATAGTCTTGGTCACTTATGAATTAATCAAACCCTTCAAATTATATCGTAATTGCTTATTTATTGACTGTTGTGGCTGTGGATTGTGCCAAGAAATTAAACCATCAGTATCAATATATTTTTCTTTTGAAAGGTCGATTATATTTATCATAATAATAGTGTAATAGGGTAAGAACAGATTAAGTCAAATGCTATGAATCGGACGTAGGTGTAACAAAATATAGATTCGTATGTTTTTTTTTATATTTATATTTATTTTGGCTTGGTGTTAACGCATTAATTCATTAATTCTAATAGATAGGATTCTCCATATAATTGCAGATTACTTGATTAAAATCTATGGTGTGTTTCTCTACTTTATTTATTTACAATCGTTTGCTTAAACTTGACTTGTTTCATGTTGTTCTTTAAAGTTCCACCAACTTATGAACTAATCTTGTTAACATAGTAAAGCATTCCAAAAGTTATATGTTAGCAGGTATAGACAATGTGTTCATCAGGGAGCTATATATATTTATTTTTGGAGTGAAAGTGTACGTTATAATTTGGTGGAAGGTGATTCCAATGAGTTATCTAGGAAATAGCACTAATGAACTAAGAACTATGAACTAGAACTAATAAAAATAATGAAGCTAAAACATGATGTATAGTTGTTTTTTGTGTAATATTAGGACAGACACCCACTCAATGTGTGGACAATGTACAGGTAGCATTTTGCCACTAATATGTCTTAAGTGATACAGATTTCAGGCAATGTTTAACTGGGGCCAGTTTGTTTGGCGATGATGCGGAATTAACTGAACGAGATAATATTAATTATAATCCTCTTGAATTTAACTATCCTCTAACCAATTCCTTTTTTTTTATATCGACCCTCATAAAACAATTAGTAACAGTTTAACAGAAGTATTATATCCAGTGATTATTATTCAATAGAACACTTGGTGCCAGAAATGAGGCGCAAGCATAATTTTAACTTTTGCATATGAATATAAAGAGTGAGCCGAATTTTGTTGATGAGTTAACTGATTACTTGGATCAATTGTGTATTGGATTTACTATAATAGGCATATCGGAAACCTGGATCACCAACTCTAATAAATTGCCATTCAATATTGATGGACAAGAACAATTAGAGAACATCCAAAGCAAAACATTGGGAGGATGAGCGTCCATTTATATAAGGAACGATCGTGATGTATGAGTAGCGAGATTTCTTATATCTTAAGAATTTGGCAGTGTTACAGTATAATTCCTTTTTGTACTTGTATATTTATTATATATGTTACATGGGAGATTACTAGAAACGGTTAGAAAAAGTACTTAGTAAATTAATATTTAGAGATAATCATAGACTCACGTTCAGGAATTTCCCAGTCCAGCTGTTGTAGGAAGGGCAGAGGTGAGTAGTGTTGTAAGCCGTTATTCTATTGGTCATAAAAGTGAGTGTGACGACGGTGACGTCACAAACGTTGTTAGCATATTAGTGGTTGTTGAGGGTATACGAGTGACGACGGTGACGTTAGAAACGTTGGTGGTATTTGAACGGTTGTTGCAGAAAACAACGTCAGGTCATAATTATAATGAGCCTCTTCTGTTTCACAATCCATCTATGACGTCACATTCATTAATTTATTATATTTGTGTCCTGCTTTCTATTGAATTGTCAGTGTCGGCCATAAAGGATGTGTGGAAAGGATACTCATTGAGTAGTGAAGTTGTTTTACTTTATGAAGACTAGGAACATCTTTTACACAGGAATATAGAACTTTTACCTACATTGGTATACTTCAGTTGCTGATCATTATTCTCCTCTACACTAAGGTTAAGGGCGTTATAGGTTGTTATTTGGTCCAGGGCCTAAGCTCATTTATCGAATCTTTATTTGGATCCTCAATATAGACTTATTTGCTTATGTTCATAAGCTCCTACTGATTACTGTGGTAAAGGTCCAGAATATTATAGGAGGTTGTTCCCGTGTGTGGATTATAGGAGGTTGTTCCCGTGTGTGGATTATAGGAGGTTGTTCCCGTGTGTGGATTATAGGAGGTTGTTCCCGTGTGTGGATTATAGGAGGTTGTTCCCGTGTGTGGATTATAGGAGGTTGTTCCCGTGTGTGGATTATAGGAGGTTGTTCCCGTGTGTGGATTATAGGAGGTTGTTCCCGTGTGTGGATTATAGGAGGTTGTTCCCGTGTGTGGATTATAGGAGGTTGTTCCCGTGTGTGGATTATAGGAGGTTGTTCCCGTGTGTGGATTATAGGAGGTTGTTCCCGTGTGTGGATTATAGGAGGTTGTTCCCGTGTGTGGATTATAGGAGGTTGTTCCCGTGTGTGGATTATAGGAGGTTGTTCCCGTGTGTGGATTATAGGAGGTTGTTCCCGTGTGTGGATTATAGGAGGTTGTTCCCGTGTGTGGATTATAGGAGGTTGTTCCCGTGTGTGGATTATAGGAGGTTGTTCCCGTGTGTGGATTATAGGAGGTTGTTCCCGTGTGTGGATTATAGGAGGTTGTTCCCGTGTGTGGATTATAGGAGGTTGTTCCCGTGTGTGGATTATAGGAGGTTGTTCCCGTGTGTGGATTATAGGAGGTTGTTCCCGTGTGTGGATTATAGGAGGTTGTTCCCGTGTGTGGATTATAGGAGGTTGTTCCCGTGTGTGGATTATAGGAGGTTGTTCCCGTGTGTGGATTATAGGAGGTTGTTCCCGTGTGTGGATTATAGGAGGTTGTTCCCGTGTGTGGATTATAGGAGGTTGTTCCCGTGTGTGGATTATAGGAGGTTGTTCCCGTGTGTGGATTATAGGAGGTTGTTCCCGTGTGTGGATTATAGGAGGTTGTTCCCGTGTGTGGATTTGTATACTTTTCACACAGGTGTATTTTGACGTAATTTGTGAACTGTAACTCGCATCATGATATTCAAACCATAAATGAATGTCCGAGGTTAGTCTGAATTTTACGTACTAACCATAAAACCTTCGAGATTAGTCTGAATTTTACGCGCTAACAGCAGGGGTGTGGTGGCGGCAGCCCCCTTTAAGGACATTAGGTTAAGTTAGGTTATTTGGTTAGCTTACGGAAACTTAATTTTAAGATAATACGAACACTGAAAATCTAGTGCCTATCTTAACATTGAAAAGGGGTGGAAGGGGGCTGATATAGTACACGATGAACATATTACCTTATAATACATATGTTGTGTGAAAATTATACGCCTCTGGTGTAAGATTACACGGGTGAAAATATAACTTGTGTAATGACGCCATCACTGCTTTGTTGGTTGACCGGGGTGTTATAACATTATCGATGTCTTGCCAGATGACGTCACTATAATCAATCTATTACAAGGAAGGATGCACAACGTCTTGCCTGGCTTTAGCAACATGGCTTTATTCTAGTTCATCGCCGTGTTTCAACCCCGCTTTTTCCCTGATATACTTCATACCAAGCCCACCTATCGGGATTAATAATGTTGAGTTAGGTGAAGAAAATAACTAATAGAGATAATGAGGATATGCATACAGTATATTAACCCCTTGAAGCTCTGACGCATTTTAGCAATTTATTTTGGTTATCATTAGACGATTTTATGCAGCTTAGGAAGGATCTGTGGGTATTAAAACGCTAAATACTATTTCAATCAACCCTCTAATTTCCGTATACCGTTACTAATCTGAATAAAATTGCCTAATAGTAGCCAGAAAACAGAACAGAAACGCGTATTGGAGCTCGAAAGGGTTAATTAAATGGGAAAATGAAATATGGTTACTCCCACTACACAGGATCTTGTCAAAATGAGGATAAGATGGCTTACTTGATGGGGAGTATAATTCCAATTTACTTAGGCAAAAATACACAGAACAACGGGAGAGTTTAATGAACTAATGTTCTCCCATTATATCATGCCGTTAATCAATAGACCCACAAAAATATCTTAAAATACATCAACTTGTTCTTATAATAATCTTTGTAATAACGTTAAAGGGCATAGCGCTTGTGGTCAGCTATGATGAGCTATCCTCATTATCATAAATGTGAGTGTACAATATACCTCTTATGTGCAATAATAGTAGTCCGAGTTTCTTATAAATGTAAATATAAATAAATTAGTATTTTGGTCGGTGGTGGCGAGAGGCATTTCCGAGCCCATCGTGACGTGTTTTAATTTATTGGGATACCCATAGAATAACAGAATAGGTCAAACAATTTCAGGGGTCAGGTCAATGGCCACCATTTTGAGTCTCAGTATCTCTGTTAAGTACTCCATGCTGTGAAAGCAGTTACAAAAATGGACAGATATTTAATAGAGGGGTATGATAAATTGTATGAGCAGAATAAGCTTAATAGTGAAATGTAGAAATAATGGCAAGCTATCGAATAATACACTGTGAAAGTGATAATCAAGATGGAATATTTTGATACGTTGGCCGTACGCTCTTGTGCTAGAGTACCTGTGTATACCGTTAGGGCAAGACTTCCTCTACTATTGGTGTTGCCATATGGATAGAGCTGCCAATACGTATTTATTTATGATTAACGAGACCAAACTATGAATAATTGCATTGATAGATACTTAAGGATAGACACATTTTACACTCACGTGATATATATATATCAAATACTGCCTTCACCTTACTTCATCATGTATGAAATATATCAGGGTAGGGTAGCAAAAGGCAATATGAAAATACATTCGAAATTCGCGGGCTAATTCCGTTATCATTAACACAAGAGAGAGGCGACAGGGGTTGCCATCAACTTTCTAAGCTTAAAATATCTTACATGGCTTTGTTTACTATTTTCGATAAAAATGTGTGGTAAACCAAGACAACTGTGCAGTATCAATCATTCTTTGAAATGCTTTAGACAGTGATAAAATGGAATGGGATATTTCATGAGCTATGCCCTTTAACAGAGGCAGGTGTTCTGCAGAACAACAACATACAGGATTCCTGTCTTATGGAATTATTAGTTTTCGTTCTTATCTTACTCAGGGGACCTTACTGATGTGCGGATAAGTGCTACTTTTCTTATTTTGCCAATTTGATTTTCACTCCCCTATAAAATGTTCTGTTATTTTTGTACAGCCCGTCCAGGACACTTTGTTTATATTGTAGCCTCCTTGGAGGCTCCTCCCCGATGTTCAGTAGCCAATCAGAGTGGATCTTCACCTACAAGATGTCAGTACATTTTTATTGGTACTTTCCTGTTATCGACAGCCTAAGCTGAAGAGTGCGGAGCAAACATTGTAGACTTCATTGACTTTTCTTTCGGTGCCCGTCAATTTTGTATTGTTTTAATACCCAACCAGTGGGGGGGGGGGAAGCCCCACCCATAATACTAGGATAGGTTAGGTAAGGTTGTTAGGTTAGGTTAGGGTAATGTCTTTTCAAAGTTGACTAAATAAGAGTAAACCCCGCATTCCCAAACTCTCCCCTAGATTGTTGGGATATCGGAATTACAATTAACAATGCAAATGCTAATGAAAAGTGCTTTCCACACCTTCTAACAATAAAATACACACTTACAAACCATTACAATATAAAAATATAAACTACAAACAAATATAATAACAAGAGTTGTTGTTCTGCAGAATTACCACAGAGGCACCTTCATCAATTGAATACTTAGGATTGATGTTTCTGATTACCTTCCTGTATATTACATTTATTTATAAATTATACAAAAGAAACTGACAACAATAAAAAGATGGATTTTTATAGTAAGGTGGATATACAAAAAAAAAAAATAGGCTTAAACTACAAACACTAAAATAGGTTGATGCATTTACTATGAAGAGCTGTTCCATAAAATATAATATACCAAGTGTTTCGAAGATCGCTTCCCTCTTGTATCGTTTAAATCATAGAAGCTAAGGAAACCATGGCTAACTACAGGATTAAGATGCTTCACACAAATAAAACATATGTTATACGTCATGCCTAAAAAGAGGCCTTTAGTACTATAAACTAGTATGTCAATTATGAAAGAATATAACATAAAACAATACGAAAAGCAGCAATAGACTACTTCGAGGTTAAGTTTTTAGAAAACGCAAACAATCTATAAATTGTTTACGAATTAATTAAGTATATATTTAATAAGAAACCTATAGACAAGAATGGGAAATACATTATTAGATAATAGGGAAGTGAGTAATAAGAAAATTATCTCTGAGAGTTTCAATAATTATTTCCTAAATATTGAATCAAATTTAAGCAGGTCACTCCCAGCTAGTAATATAAGGTATCAGTCCTACTTACCTAATGCTATACTAGATTCATTATATGTAGCACCAACTACACAACAGGAAGTTACTAAAGTTATCATGGGATTCCATAGCAAAAGTCCAGGATGGGATAACATAAATTCTAAGGTTATCAAAGAAACATAATCCCCCAATAACGAACCACTAACGTATATAATTAATGTATCATTAAGCCTAGGTATAGGACCAAATGAAATGAAGGAATTATAAGTAATTACAATATACAAAGGGGGAGATAGTAGGTATATGAATACAGTTAGACCTGTATCATTGCTGCCACTGTTTCAAAAATGTAGTATAACGAATAATGTGTACAGTATTATATACATTTAATTGTAAGCATAGCATACTATACAGTATATATAATAGTTTGGCTTCCGGTCAGAATATGGTACTAACCTAGTATTAATTACATTGGTCGATAGCCTAACACAATCATTAGACACTGGTATTAATTATTAAGGCTCTTTTTAGATTTAAGACATGCGCTTGACACGGTTTATCATGACATACTATTAAGCACATTATGTAATTATGGTGAAAAGGGAATTGCATATGACTGGTTCCAGAATTACCTTTCTAATCGAACACAGTATGTCAAATATTATGATGTTAATTAATTAGTAAGAAATATCTCATGTGGACTACCACAGGGCTCTATTCTGGGACCATTGTTGTTTCTCTTATACGTTAATGATAGATAATGTGTGTCTACTCATTTAATATCAATAATTCGCCGATGACACCAGCGTTTGCCTTGAAGGTAGAGATGTGGAAGAACTAACACGACACATAAATACAGAGGTAGCTGGAGTAGCGGAATGTATACCTTCAAATAAACTATTATGTTAAAAAATATAAATGAGTGTTATTTGTGGAATTATTATTCAAACAAAAATTCAAAAGTTAGTTCAATTTCAGAGTTTAAGAGAACATTTAAAGGTTATATGTTAGGAAATAGAATGTTTGATGAACTGTGAAAGATATCGTATTCTATGTGCATTTGACTACATGTGTTTTACTCTTCGCGGGAATTGTATGAGTAGAGTTAGGGTCGGTATGGTATCACTCGGGTAAACATCTAATATTAAACAATTAGTAAATTGTACGAATATGGTCAAGGATAACCTTATAATTTAATCATGATATTTATGCTTTATCAATTATGTCACTGGGAATCTAGCAGGGCTTTTGTGGAATATATACTGTGCATCTCCTCGCAGGCTACTATTATACTGTATAAGCTTCTATTATGTGCCACACACATTGTACTTTGTATTGTACCTTTCGTGCATTGTGCTGGCATTTGCACTTATTGTATATATAATATGTATTCCCCCACGTTCTTTGTAGTAATCTCGTATTGTGATACCTGTCGGTTACCTGTATAGATAAAGTATGTTTCGTGCACATTCCTTGTGTGCTCAATTTCCAGTCGACCACAACTCCAATAAGGCCCTAATAATATTGTCATAACAATTATAGTAACTTTACAACTTCTACTTACATTCCTTCTCTTGAAATAAGATTAACAAATATTCCGTATTTTGTGTACAGCTTACCAGAAAAGGATTTGTATTTCTTTGCTAAGTATCTTCTTTCATCCTGGAGAGCGATTTTTCCCACTATGGATATAAGACACAATTATTTGAGTTAGACTGTACACTCCTTGGGCCTGACATATTAATCAGACCGGATCTGGCAGCTTTAACACCTAAAAATATACGAGCTAAAAAAGATTGTCCTTGTAAGTGGCGATAAACAGAGCAAATGTTATAAATAGCTGATCGGACTGTCACTACAACTCCCCAATTTCCTGTTACCTTTTTGGGGTATGTAGCACAGTGTTTGCGGTGGCGCATTTTGCTCACAAGAAAAGGCCAAGGGTTTGATTAGCTGGTAGGAAAATAGGGGATAGGAATGCCTTTGTTCACCTAGCAGTAAAAGGAACATGTAACAAGTGGACATTTGTAAGTAAACTGTGGTAACCTGTATAATAATACAGTAGCTGGGTAACAAACCACAAAAATGTGCAAGGGCGAATCAAAGAAATGAGTGATTTGGTGATGGATACCATAGCTTACACTCCTAATATTTTTGTGTCAGAAACGCCTGCATTATTACGATAGTAACAGAAAACATAAGAAAATAGCTCTCGATACATATTTCCAGAAATGTTATCGCCCTAAATAATAAGTCATAAATATATATATATATATATATATATATATATATATATATATATATATATATATTATTAGTATTGTTATATAGACAGTAGCCTATGTGATACCAAATATTATTTTACACTAGGTTTGGTTAAGGTTGGTTTGCTTGCATTTGGTGTTATTAAATTGCGTAGTTATTCTTCCTGTTATCTTTTAGCAAGGCACAGTTCTCAGAAATGCAGCAGACAGCTTCCCCTTCCTGTCAAGGGAGAGACTCCTCTTTGTTAATAATGGTAACACAGCCTGGATTTCATCTATCCACTGTTGACCTTTTTAACAAACTAACCTTTGCACCACCCTCAACAAAGACCTATGCCCCCTGGGTAGAAGAATACATCAACACACTTCACAGATGTATCCCCCTTCCATCATTCACATAACTACTTCCTTCCTGCACACCACACCAGTTAGTTATACTACCCACATCCATATCTCTTTGTGATGCAAGGGGGGGTCATTTTAGACCATCGATGATTCAGTCCAGTACTTTTGATATTTTACGAGATTTCACCCCATTATTTTGGGGATCATAAAATGTTTTGGTTCATCCAGGTGTTGGTTTTCTTTGGGAGAGTTACACCGAGCCTGCAATTTAGGAGGAACCATCCTCCGGCCGGGATATTTTTAACCGATAATAGCAAAACAGTTAAAAATATAAAATATGATTTAACCAAACATTACAATAAGCCCCAAGATATGCAATACGATCGCATTAATGATACAGTTCATGGCCATCATTCTTCACTACAGTTCCATGGTCCACTCTACTCACCATTACATTTACTTTTAAAATCATTGTCATCATCCCCTTTCTCCACTTCTTAACTTTATACACAACTCTCCATACAAACTATTATCAACACCAAAACGTGAGCATACACCAAGTTCTAAGGCAGTAGAAGACTCAGTGTTAACCCCTGCACACCGCCTTTACTGCGATATCTGTATATATTTTGTCCATTAGCTTGTCATGCATATTTTTCAACCATTATTGAAGTACCTGCAGAAATACTTAGAGTCTACCCAGCCCAGAAGACCTACCCATGCTCTAATTCCTGCAGGTATAGGACAGTCTGCCCCCCATAGAAGGTCCATACATACGGGACCCACCAGGAGCTCAAGCCCTGACCAATCACAGGGATACCTGCCCGGCCAATGGCAGGCCCTGGGACATGTACCTAAGGCAGGGAATCAACAGCAGCTGGAGGTGTTATATAGCAAAGAAGAACTTATGCAAATGCAACACCAAGAGCCAGTGCAATACCTCTACCGATGGGATCAAGAGAATCACCTCTACAGTACCTCACATGAGGAATGGCAGTAACTATAAAAGAAGATAGAGGAACGGAAATATGACCTGCAGAATAGAAGAAAAAAAGAAAATAAATATATGTGAATATCAGGAAAACATATATCATGCAGCCATACAGACCTTGTATATAAAGAATACAGTTGTAAGATGTAGGAAATAACATTATACTGTACATGCATTATTAGGTTAGATATATATTAAGAACACATTTTTAACAAATATTTAATTAGCTCAGAAACAGTTGAAATATTTAATTAGCTCAGAAACAGTTGAAAGCTTTAAGCATAAGTTGGATTCCCATATGGGTGATATGGGGTGGGTGTGAATGGGAGCTGCTTCATGTGGGCCGCATGGCCATATGCAGTTTCCCGCGATCTTATGACCTTATGTTGTTATGTAATTGGGGTTGGGTGTGACAGGGATATGCCTTGTGTGGGCCGATCGGCTTTTTGCAGACTCCCATTTTCTTATGTTCTTATGTTCTAAATATTACCTTCACAATAAAGAAAAAGTGAAATCCCCATGTCTTTACTATATTGAAATAGGCCAAATTGAGTTCAAATTATAAGCCAAATATAGCCTTACTGAAACTGAGGGTAGGTATGCAACTACGGTTCCTTCCCTCCACTGGTAATAGCAGCCTTTAGTGGGTAGCGAATAGGGTTGTAGACTTTCTACAGGGCAAGCCTGTCCCTGTAGTAAAGTCCAACTAGGGTGGTGAACGAGAGTGTAGAAGAGCCAGGAGTGAACTTCTCTATTGTCCGTGAGAGAGGCAGCTCCCTTTGATGTCCAGCCAGAGGAAGATCTACGAGTCCTACGTCGTCCAGATTCTCCCTCATGGAAATTACTTCTCCTCTACCCTGTACCCTAATTAAGTGTCTCTGTGTTTGCTAAGTGTTGGGAATTATTGTGAAGGTAAAATAGAATATGCGATTGTTCAATTTAACTTGTGCTTAAATATCCTTTTCTAGGATTTCCCTTGTCAATTTAATATATGTGTGTGATTTTATCTAATTTGACCCGTACAGTTATTTTATATAAGTGCGGTATTCGATCTATGTAATTCGTTTTCAAGTTTCAATTAAATCATTTTTACATACGCTATATAGTCAATATATCACGTGTTTCTTAGTGAATACTCCCTGATTTTATTTGTGTGTGTTATTATTCATTGCATGTCCAAGTCGAAGTGAAGTGTATAACGAAGGCTATATTCTTTCTAATTAAAACCTAAACTTGATTCCTAAATCCAGGACCATATCCTTCCTATTTTAACCAGAGAGTACTTATAGTATAAATTCGCCCCCTTTGAATATAAGGAACCCGTCTGTTGAGTTAGAATTAGTTTACTTTCGAGATACTATTTTTATATACTTTTTTATGAATAATCTAACCATATACGTTGCCCGGGTTATGTAATTCTGTAATAATCTAACCATATACGTTGCCCGGGTTATGTAATTCTGTAATAATCTAACCATATACGTTGCCCGGGTTATGTAATTCTGTCACCACCGATTCAGGAATTCAGATTTACATTCCTTTATTCATCACGCCTATATGTTTGGCTATTGATATATTACTACTTTGTTTTGTAATCCATTAATGTAACTATTGTATTAGTTATATTGAAGCGCTACTAAGTTCTGCGTTACTTTCAACAGTTTCTTAATTTATTCAGACTCCTTCTAATGCCATCAATTTTGGCCATTTATTAAATACTACTTTGTTTTGTATTTCATTCATTATAAGCTCTTATTGTAGCTACCTCGTTCTGCGGTATAATCAGTAATTTGTTAATTAATTCAAGCCTACTTGTCATAGCAATTGTACCACTATAATTTATTCACTCTATTTATAGTGAATCTGATTTCCTTACTCCGTGAAGTTATAACTAATTTACGATCAAATAAATTTTTCGTGCTTCGTGTGAGTAATTATTCACAAAACCTGTTAGATAGTTATTTTCATTATTAAATTATCTTTCCCCTCAACTTAAAGCGAAATTAACCTTTCATATCTGGAGTTAACATTGCACTAATATAAAAGTATATTTAACCTGACCTCAGTCCGTCTGACCTAGACTCCCTCGAGCGGTCCCTTTGATGGTCCCACTGAGCTCGGTATCCTTTTGTACCTGACGCCGCGTAGCCTCATACTCAGCCGAACCGGGGACCTCAGTGACTGTACCAAACCTTTAATATACCTTGCGTTAGACACTTCGCTCACACTTTATATTGTCATTGATGTTCATTAATTATATGTGTTTTGTATTGGTCTGTGTATTTTCCATTAATTATATGTTGTAAGTGACAAACCTAGTTTCACTAAAGAGTAAAACCTTTTTAACTCTTTATCAGTCACTGTGTTGATTAGACTACTACTCTGTCTGTAGTAGTACTTTTAATCCATGATTTCTTGTTCCTATGCAATTGAATAAATACGAGTGTAACCGTCATGTTGTGTTTAGTGTGTTTTTGAGAGAGCGATGGAGTAGTTTAAGAGTCATATTCATGAAGCGAGATATGTTCGTGTTGAGCATTATCCAATTCTAAGTACCCGAAACCCGGATCAATAACGGAACAAAAAATAATACAGCTGGTTGGATTACAACCCGGCATAACAATTATACATAATAATGATACAGCTGGTTGGATTACAACCCGGCATAACAATTATACATAATAATGATACAGCTGGTTGGATTACAACCTGGCATAACAATTATACATAATAATGATACAGCTGGTTGGATTACAACCCGGCATAACAATTATACATAATAATGATACAGCTGGTTGGATTACAACCCGGCATAACAATTATACATAATAATGATACAGCTGGTTGCATTACAACCCGGCATAACAATTATACATAATAATGATACAGCTGGTTGGATTACAACCCGGCATAACAATTATACATAATAATGATACAGCTGGTTGGATTACAACCCGGCATAACAATTATACATAATAATACAGCTGGTTGGATTACAACCCGGCATAACAATTATACATAATAATAATACAGCTGGTTGGATTACAACCCGGCATAACAATTATACATAATAATAATACAGCTGGTTGGATTACAACCCGGCATAACAATTATACATAATAATAATACAGCTGGTTGGATTACAACCCGGCATAACAATTATACATAATAATAATACAGCTGGTTGGATTACAACCCGGCATAACAATTATACATAATAATAATACAGCTGGTTGGATTACAACCCGGCATAACAATTATACATAATAATAATACAGCTGGTTGGATTACAACCCGGCATAACAATTATACATAATAATAATACAGCTGGTTGGATTACAACCCGGCATAACAATTATACATAATACTGATACAGCTGGTTGCATTACAACCCGGCATAACAATTATACATAATAATGATACAGCTGGTTGGATTACAACCCGGCATAACAATTATACATAATAATAATACAGCTGGTTGGATTACAACCCGGCATAACAATTATACATAATAATAATACAGCTGGTTGGATTACAACCCGGCATAACAATTATACATAATGATACAGCTGGTTGGATTACAACCCGGCATAACAATTATACATAATAATAATACAGCTGGTTGGATTACAACCCGGCATAACAATTATACATAATAATAATACAGCTGGTTGGATTACAACCCGGCATAACAATTATACATAATAATGATACAGCTGGTTGGATTACAACCCGGCATAACAATTATACATAATAATAATACAGCTGGTTGGATTACAACCCGGCATAACAATTATACATAATAATAATACAGCTGGTTGGATTACAACCCGGCATAACAATTCTACATAATAATAATCACATTACTTCCTTTCTAGACATCCTGTGAGAGCCTGTTTCCATAACCACTAAACCAAACTACAAGTTAACCCTTTCAGGCTTCGAGAACGCGTTTCTTCTATATATATTGGCTGTTAGTAGTCGACTTTATTATGAGTAGTGAGGAAGTTTAGAAGTCAGCGGGTTAATTGAGTTAGTCTTTACCCATGTTATTCCTAGAGGGCCTTCCAAATCTGAGTATAATCGTATAATGATACACAAAATAAAGTGAAAAAGCGTACTCAAATACTAAGAGGGTTAATCTACCTTCCCAAACCCATTTCCAGTAGTATTCCACTATAGAGGTTGAGCCAGTAGAACATCTGCCGGCGTATATTGTAAATATGAATAGCATCATGTCAATGTTTACCTTATCTCTTCTTTATAGGTTCCCAAACACTCCCCGTCACTAACATCACTTACCTACTTCTCTATGTCTATCTATTAAGTATCTAATTAGCTTTCCCTATCCAATCACTCACCGAACTATCTATGTATGCGTCTACTTCATATCTATCCATCTATCCAATCAGCTACATACATCTACCTATGTATTGTCACACAAGCAGGTATCCCTGAACTTTCTAATTATTATGCAAGAGTGAGTGTTGAGAACAATAGAAAGGTTAGGGGAGAGAGAACAAGCTAATGATGCATTTCTGAATTATATTATTTGAGAACGTCTCGACCTAAATATCTTTACTTCTGATATTTGTGTATCTAAAAGTCAAATTGGCCTCAAGCAACCATAATAATACTAATAACAACAAGAGATACTAGATGAGGAATACTTTTATTTTAACTCTTAACTGGCGGCGCACAACATAAGTCGAGTGAAAGAAATTTGGAATATGTGGCGGCTCACAACATAAGTCGTGTGCCATTTTCAGCACGTAATGTTGCTGAGAGAGAGAGACAAGTGGTGGCAGGAGAGTAGCGAGCGTATGACTGCTCCAGACCACCGCGGTGGACCAACTGACATGAATCCCACCCTCCTCCACCCTCTCACACTCGCTACACAGTGAATTGTTTAGGGAAAGTACCGAATTACATGGTTTTTGCACTCGTGTTGCGCGATTGTTGCAAGAAAACTAGCGGTCGTACAAGGATCGTTGGGGTGTCATTGGAAAGCTCTGTTTATGCCCTTTCAGGCATAGATACTTGTTTTACGCTCTGGGTCATATTTAGGCATGAAAATGATCACGGAAACAACCCTATTTTGGGTAAAAACACCCCGCTGGTGGCTACATATTATTTACCGCCTAGGCCGCTCGTTAGGTGTTAATTATACCTTGCGCTTTTTCTTTTTAGTCTCATGCTTACATGAAATATATATGCATGAATGTATTAAAAATGCAAAAGATTTAAACCAAGCAATTAATATATTGTAATAGTAATAACAATCAGCGAGGTAAACGTAAGATTATCCCAAATTTCAAATATCTTGCAGTCAAAATATTCAGTTAAAGACAGCTCAATACACATAACTGTAAACAACTTGAAATGCAGCTTAAATAATCACTCGCTGACAAAGCTAGAATTTAAATATGGACAACCATGTTAATAACTGTCTTTCATTGTACTTAACTATTTGTTTGTATTTTCATGCCTTTAATTTGTCACCTTTATGTCCCCTACTATTCTGACATTTTGTTTCTGAACTAGTTTTATTAGTTACCATTACTATTGCACTACTTAAATATAGGCGCTGATATACAAAGGAAGACACAGAAAGACAAGGAACATCATACCTAATGGTCCTTACTATAGTCGGTTTATTTCCTTCTGATTGTAAATTGTCATGTCCTCATCTTGATTAATCAGCTATAGCGTAGATTTTGCAACGAAATATGCTGCTAAGAATGAACACTTGGTGTCTATATGGTGCAGAGACGTGATAGTTTCACGTTTGTCCATTAATTATTGAGAACACAGCTGCTAAGGGATTCAATTTGCCGTCAGCTGGAACTAAACAGTGTGGCACTCTATACCATGTCTAGGCAATTTGTTCCATAATCTGACTACTCTTGAAAAAGAAGTGCTTCGCTTCATTTATATGAAATGCCTTTCCAACAATTTTGTAAGCTTAACTTCTGGTGTAATTATGATTTATCTATTGCAAAGCACTTACTCACGATCATGTTATTATGGCCTTAAATAATTTAAAAATCTTATTAGGTCTCCTCTTATTCTGCAGTTTGCCAAGGTAAATGAGCTTAACTGTTTTATTCGTTTCTCATATGGTATATTTTTTAGTCAGGGAGTTATTATATGTACTCTCCGTTGTATGCTCTCCAATTTGTTAATATCCTTTTTATAGTATGGAGACCAAAACTTAACATAATGTTCTAAATGAAGATGAAACAATTATATAAAAGTGTATAACTTTTTGGTGGATTTATAATACAAAATGTCTCCCAAGGAAACCAATAATTTTAGTTTTTTTTTTAATAACTTCAGCACATTGTTGGGCAGGTTTTATTTCGTTCATTGTAGTTCCTACAAGATCAGTGTCTTTATTTATGTTCATGCGTTGAACTCCATATTTTCGAAAAGTTTGCCATTACATTTTCACTACCAATGTGAAACACTTAGCGTTTTATATATATTGAAATTAGTTTGCCATGACTGAGCCCAGTTTGATAGTTTTTCTAGATTATTCTGAATCTCTTGTATGTGCAATGGAGCATTTACTTTGCTAGGATTTGTTGTGTCATCAGCGAATTGCGAGATTCTGCAGGATAGTCCATCATCAATATTGTTAATGTGAATAAAAAATATAATTGAACTGAGACCTGATGCTTGTGGTACACCACTTGTAGCATTAATCCAATTTGAAGTTGTGCCATGTATTACTACATTTTGCTTTCGCTCGGTTAGCTAATCCTGAATCCAACAAAGGACAGACCCACGAATACCGTGAGCTTTAAGTTATACTATCAATCTGTTGTGAGGTACTTTTTCTCAAATGGTTTAATGAAAATCAAGGCAAACAATTTTAACTTTTTGTTTTCGCTATATATATTATACATTAAAAATATAATGGAAATAATGAAGGAGGTTTGGCAGACACAAGCTCTTATATCAGAAACCATGTTGTAAGTAGTTAGTGAAGCTGTTAGTTTCTAAACCATGTTGTAAGTAGTTAGTGAAGCTGTTAGTTTCTAAACCATGTTGTAAGTAGTTAGTGAAGCTGTTAGTTTCTAAACCATGTTGTAAGTAGTTAGTGAAGCTGTTAGTTTCTAAACCATGGTGTAAGTAGTTAGTGAAGCTGTTAGTTTCTAAACCATGTTGTAAGTAGTTAGTGAAGCTGTTAGTTTCTAAACCATGTTGTAAGTAGTTAGTGAAGCTGTTAGTTTCTAAACCATGTTGTAAGTAGTTAGTGAAGCTGTTAGTTTCTAAACCATGTTGTAAGTAGTTAGTGAAGCTGTTAGTTTCTAAACCATGTTGTAAGTAGTTAGTGAAGCTGTTAGTTTCTAAACCATGTTGTAAGTAGTTAGTTAAGCTGTTAGTTTCTAAACCATGTTGTAAGTAGTTAGTAAGCTGTTAGTTTCTAAACCATGTTGTAAGTAGTTAGTGAAGCTGTTAGTTTCTAAACCATGTTGTAAGTAGTTAGTGAAGCTGTTAGTTTCTAAATGGCATACAATTTTATTTTTGACCCATCGTTTCGAGCAGCTTGCATTTATTTTAAGTGATGCTTACTGGGCGATAGTTGCCTGGCAGAGCTTTATTTAAGTGATGCTTACTGGGCGATAGTTGCCTGGCAGAGCTTTATTTAAGTGATGCTTACTGGGCGATAGTTGCCTGGCAGAGCTTTATTTAAGTGATGCTTACTGGGCGATAGTTGCCTGGCAGAGCTTTATTTAAGTGATGCTTACTGGGCGATAGTTGCCTGGCAGAGCTTTATTTAAGTGATGCTTACTGGGCGATAGTTGCCTGGCAGAGCTTTATTTAAGTGATGCTTACTGGGCGATAGTTGCCTGGCAGAGCTTTATTTAAGTGATGCTTACTGGGCGATAGTTGCCTGGCAGAGCTTTATTTTAAGTGATGCTTACTGGGCGATAGTTGCCTGGCAGAGCTTTATTTAAGTGATGCTTACTGGGCGATAGTTGCCTGGCAGAGCTTTATTTAAGTGATGCTTACTGGGCGATAGTTGCCTGGCAGAGCTCTATTTAAGTGATGCTTACTGGGCGATAGTTGCCTGGCAGAGCTTTATTTAAGTGATGCTTACTGGGCGATAGTTGCCTGGCAGAGCTTTATTTAAGAGATGCTTACTGGGCGATAGTTGCCTGGCAGAGCTTTATTTAAGTGATGCTTACTGGGCGATAGTTGCCTGGCAGAGCTTTATTTAAGTGATGCTTACTGGGCGATAGTTGCCTGACAGAGCTTTATTTAAGTGATGCTTACTGGGCGATAGTTGCCTGGCAGAGCTTTATTTAAGTGATGCTTACTGGGCGATAGTTGCCTGGCAGAGCTTTATTTAAGTGATGCTTACTGGGCGATAGTTGCCTGGCAGAGCTTTATTTAAGTGATGCTTACTGGGCGATAGTTGCCTGGCAGAGCTTTATTTAAGTGATGCTTACTGGGCGATAGTTGCCTGGCAGAGCTTTATTTAAGTGATGCTTACTGGGCGATAGTTGCCTGGCAGAGCTTTATTTAAGTGATGCTTACTGGGCGATAGTTGCCTGGCAGAGCTTTATTTAAGTGATGCTTACTGGGCGATAGTTGCCTGGCAGAGCTTTATTTAAGTGATGCTTACTGGGCGATAGTTGCCTGGCAGAGCTTTATTTAAGTGATGCTTACTGGGCGATAGTTGCCTGGCAGAGCTTTATTTAAGTGATGCTTACTGGGCGATAGTTGCCTGGCAGAGCTTTATTTATTAAGTGATGCTTACTGGGCGATAGTTGCCTGGCAGAGCTTTATTTAAGTGATGCTTACTGGGCGATAGTTGCCTGGCAGAGCTTTATTTAAGTGATGCTTACTGGGCGATAGTTGCCTGGCAGAGCTTTATTTAAGTGATGCTTACTGGGCGATAGTTGCCTGGCAGAGCTTTATTTCCTTTAACAAAAATGGTTGCTATGTTAGCTAATTTCCATTCATTAGGAACTCTATTTTTTGGAATTGATTTGTTAAAAAGAAGGGTTAGTGGTTTTGAAATGTCCTCGTTTACTTCTGTAGTGATTTTTCGCGAATATATACCGAGTCCAAGAGGTCTATTAGATTTTAGTTTTGATATAACATCGAAGAAGTCTGTGTTTGTAATCATTTGATCTGGCAGGACAGGAGGAGCAGAGTTAATGTCTTTCTCAGTTAACACTGACACAAAAAAGTTATTGAGAATATTACTCATTTGAATAGGTCATCAATGTGTTCTCTTTTTCGTCAACTAATGGGCCAAATGTCGAGATAACTACGTTTTCACATCTGATATAGCTATAAAACTCCTGGATTTAGTTTGCTTATCCCAAACAGTGTCAGATTTGTCATTTCTATGTGCCTCAGGTTTTGTGCATTAAGTGTCAAGTGCGTTAAATTTGTGCACCTGGCTCCGCACACAAATTAATTCAGTTTGGTGCCAAATCCGGCACATGGGGATGGTGCGATGGGTGTTGCCACATGTATAGATGCTACAGCCAGCGTGTTTCGACCAGACAATGAGTCTACGAGCCAAAGTGGTAACACTGCGAGTCCGTCCGTGGTAATATAACCAGGTGGGAACAGTAAGTACATCTTTAGAAGAGATGAAGATGGGCATAAGTAAGAGAGACGGGAGTGGAGAAGAAGGAATAGCACCAGAATAGTCCAAGGTAGAGATGTTTAGCAAATATTTGAGCGAAGAATTCAGCTTTGTCAGAGGAAGAAGTCATGGTGGTGCCATCGGAGTGGAAAAGTGGAGGGAAAGACGAGGATGACTAGATGCCAGAATGCTTGGGAAGAGATAGAATTACAAAGTATATGCAATATCTTCCAAGTCTGATCATTTGTTTCAGATACTTCAGGCATTGGAAAAAAATACTGTTGTTGAGGTTTGTCCTCTATTAGGATGATTTGACCCCCACAATTGTCTATGAATATCTTCTTCATATAGGCAAACATTTTGTATCGCAATATTTCGTAGCCTGCGAAAATTTGCGGCTCCTACAGGATTTAGTTGGAGGCTGTCTGTAATATTGATCCTATGCATTTACAAACCCAATCCCTTCCCCAAGGCAAAGTAACCGGATACAACTATTTAGGCTGAAGGCCGTGTTGTAAAAGCCATCTTCAGCCTTCATTTTAGGGACGACCCTTCTGATCTCGTCTTTTGCAGTATATTATATGTTCCTGCAAGAATGACAAAGAGCTTATTATCTGCGGCACCAGCAGCGATATCATCTTTGGCTGCCATCAATTCGGCCACCTGGGATCCAGACATGTGTTCTGTTATTAGGAGCCCTACTGCAGAATTCTACCAGTTGGCCACATACTCATGAGTCAACAACCAGCCTTCTGTCATCATTCTCGTCATGAGTGTCTCGGCATGAATCTTTGGTCGTTGTAATTGTTAAGAAGGTTTTCTTCATGGCTTGCCTCACACCATTTTGGACTGGCTGGAAGACCGCATCATGCTGGGCTGTTGGTACAGAGCAGGTATTTGGTGGGACACAGGATACATCGATATTCTGTAGTGATGGATCATTGCTGATTGGGATAGCAATCTTGATTAAGGAAGAGGTTTCAACTCCGAATAAATGGCCACAGACTTCTGAGGTCCGTGGTAAATACAGATGCAAAAATATTTTGTAAAAAATAAAGTTTTAGTGGTAGAGACTTTGCTCATGATTTCAAAGTTTCCTTATTATGCCGTAAGTCTTGAACTATATTTCATAGCCGCATAGTTTACCAGATAGGTTAAATGCGTGCATAAAACAAAGGGAATTATTTCGTGATTACTTTTTGCATGACGGGGATGAAATTATTTATATAAACTCAAATATTTATGGGACAAGAATGTTTATGATACCAATCGATAGAGCATAAAAATACTATTTAGTGCACATTTACAAAACCTATGCCATTACTGAAAATGTCCTTAACATTGTTTGTTCAGTTACGCACAGATGGAATTTATTTTCAGCATACATTTTCATAATGATAATTAAAGGTTTTGATATTATGTCTACCTGAATACTATAGAATACCCTTTCCTCGGTGTATGTATGTATAATATAGTGTATTAAAAGTAATTCTTATTGTCTAAAACCGACCACGAGTGAATATTTTCGGTCCGAACGCCGTATTATACAAGCGAAGAACGATAATTTTAGAATATTTATATATAATCCAATATTGAATATAGAGCATTGCTGAATAAACCAACGAAAAGAGCGGACACAATGCTTGTGAGTCCATATTACAAACACTTACAGTTATTTAGTGAGTTTCAGAATTATCTTGAGTTTAACTGCAGAAGACCACCATTTTATTTGAGAAACATTCCGAATATTTACTTTTTCACAATAATCATTAGAACTTTCATAGTTGTTTCTTTCAGTAATATTGTAGTATTGCCTTCCCTCTATTTTGTGATGCATAGCAAAGTATGGCTAAGACGCTAATTGTAGGTGAAAATCGAGTGATAGTAAACATTTTTGGTGGTGCGAATTTGGGAATCGACTGGGATAGATGATTTTGTTAATGAGAAGATAAAATTATGGAACAAATCTTCAATAAGTAATGCCCGGAAAGTGAGATGGTTAACAATGATATTATCCACTGAGCAAAATGCCACGACTACTTACAGGGCAGTGTGGGGTGTCTGTGTTTACATATTCTAATTACTTACAAGTTCAACTACATTTAATTTATCAAAATCATGTTATCACCCATGGCCGCTTAAAAAGAAAAACTAAGTTCATCTATTAGCACTGCCTGATATAATATAATGTTTTGTATACACAAGTGTAAATATGAATAATTAGTTAAATCTATCTACCTATCTATTGCCGGACGCCTTACTCCCCTTAATGAGGGTGGCTATACACAGAAGGCCCCAAAGTGGACCTAACCCCTGTAAAAGGGACAGCCATCCCAGTTTATTGAAGGACTTACAGGATTGACCACTCAATCTAGGACCCGTCCGACCCCGAGGCCCTCTATGTATAATTTTAGCATTATTTTTCTGCAGTGGTGTTCGGCTAGTGCATCCACTAACCTGCCTTACCCTTAGGTAAGCAGTACGGATTTGTATCAGGTTTACTCCTCTAGACAGTTTGCCGACTAAGGCTGACGAGTCCCATCCACCCGGATGTTTATAAGGTTGTCTCCCCTAGATGGGTTGCCGACCAAGGCTAACGAGTCCCATAAATAAAAGTATATTTTACATTTTAATATATAGATTCCCACGTCAACTTTCTTATTTTACTTCCTCTCTCTCGCTCTCTCTCTCTCTCTCTTATCTTACTATTGGTAATCCTCTTATCCCTTCCTCGTCCTTTGCCATCCTCACGTTTTGTTTGTGTTCCACATACTGTCTATCTATCCATTCATATTCAGTTACTTATCTATTTCTATCCATTCAACTATCAACTCACCTAACTAATTAGTAAACTACCAGCTATCTATCAAACTATGTATCCACCCAACTATAAAAGAATAATTCCTTTTATCTCTATATGTACCCAAACAAATTGACTGTTTGTCTGTTATTTACTCGGTTGTTTGTCTACCTGTGAGTCTGCATTTATACTTATCAATGTATATGTATCAATCTTTTGAAGTGCTCCCCCAATAACTTTGCTATTCTTCTCTACATTTCCCCCTTGCTGTCGTCTTTTGTTATTCTGTCTCTCGGACTTGCCCTTTCATTTTATTCTCCATTTTCATTTTCCTTGCTTCCTTCTCCGTCGTTTTATATTTGTCTTCTTTCTTGGTTTGCTTAATTTTCAATAGTATGCTTAGGCAGTTTTATGCATCATATTCCTAATAATTTTCCAGGGAATATCATAATAACGTATTCGAATTATCAATAATGTACCAATGTTTTTTCAGATTTGCAAATGAGAGTTAAGTGCATCACTAGAGTTTAAAATATAATTGAAGCCATGCAACTACTGCTGACTAAGCATTTAATTTACACCAAACATCAAATTTAATGTGAGGGGAGTTGGAAATAAATGGCTGCAAACTCTTATATCGAAAAGATATTCATTCATATAACATAACTGAACCGAAATACATATGAATATATGTGTTACAACAAACGTCAATATACAGCAAAACAAGAAAGATGGCCTACTGATGTAGTACATTTAACATTATTTTCATATTCCTCTTATTATCTGACTTTTGTTCTTAAATTTGACTACTTGTTTATCTCTGTTATCACTAGAACACTATAATCTTTACAGGGCTCGCCCAATTAAGGTGAACAGATAATAGTACTTACAGTTTGTTTCTCGATATAAGTGAAAATTAGTCACGAAATTATGTCAAATATTCTTCAAATTCAAGAAGTAAATATAAATTCAGTTATTCACCCAGGCAGCTAGCATGTATAGTTTGAATGTGGGCAGTATCTGCGGTGTGTAGCACGCATGATGGGTAGTCTGTTATCATTCGATGCTTCTGTTCACTTAGCAGGAAAATGGAGTTAGCAGACATTTGTGACGCCCCATCTGAGGTAATAATCTGCAATAAAAGAGTCCCGAGCGGTAGTGAGTTCCTCTGAAGTCGCTGGCACTTAACAAAAGACCTATAATATCAATATTATTTTTATTTTATTATTATTACTATATATATCATTATTATAATTATACCAAAGTCAGAGCAACATTGGGCGAATATCGCTAAGATACACGAGTCCGCCCCGAAAAGCACACCCTCTTTGGTCCAAAAGGCACCTGCTCCATCCTCTGTGACCTTTACTCCGCCCCCTCAGCTGAAAACAACGGCCCCAAGAACTCAAACCACGTTCCTGAGGTCCTAAGGGAATCAGAAGGCTGGCCCACCTGCCCTGGTCCCATTGCTGACACCGCTTCTGCCGACCCCAGGACAAAAGAGGAATAACCGCACTCACCTAAGGAGAGAAAGAAGAACCTTCTTGCTTGGAGCCGTGAGAACAGCAATAAGAGGCGTAAAAAGTAAATGACTACTTGTTCAGGAAGGACTCTAATGGTAGTTCACCTTCCTAAAGTTAGCAGCTCTCACTTTTAGCATTTCATGAGTTAGGCTTGAGTATCTCGGCCAATGATGTGAGCAACTTCATCTCTCCTGATTAGATTCATAGAACCCTGTCTTGAGAATCTCATTCGGGTTACATCTCAGCACCGATATGAGCAACTCCATCAAGCTTCTGATTATAGTTAAGTATTCCCCGTATTGAGTATCTCATTCAGGTTCGGCCTGAGCATCTTGGACGACGATGTGAGCAACTCCGTCATTCTTACTTGGAATCATACAAGCCCCAACTTGTGTAGTTAGTTCGGGTCACACCTGAGAATCTCGGCACCGACGTGAGCAACTCTGTCACCCTCACAATTGCCATTCCACCTTGCAAGCAAACCCAGAGAAGGAGCAGTCCATCTAACCGAATTCCAGACAAGATAACTGCCCTACACACTATGCCTAAACACACAAAACACACCCTATCTGAAATATTTGCTCTCGTAAACCCCCCATCGGGGCCCCAGGGCGTAAGGGGGCCTTCATCTATGGTGGAGGAAAAAATGAATATGCCCCATGCATCCTACTGCGTGTTGTACAAAGCGTACAAAGCGACTAATAGAGGAGATGGCGTTTGACGTGTGAACCAACAGCCATTGCTATACAATGAAGCCATGTTATTGGCACTGGCTTGGTGTGACACTGCAGAGACTGATATGGGGTGGATGGGTGCTACAGGGGACTCTACTAGTCCTACCTGGGCGCTTATTGGCGCTACGCCTGGGTCGGCCATAGTGCTCACATGCTGGGCAGCGCTACTACACGACCTCATTGTTCTAGTCCAAGATGCCTAATGTCATGCCTTCCCTATTACTCTTAAAGGACTCCATTTCTATGGTAAGAAAATATGTTCATGATATTTAGGTATTTGCTTCCCACAGCACCCGCCTTACAGACTTATTAATTATACGCCAAGGTATCCCCCCCACTCCTACTCCTCCTTGATAATTTAGCTTCCATTTCAGTTAACTTAACTTCTTTGTATATACCTATTAGTTATCCATCCATGTAATCCTTGTAATTTGTTTTTTGCATTGCCTTGATTTGCCCTTACTTTGTACTAAATAAATTTACAAAAAACTGTGTGCCCTCTGCACCTAAGTCACTTTCACTACATCAACTATTATTTTTTGTGTTATGATTTATCCATCTATGTACAGTCGCAATCCCTAAAAGTAAGCCCCCCTCGACTCGAGAAATATTGGTATCCCGGATATTTCTGGATGACAGGTAAACGTGGCACAAACGAACACACTCCACTCCAATTTAGCACAGGTGGCTCGAACAGCAAAATGAACCCTTGATGGTTTTGATGTGTCAACGTTAGTTTTTGCTTTCCATTGCTATCAGTTATTTAAAGGTCAGCCAAATAAAATATTGCACAATTATATGTGTATAAACAACATTCACAAATACACTTCTCATACGGCTATATTTAGCTTGAAACGCATGAAATTTGAAATCAATAACAACAAAATCCTCAAAGTGTCCGAAACCTACAAGTTCAAAATAGAATAAACTGTTTCAGCAATACTATTTATAGTAACAACACACTATTTGTTAACGAAGGTATGGATAGGTATGAAGATTGGCCAACTATACTCAATCCAAGCTACAGTAGGCTATATCGCAACCTGAAGTCACAAGATCGAGTCGAGTCCTTCAGAAATAAAAAGCTTGATTATTATACTCCGGGTAATTCTATTTCGTATTTTAAAACGTTGATAAAGTGTTTTCCTAAATATATAATTAAAGATATATAAACAGTTTTAATGTGTTATAAAGGGATTAGTCCATTCATAATCAGAAAAATTACTATTTGTTTGTGCAAATTTCGTCCGTGATGGATTAGGAAAGCCTTTCTGTGAGATTTATTAATAGGGCAGTAAATTCTGAATAAACATAATTAATCATTACATGTCTATTTGCGACAATACAAAATCTGCGCAATACCTGACTAGCGTAGGTAAAATTAAATGGCATATATTGCATAAATGTATGTGCACTCAGCACAGTTTTGTCTTACTCCATTTATGATTAATTATGTCTGCTGGTTATCAGATCACCTTATCGAGTGTTTGCTCCTTCCCTCTCACTTTCTCTAACACAGCAGTGTTGCCAAAACACCATTAACACTTATCCAATCTAACATTATGTAGTGACTTATATAGTACAAAGGAGTACAAAGGAGTACAAAGGAAATCAAGCAACAACAGCTCTAGTGACCCTTCTAGGTTGCTTGTTCTCCAAAACACTGAGGATCAAGTGTCCAAACAGTGGTTTAGAGTGGGTAAGGGAACATTGGAAAGGGAATTACTGCCCTGGAACTAATGTCCGTGGCAGGATTAGGGAGTTAGTAGAGGACAGATGGGTTAGTAACTGAGGGGGGGATAAAATAAAGTTATTCATTTACAAACGCAGTCAGTCGCGGGTTTAATGAGAGATATTTGTCTAGGCGGAGTTTAAATGAATCAACGGTGATGCAGTCTATAACGTTTCGGGGAAGCCCATTCCACAAGTTGACAACTCGATTGAAGAAGAAATTCTTAGATTCGTGCGAGTTAAAAGATTTACCAATAATTTTGCAACCGTTTCCCGCGTGTAATTAGATTGGTCGATAGTGAAGTACTTACTACAGTTCATATTGTCGATGCCTTTGATGATTTTGAACACATGAATTAAGTCACCTCTTAATCTGCGCTGGGTTAAAGGAAATAGATTTAATTCTCTAAGACGCTCTTCGTATGGTTTGTTCTTTAGGCTAGGTATCATTTTGGTAACTCTACGTTGAACTCGTTCTAGCTTGTTTATATCTTTTTGGTAATAAGGGCACCAGGATTGAACGCAGTATTCCAGAAGAGGGCGGACTAAGGAATTGTAAAGGGTTAGGATAACTTCTTTGGATTTATGCTCAAATGACCTGCCTATAAAGCCAATTATTTTGTTTGCCTTCTTAACAACTTCTGAACATTGTTGACTCGGTTTTAGGTTACTCGATATTGTTACTCCCAGATCAGTTTCTCTGTTTACATTCTTAAGCTGAGTGCCATTCATCGAATAGTTTGCTTTCTCATTTAGGTATCCGACATGTAGTACTTTAGGCTCCCGGACGGATTGCCGACGGACATTTGGCGGAACGGACATTTGGCCGAACGGACATTTGGCCGACAGACCCTAACCTAACCTAACCTAACCTAACCTAACCTAACCTAACCTAACCTAACCTAACCTAACCTAACCAAACTTAACCTAACCTAACCTAACCTAACTTAACCTAACCGTTCGACCAAATGTCCGTTCGGCCAAATGTCCGTCGGCAATCCGTCCGGCCACGAGTACTTTACATTTATCCGCATTGAAACTCATTTGCCAAATTTGGGCCCAACATGACAATTTATCTAGATTGTGTTGTATATCGTCAACTTGTTCTTTTGAGAGTACGCTATTTGCAATTTTTGTATCGTCAGCAAATTTTGAGATTGTACAGGTGAGACCCTCATCTATGTCGTTGATGTAAATTAGAAAGAGAATTGGTCCTAGTACCGATCCCTGGGGTACCCCGCTACTTACATTGGTCCATTTAGATGCCTTACCGTTTATGACTACCCTTTGCTTTCTGTTGCTGAGCCAATTTTCTATCCATTTCAACACACCGTCTTGTATTCCATGCGCTTTTAGTTTTAGCAGTAAACGTTTGTGGGGAACTTTGTCAAAGGCCTTTTTGAAAATCAAGGTATATAATATCTACAGCTTTACTCTCATCGTAGAGGTTGAGGATATCGTGGAAGAAGTCTAAGAGGTTTGTTAAACAGGAACGTTTTTTACGAAAGCCGTGTTGAGTATCTTTAAGTATGTTATTTTCCTCTAAGTGATTTACGAGTCTGTCTCGTATGACCGTTTCTAGCATTTTACAAACAACTGAGGTTAAGCTAATTGGACGATAGTTACTGGGTAGGGATTTGCTGCCTTTTTTGAATATCGGTGTTACGTTGGCTAGCTTCCACTGATCAAGCATAGTTCCAGACTGCAAGGATTTATTGAATAGTAATGTCAGTGGTTTGGAGAGCTCATCCTTAGCTTCCTTTAGAACTCTAGGCGAGATTGTATCAGGTCCTGGCGTTTTATTTACCTTGAGTTTATCTAAACAATTCAATACTTCTCTCTCTGTAACGGTGATATTGCTTAGAACATCTGAATTATCAATCTGAATCGGCGATGGTGTAGGGATATCACTGAGGTCTTCTGTTGTAAAAACTGATGCAAAGAAGGTATTGAGGGCATTACTCATTTGTACTTCGTCTTTGGTGTATTCTCCACTTTCATCGACTAACGGTCCAACAGTTGAAGTAACTACTTTTTTCTTTCTGATATAACTATAGAATTCTTTCGGGTTTGTTTTACTTTGATTCGCAATATGTAACTCTAAGGTCTTTTTACTCTGCTTAATTAACTTTTTGGCTTTGCGTCGTAGCTCTACAAATTTCACCCGTTCTTCGTCATTTTGTGAGGATTTTAATCTATCATTAGCAAATTTTTTAGCAAGCAGGCAGTTTGAAATATCTTTATTCCACCATTTGGGCTTATTATTATGGCCTGGACGCCGTATTTTCGATGGTATGCAGTCTTGCACTGCTTTTAGGTAAGTGGTTTCGAATAACTTCCAAGATGTATTTATGTCGATATTGTTAATTAAAAAGCTCCAGTCAGTTTCTTTAAACATAGCTCTAAGTTTATGGAAGTTTGCTTTCTTGAAATTAGGGACTTTTTCGATGCTACTATTTGGTTCGTTACTAGTAAACTTTAAAGTGAAAGTTATCGTACGATGGTCGCTGTTACTGAATTCATCACCAACATTCAAATTCTCTATCAATTCTTCTTTTGTTGCAAGTACAATGTCAAGAACGTTATTACCACGGGTCGGCGTTCGAACAAATTGATAAAGCGAACTCTCTTGCAAGTTCGTATACAAGTCATGTCCGGAGTGTGAAGTAAGAGTATCGCCCCACTTGGTCACAGGTAAATTAAAGTCGCCAAAAATTATGGTATCTTGTGAGTTACTTACATCTGCAATTTGTTCGTAAATTTCTCGGTCAGTTTGCACTGATTGAGCTGGAGGTCTGTATATTAACGCAAGTATTATTTTTGTACCTTTATTATTCTTTATTAGCACAAAAGATGTGTCGACGTTCACAATTTGAGGTTTTGACACGAGGGTCGGGTTAAGACTTTCTTTGATATAAAATAAAACGCCACCTCCATTTTTATTTATTCGGCTGTTCTCAAACATTACATAACCGGGAAGTGAATACTCTGCTAAAAAGTCTCTATCTTCTGTATTGAGCCAAGATTCTGTTATGCCAATCACATCATAATTTTCTGTAAACACTAGTTCCTCTAAATCTGAAAATTTATTGCGTATGCTACGAGCGTTTGCATAGAAAACCTTTAAAGTTGCGGTTTTAGAACTCACAGAACGTTCTTTCATCGAATTTTTGGTTCTGGTCGGATCTACATTTACATTCATGGCTGTCCTCGGTCCTCGGTCATTATCCCTGGCAGTTTTGAATTTGGGTTGTGTTGGTGGAGCTTTATCCAAATTCGCGGTTCTTGACGGATTAGTATTTAATTCCTTTGTAGGTTGCCGTCCTCGCTGTCTTCGGTCCTCCTTCCTGGTTGTCCTGTGCTGAGTCGGTTTCTTCTCCGAAAATCCGTCACCGCATCGTTGAGAAGACGCCCAAAATGTGCTGCTCCCACCTGGTTCAGATGAACTCCATCGTCCGAAAACAAATAGTCATCGTAGTAGAAATTGTCCCAGGTGTCGACGAATCCCACGTTCTCCTTCCTGCAGAGGTTTGCTAGACAACGATTTGTGCTGGTGGCTATGTTGTAAAATCGGCTCTCTACACCGAGCCGGGGGACGATTCCTGAGACGATGATCCTTGATGATTTCTCCCTAAACGACTTGATCAGCTGCTGGTACTTTAAAAGCAAATCTTCCGACCGGGTTCGCTGTACATCGTTGAATCCAACCTGGATGACGTACATTGTATTAGCAGGGGCCATCTTTGATACTTCGTCAACTGCTGCAACTACGTCGTCCACACCACCACCAGGGATACAAAAATGCTTCCTGGTCTTAGGTGCCCTGGCGCAAAACTCTGTGAGCTGACCACGTATCATCGAGTCTCCCACGAGCCGGACTTCTTCTATTTCCTCTTCGTCATCTGGGTCTGTGAGTATCTGGAAACGGTTTTGACACTCGGTAATCGGTATGTGTTTCCTGGTCTTGGGGCAAACGTTGTTCCTCACGACACGGAAGTTGTCTTGAGGGGGAAGAGAGTCACTATTTGTATCTTGAGTATCGGAAACATCAGCTGAAGTGGCTACTGTAGGCGTTGAATTGTTGGCAGTTGACGTTGGGGCGTTGGTGGCTGCTGGAGTTGCGGTGAGAATTGAAGTTTGTGGTACTCCAACGTTGAGTGTTACAAACTCTTGGAGTGATTCCAGCTTCATGGTGAGGACGTTGATCTTGTTGTAGGCTTCATCTAATTTCACTGTAAAATTCTCTCGTTGCTGGCAGAGCCGGCAGACTTGAAATACAGTACTTGATATAGTACAGTACAGTACTTGATATACAGTACTAGCAGGGGTACCCGGCGTTACCCGGGTTTAAATTCTACCATAATCACCATCACTACTATACCACCACTACTACTACCATTATCACCATCATCAATCACTACTACCACAATCATCACAATACTACTACTACCATTATCACCGGCCTCGACCTCCCTGTGCCTCATTGTGAGGTGACCTCGATTTCGGCCGCTAAATGACCTTCGATTTTGGATCTGACCTCATTCGTACCCCAATTTTGGGGGGCTGCGAACAACTTTCGTTCCATACACCTTTTCGATCGGAGGCCTCCTTCTGCCCCAAACGGCTATTTTTTTCAATTTGTGTCAATGTTTTTTTCAATTTCGGCCTCGAAACGACATCCGATCGAGGCCTCGCACCCTCTATGACCTGACCCAGGTCAATTGACACCCACATGCAAAGTTTCAGCTCTCCAGGTCCAAAACTGCGGCCGCCTATTAAGAACAGACACACACACAGACAATCGAAAATATTATATAGATATTTATTTTGTATATGTGTATGAGGGAGACAAAAGGCAGAACTGCCTGTTACGAGTGCCTCCCCAGAGTTAAAAGGGTGTTAGAGCCAATATCAAGGAACGGTCGAGCCCAAATGCCTGGATACACGGAGTTTGAAGGCATTTAAGTCATAGGATGAAGGACAGATGGGTTCAGGGAGAGAGTTCCAGAGCTCACCTATTCAATAGAAAAAAAGACTGGAAATATAGGTTAGCTCTTGAGTTGGAGAGTTGCACAGAGTACAGTATATGCTCATGAACAGAAGCTCATATTAAACAACATAATGATTGAAGGAAGTTGATGGAATATTAATACACGTTAAGCTGTGTACCTTAGAAGTTATCCCCATGTGGATCATGACGCATTTTTGACAGTTTATTCCGCTTATAGTTTGATGAGTAGCATGAAAGTCAAAGGATTTAATGAGTCTTTTCCTTTTAATACCAACAGATCTTCCACAAGGTGCATAATATTGAGTTGTGATTACAAGAACAAACGGTCAAAATGCATCGTAAATCTTCAAAGAATTAAGTTAGTCGAGAATGGGATTTCTTTACATATATACTTATTTCAAAGTTATCATGAAGTCGATTGCGTCACATTAGTCATTACATTACTTTCATCTAGCATTTCAACATGCTGTAATTACGGAGTGAATATAATGCCCTTGAACATAATTAAGAAGTGTTTAATTAGTAAATAATGTAATTGGATAACATCAGAGTTTAATTTGTTTCCTCATGGAAGCTACTTCATTCTGCCACGAACTATGTATTCAAAAGTCAATAATATCGCAAAAATAGTAGATTATTGAATCATGAGAATCTAAATCTGAGCTAGATAAAACAACAAGATTGAATGCAACAATAATATTTGGTGAAATAATATATCAACATATGCAATATTGTTACTATTATTCAAAAACTGCTAGTATCATTCCATTCTCTCTCTCTCTCTCTTGGCTACCTATCTGAATTGGCTTGGTTCTCGACTTCTACCAACCTATTTTTTTTTGTCGAGTTTTATTATTATTATAAGAACATAAGAAAATGGGAGTCTGCAGAAAGCCGATTGGCCTAAGCAAGGCAGATCCCTGTCCCACACAACCCCAATTACAAAGCCCAATTATAGGCTCAACACTCTAATACCCTGAGGATCATCTTACCAAACCGGTTAGAGATTAACGCAGGATTACGGGGGTCTGCAGAGCGCTGATTGGCCCAACCCGGCTGATCCCCCTTCACACCCAACCCTTCTCGTCCATATGCTTATCCAATTTTTTCTTAAAGCTCCCTATCGTTCTTGATCCCACTATATCACTTGGTAGCCTATTCCACCCATCTACAACTCTGTTACCAAACCAATATTTGCCTATATCTTTTCTGAAACGAAATTTATCTAATTTGAAACCATTGGTACGAGTTCTTTCGCTATCACTGAGCTTTAGTACATTTGTCATGTCCCCTTTGTTAATCCCACTAACCCACTTGAACACCTCTATCATATCCCCTCTAACTCTGCGTCTCGCTAACGAATGTAAACCTAATTTCTTCAACCTTTCTTCATACGGAAAATTTCTAATATTATGGATCATTTTTGTCATTCTACGCTGAATTCTCTCCAATGAATCTATGTCCATTCTGTAATAAGGACACCAAAATTGGACAGCATAATCCATATGGGGTCTCACTAATGACAAGTAAAGTTTTAAGATAACATCAGCAGTTCTGTTACTCACACTCCTAGAGATGAACCCGAGAATCCTGTTTGCCTTATTACGAACGCTTATACACTGTTTTCTAGGCTTCAAATCATTGCTAACAAACACACCTAGATCTTTCTCGCAGTCTGAATTTTCTAATTCTAAATTAGCTAGTTTATATTTAACATTTGTTTGCATCTAAGTGGCTTCTAATTTAAAATTATGTTAATGATTTCCAAGTTAGTTCATAATTATATACTATAAGTTCTTAATGTATAGTGACAGTTTGT
Organism: Paralithodes platypus; assembly: GCA_032716605.1. Classification (NCBI taxonomy): domain Eukaryota; kingdom Metazoa; phylum Arthropoda; class Malacostraca; order Decapoda; family Lithodidae; genus Paralithodes; species Paralithodes platypus. The sequence continues at coordinate 19,498,182 of CM064508.1, read as the reverse complement.
CAGAAACAATTTTACTATTCCTAGAGCTGAAAATTTACTATCATACATTTTAGCCAGAGATATGGTGGTATGCCTGAACAGAGTGAGATGTGCATTTTACCGGTCTAGGAAGGTAAGGTCTTCCTAAAGAATCATGATAATCTCTACCTAGTGTCAGAGGGCAATAGAAGCTAAACTATTTTCAAATTAAGGAAAAGGGGGGCTAGGGAGAGAGTAGTTTAGAAGGACACACAGAAATATCGACTGTATAATTATATTACCATCAATAGAGAGGAATAGAGTATGAAGTTAAAAACGGTTGCCAGTTGTTCTAAATGTCATCAATAATGTTTGACCACTAAAGTTGCTTCAATGCAGTGAATATAAGTAATTGTGTTATCTATTAATTCACAGACATAAATAACCATACTAAACCATTATCAATATACCTCGTTTGGGTCAGTATGCCTAGTGCATATTTCCGTGTCCTGTTATACAACTTGAAGTAATTTACATCCTGCGAAAATAAGAAACATACTGTGGTTGCAGTCAACCACAAAAGGTGGGCGGGTGCCCATCCCCGAAAAGGGTTGAAATAGGGGAGCTATCCCCCCGCCAAAGGCGGCTTTCTAGGGCCTTTCCTAGCTGATGCTGAGAGGGTTGGGTTCTAGTCATGTGGTGATGGGCTGGTCTATCAGAGTGAGAACTGAGCAATCTCTGCGATACCCATAGCTTACTCTGACTGTTCCTTTTACTTATATATTTTCTAGATCTCAAGTGACGGCGTCTCTTCTGTGGATTGACCTCCCAATCTACCAAGATTGGAAGCCAAAGCGTCACATTTTTCCCTTGCCCCTCAACTTTCTCTTCATAATTGCTGAGGGGCACAGGGCCCTGGGTGGGGCTTTGGTTTCCCAGGCGTTTCCGCGCCCTCCTCAGCTCCCCGCCATGGAGTGGCTTCGGTCACCCAGGATTTATTGTGGTCGGCGGGTAGGGTTCTGTGGGGGCGCTCGGTTATGGCCTTGGCCTTGCTTGGAGCCTTGGGACTGTTCGGCCAGGCAGCATGGGGAACAACAACAACAACAACAACAACCACAAAAGGTTCATATGGCTGTTCGAACTTCTGTTTCAATTGAGGGGAGTGTGTTCGTTTGTGTGTTCCCAAGTTTACCCGTCGTTCAGAAAGACCCTAGCTAATGTTATTGTTAGCATCGAGGGGGGCTTACTTTTATGGATTGAGACTGTACAGTACATTGTACATATATAACCTTACATGCCATAGCCTGTGTATTCTGTATTCATCTGAATTTCCAGTCGATTAAAGGACCTTCCACTCACTTAATAAAGATTTACCAGACCCTAACGACAATGTTCAGGGCCAGTAACTTAATTATTATTATTGAAGGAGTAATTACGTCCGCTAATCTGGAGACGGGACTAGCTCAGGTGGCTAAGCAATGTTTACCCTTTAAATCTTGTCACGTGAAAGACCTTGACACTCCCCCGCGCTCGACCAAGCAACGACCTCTTGTGACACAGCACAAAGACCAACTCGCATCTCCCTTTAAACGCTCGCCTCATAACTCACTCCCAGTTCACACACGTATATTTTGTCCCCATCTCCCAGACAACTTTTTGTTTAGACTTTGCGTTGCGCTCCACCTCGGACGGTTCGTCGGGTTACCAGAAAGGTTCGAACAGTCAGGGACTGCCACCCTTCCAGATGATCGACAATGCCAAGCTGAACAAGTGTCGGCTCACCTATACGCTTACTTCAACTACTTCAAGAATCACTTTGGGAAAAAGAGTCAAGATGAATGTTATTTTCAGTAATCTCTTCTTTCGGCTAGACAAGGGCGCCATCGAGGACTCGCTGCCCGTCATTGTAGTCACTAGGGATGCTCAATGTCTCTGACAGGGCCAAACAAATCAGGCTCGCTAATGCCTTCAAAATTTCGAAATATAGCGTGACCGAGAAATGCGAAGCCAAACTCTTTGTGGAAAAGTTAGACGCGGATGGTTACGACGACAACGGCAGTAGTGGTCTGTTCGCCGACATGACCGCGCGATTGTGTATAATAAATGTGTTGTCTCATCAGTAAGGCTTTCTCTAAGGACAGCGGGACTAGGGTCGAAGGTGTGTGATTGGGAGCATCTCAATTGTGTTTCTAATTCTTACTGTACGACTCATCATCGTCATTGTGATGGGGCTGTCAGTGTTGAGATTAGGTGAAATGTTCGGTATTATGTTATTATCGTGATTAAGATATCAGTTGCCATATATTAAATTGTAATGACTAAAAAGAAATAATTAAATAGGCCCAATGGTGTCTCATAGGTACGAGGGTCATTATTCTAACTTTACATATTAAATATAATTGTTTGGTATTATTACCTATCTATATCCCAGTGACTCCATGTCAAACTGAGAACAGAAACTGAAACAGAAAACTGTCCGCGAATCAGATACGAATCACCGCGAGTCATTGGGAGTCACTGGGGAGTCACTGGGAGTCACCAGGACTCACTGGGAGTGGTCCGACTCGCGGCGAAAACTTTAAACACGCTGAACATTTTGCCGGACAGGGCCAATCGCCCGCAACTGGTCGGGAGTCACTGGAAGTCTAACAGGAGTCACTAGGAATTGCTAGAGTCACTAGGAGTCATAGATTTTCACCGCGAATAGGCCCAGGAGTCCGAGTTTTCCCCTACTCGTAGTGATTCTAGCTCGCACTCCTGACTGTGTGAGGGCCCCTTTAGATGAAAAACCCATCCTTGTCCACTTAATTCATGTCTCCCTTATTATAAAGCTACATAAAGCTACATACAGCCAGTTGGGCATTGTGAACGTTAGCCACAAACAAGTTAATTTGGTCATAGTTTACTGCCACAAGTCAACTGTATGTTTATCTCACTCACTGCGCCGACGTACTCGTATGTGCCATAATTATATAAAAGGCCTATACTGTGGGCGACGTACCCTTACGTGTTGGTATTACCGGCTGACCAGGTTGGACCAACCAGCTCCACTTGTTGCAAGCCGCTTACAGGAGGTAATCAGCTTGCCCCTCCTAGTCATATCAGTCTGCTCCATGCATTAGTCAAGGGAGGATGTGGGTCCAAGAAATAGGTGTTTTAGAAGCTGAAAAGAACAAACAAATTCTACATTTATTTGTAACAGCTACAAATGTGATGTCCATTTCATGTTACTGGCCATAACTTATGCTGTCTAACAAAAACATTCGTTAATAAAATAACTAATGATATAATCGAGTTAATCAAGCGTAAAATACGAAGATGAAAGAGAAATAGATGGAAATTACACTTTTGGTGACTAGCCACGAGGCCAGTGGGAAGAAACTTTCCCTCCATAGTTTCAAGGTCACGTGCCTTGGAATGAATGAATTAATTAAGACTTGTATGGGGAGAATCTTTTCACTGGATCTCGTTCCTTGACTCCTCAAAATGCTCTGGACCACTACCTTCTACTCTTACTATCAATTTCGGCAACATTTGTGGTCTTTCCTCTAACTTCCACTTTGTGGAACACCACCTATCCTCTGCCAATCCTGATCTTCTCTTTCTCACCAAAACCCAATTTTCGGGGACTACAGACAGCAAACCCTCCTACTATCTCTATCCTTAGTTTCATACCAAAAGTAGATGATACATATAGGTTGCGCACCAATTTTGCTTTCTCTCATTTTCCCAACTTTGATTCATCTGAATTCTTATCTCTCCGACTAAAGCTTTCTTGTCACTCTGAAAGTAAATATTTCTGTGCTGTTTATCTCTACCCTAAATCTACTGACTATCCAACTGACTATCTAACTTCTAAAATGGAATACATTCCATCCATCTCTCCTTTCACAGAAATCTCCATCTTAGATTTCAATGTTCATCACCGCTAATCAATCCCTCACTTCCTCAACCATCAACTCCAGTGTTCCTCAGGGTTCTGTTCTGTCTCCAGTTATCTTCCTGAAATTCATTAATGATTTTCTTGACTGTACCTCCAGCCCTATTCACTCATATGCTGATGACTACCATACATTATTCAACTAGTTTTTCTTAACAACCCACCGCGCAATCACTTCAAACCTCACGCGATGAGGCTATAGCACGTCTATCTTCTACTCTATCAACTATTTCTGATAAGGGCTCAGAGAATCTTGTTACTTTCAATGACTTCAAGACCCAATTTCTCCTTTTTTCTACCTGCCGCAATCTTCTACAAGACTATCACTTATTCTTCAATAATACACAAATCAGCCCTTCATCTTCTCTTAATATTCTTGCTGTATCGTTTTCTTCTGACCTTTCTTGGAAAGATCATATTTCCACTCCTGCTAAAACAGCTTCCCAGAAGTTAGGAGTGCTCATCCATCTCCATGGGTTCTTCACCCCCACATAAGCTTGTTATTCTGTACAGGGGCACTGTGCGCCCATGTCTCAAGTATTGTTCGCTTGTGTGAGGAAATTCAAACCATACCGCGCTTCTTGAAAGGGTAGATTCATAAGCAGTTTGTCTCATCAACTCACTTACTCTTGACAATTCCCTACAATCTCTCTCGAGTCTCGACACACCACAATGTTGTATCTCTTACTCACTCTTCTACCGCTATTACAATAATCAGCGTTCTTTAGAGCTTTCTCAGTTTTACCTCCTCCCTTACAGTGAGTGAGGGGCACCCACCTTTCAACACACACTCCCACCCCTTTTCTGTCCAACTCTTTAACCCAGGAGTGAACCAATTTTCCCAATCTTTCTTGTACTCGACAAGTAAGCTTTGGAACCCTATCCTTCAATCTGTCTTTTCTGCATCCTATAACTTAAAGTGGTTCAGGCTCCGTGCATCCAGACATAATGACTAATACACCTTGAATTTGGCTCTCCGTCATTCTTTCAAACTTTTGGGAAAACACTTGTTACAGGCAGCCTTCCCTTTTGTATCCTTTACACACATAGACAAAAATTTAGTCTGGGCTACGGATATGGTGCTATGGCGACATATACTGAGTGGAATTAGCCGGAAATAACTCCCAGGGCATATTCTTACTTTTATAACTCCCCGCACCAAAAGGGTTGATGCTAAAGATAAAATACTGTTCCATTTTACAACTGAGGCCAACTGACATTAACGATTTGCTTGTGTGAATTATACGCAATTTAACTCTAGCCATGTAGAATGCATAGCCTACCTTTTACAACTAAGATTTTATGAGCAAATATAATAAATCAAATATTCAGATGGATGGGAGTCGTATTCGGTGGATAGGACTCGTCAGCCTATGTCAGCAACCCCCTTAGGGGATACAACCTACTGAAAATCGGGGTGGATAGGACTCATCAGCCTTGGTTGGGTACCCGTCTAAGGGAGTAAACCTTATACAAATCCTTACTGCTCACCTACTGTAAGGGTGAAGCAGGTTGGTGGATGGAGTAGCCAACACCAGTTGTTGAAAAATAGTGCTAAAAAAGATACATAGAGGGCCTCAGATTCAGATGGACCCTAAGGTGAGTGGTCATTCCTGTAACTCTTTGAATAAACTGGAAGGGGTTGTCTTTGTCACGGGGGACAGGTCCACTTGGGGGGCCTTTTGTTTCTGGCCACTATCATAAAGGGAAGTATGGCGTCCGGCAATAGATAGATTGATACCAATAATCTATATCTAATGGATATGGCATCATTATTATGACGTCATCGATGGATCAGTAGTGGTATAATCTTATAAATATTCCTATTAAATTATAATAAAATAAAATAAAATAATATGAATAATAAAGATATTAAATATTATTGTATACAATGGAATAATTTATACCTAGGAAATACTATGACAGTTCTTCATAGACTTGGACTTAATTTTTGCTTTTGCTCTATATTATTTGTATTTCCTCACTTCCAACTGAGATAAATTAAAATAAACTGACAAGTTTTGAATATTATGCGCACAGATTATACCTTTGTCTCTTGGGCTTGTGAATTCCTGTGCCAACTTTCCACTAGAAGCGTTATTCACTGTTTGATTTTTTCAGCATCGAACTAAGGGTCGCACGAATAATGAACTCAATTTAAATTGTATCAGAGCACTTACTTCTTTGTGACTGAGTATAAACTATATTCTCGTTACATTAGTATGCTAATCAGTTTGTAATATTTATTTCCGCAATAATTACATTTCTTTAAAAAAAATACATAAATACATGCATGACATTTTAAGACTGAGTGCTCCCACATACATGCAGTTTCAGACTGAGTGCTCCCACATACATGCAGTTTCAGACTGAGTGCTCCCACATACATGCAGTTTCAGACTGAGTGCTCCCACATACATGCAGTTTAAGACTGAGTGCTCCCACATACATGCAGTTTCAGACTGAGTGCTCCCACATACATGCAGTTTCAGACTGAGTGCTCCCACATACATGCAGTTTCAGACTGAGTGCTCCCACATACATGCAGTTTAAGACTGAGTGCTCCCACATACATGCAGTTTAAGACTGAGTGCTCCCACATACATGCAGTTTAAGACTGAGTGCTCCCACATACATGCAGTTTAAGACTGAGTGCTCCCACATACATGCAGTTTAAGACTGAGTGCTCCCACATACATGCAGTTTAAGACTGAGTGCTCCCACATACATGCAGTTTAAGACTGAGTGCTCCCACATACATGCAGTTTCAGACTGAGTGCTCCCACATACATGCAGTTTAAGACTGAGTGCTCCCACATACATGCAGTTTAAGACTGAGTGCTCCCACATACATGCAGTTTAAGACTGAGTGCTCCCACATACATGCAGTTTAAGACTGAGTGCTCCCACATACATGCAGTTTAAGACTGAGTGCTCCCACATACATGCAGTTTCAGACTGAGTGCTCCCACATACATGCAGTTTAAGACTGAGTGCTCTCACATACATGCAGTTTAAGACTGAGTGCTCCCACATACATGCAGTTTAAGACTGAGTGCTCCCACATACATGCAGATTAAGACTGAGTGCTCCCACATACATGCAGTTTAAGACTGAGTGCTCCCACATGCATGCAGTTTCAGTCTCTTGTCCTAATGGCGGTGTTTCAGGCAACTCTGCTAAAGGCTGCTTCACTTGTCAAGTTTTTGAATTTGAGATCGGCATGTATAGTCCAGTCCCAGGTTTTCCTCAATCCAACCCTTGGTGCAGCTCCCTCCACTATCACAGACCTGCATCTTTTCATCCAATTTTGTTCATCCATTCTCTCCACATGTCCATACCATCCCATTTTTTTTTTTTTTTTTTTTTTTCCTATATTTCAACTACTATACCCCCTTGGGCATAGGCTGAGAGCCTGTACATTCCACCGCTCAACACTGTGAAGCCCGTGAGGTCTTGTTCCAGTCTGGGGAGTGAGACATGTGAAGCATCCATTCATGGCTCGAAGCAGCTCCATCTCTGAAGCGGCTGGTTGCTTCGTTCAAGTGATTCACTGTCTCACCCTCCAGACTCAGACCCTCACTCTCAGAACGCCACCTATTGAGCAGTGAACTCACTAGGCATTGTCCCCCTGTAACATATTTTGAATATGGGAATATTCATACAGTGTTATTTAATCAGGGAACAATGAGGGTATTTTTTTGGCATTTCGGTGGGCTTTGTGGTAATGCACTGATACTAGGTACAGCACAAATTCAATCCCAATAATATCTTCCCATTGACATATCGGAATTTGAACCCGGGTCCATTGGATTACCAATCCAGTGGCATGACCACTCCACCACACCTCTTCTCTTCACTAATACTCTTTATACCTAAGCGTCTCCTCAGCTCATCATTTGTTACTCTATCCTGCAGCCTGGCCCCACACATCCATCTCACCATTCTCATCTCATTACGTTCCATTCTGTTGACATCCTCTAATTTAACGGCCCATGTTTCTGAGGCATACGTCATTGTACTTCTAGCACATGAGGCGTACACCTTTCCCTTCAGGGGGAGAGGCATTCTTTTCATGGTCAGAATTGGCAGCAGTTCTCTGAACTTTGCCCAGCCACATCTAATTCTAGCGACAGTGGCAGCCTCGGCTCCACCACTGGCAGAGATGGTATCTCCTACGTAACAAAACTTGTCCACCAGCTTCAATGACTCATTTCCAAAATTCACAGGCACAGGATCATCATTTAACACAAGCTCGCCTTTGCATAACACGCACTCAAGTTTTTAAATTTCTGACTTATCCTTCGGCAGGGGTCCTTTTATTCTACTACAGCGCTTACTCCCATGGTGCACCCAACATCGACAGATGCTACATCGAATCGAGTTAGCGCCCACACCCTTTCCACACACTGCACATGGGTATGCACCGCTCTTTTCCACATCGCCTTGTCTTAATCTACAAGGCAAAACCTTGATTTTGTTAATATTGACTCTTAAACCCTTGCTCGCCATGCCCTCTCTCCATCTTATGAAGTTCACCTCAGCATCTTGCACATTGCCAGCTGTTAGGACTAAATCGTCTGCATAAAACAGTTCCCACTGGAGTCCGGATCTAAAAACTCTAGACAGTGCCTCCAGGACCATAATAAAGAGGGGGCTTAACACTGAACCCTGATGAATTACAACACGGACTGTGAACTGCTCACTCAGCACACCTTTCACCCTCACCGCAGTTCACGAATCCTCATACATCTTCATTATCACTCGCACCAGCCACTCTTCCACACCAAGTTTCTCATAGCCCACTGCACAGCATCTCTAGGCACCCTGTCAAAGGCCTTCTCCAGGTCTACAAACACAAAGTAAAGATCCCTGCCTTTTAGTAAGTATCTTTCCGGTATCTGCCTGACTATGAAGATAGCATCGGTTGTACAACGTGCTGGCATGAAACCAAACTGCATATCATCAATAGAGATGCTTTGCCTGATCAAACCCTCAAAGACTCTCTCACAGACCTTCATGATTTGCTCAAGCATTTTCAGGCCACTATAATTACCTCTATCTGGCGCATCAACTTTTCCTTTATATATATTTACTATTACACTTTTGTGCCAATCCTCAGGGATTTTCTCATCTTTAATAATGGTCTTTATCAACTCAGTGACTAACGTGACACCAGAGTCCCTTGAGGCTTTTATTATCTCAGCGACAATGTAAGAGCACCCTGGATCTTTACCTTCCTTCATTTTATTGATTGAGTCGTTCACTATAGCTGGTGCTATCAAAGGAGTGGGTTTTATATTGGTTTTACGATACTAAGCTGTTTCTTATCGCATTCAAACTCTAAATTTAGCAATCGTTCATAATGTGCCTTCTATGCTTCTCTGATTTCATATTCTGCATACACAATCTTCTCATTATTATTTCTAACACACTGTTCACCTATAATATCCCTACTGTAATTTTTAACTCGCCTAGCTAGGTTGAAGATCCCATTGGGATTGTCAGTATTACACACTTGTTCGAGGACCTGGTCCTTAATGCCTTTTTTAGCATTGTAAATAACTCTTTTGGCAGTTTGTTTAGCTGCCTGGTATTCCTCCTTGCTGCCTCCCTTCTTCCATGCTTTGAAGCATCTCCTTTTCTCTTTCACAGCATGTTCTACCTCATCGTTCCACCACTAGGAGGTCTTACTCCTGGGGTGACACTTTGTTTTCCCACAGACTTTGTCAGTGGCAGCGAGAAGGCTATGCTTAAGGAAATTCCATTGACTATTTACATCGCTAGGCCTAGCTTCCTTATTTCTATTAATTTCCTCCAGTTCACTATGAAACCTATCCCTAACTTCCTTGTTCTTCAGCAGCCACACTCTCCTTTTCGGCATGTATACCTTCTTGTGCTTAGGATCTCTGTATACTTTCATGTTGCACACAAGTAGCTTATGCTGGGGGATACATTCTTCGCTCGGGATTACCTTTACATTCCGAACCAGTTTCCAGTCTTTCCTGTTAACCAAGAAGTAATCTATCTGGCTACTGGAGACCCCAGAGTTTTATGGGACCAGATGGCTCTGTCTTCACTTAAACTTTGTGTTTCACACAACCATGTTAAGTGCAATGCAGGACTCCAGTATATATTTGCCTTCCAGATTACTCCTTCCATAACCATTTCATCTATGTACTCCCTCATATCCATCTGCATATGCTCTTAGGTGACCATTCAGGTCCCCTCCCAGGATTGTTATTTCATTCTCTGAGAGTCCTGAAATGACACTGACGGTGTCATTCCAGAAGTCCTCTTTTATTTATTTCTGTAGGCAAGCCTGTGGGGCATATGCAGATATCACATTCAGAATTCTTTCACCAACTTTTAACTTCAAAACAATCAGCCTTTCACTAACTCTCGTGATCTGAAGCACACTGTCCGCCCACTCTTCAGTCACCAGAACACCCATCCCTCCTTTCGCTTTATCAGTCTCAACCCCCTTCTAGTAGATCCTATATCTTTTCTTTCTTCCAACAATCCACTTTACTCCATACCCTTTCCAGAGTGTTTCCTGGGCACAGCAGACTTCCACTCGCCTCCTCTCACACATCTCAGCCACTTCATTTGCATGCAGATTCAAACTACCATCATTCACACTAGCAAGTCGGAGACTGTGGGGGCATTTGTCCGTATCCTGTGCGATTTTGGATCATCATACTTACGTTTTTCTCTTTAGGTTTAGTCATATTTGGTGATTAGGCTGGCAAATGGGCATCACCTCCCCCCCCCCCCCCCGGAACTCCGGCTCCAGTCTACCCCGGTGACCATTCCCAGCACCATTCCTCAAGAGATTACAAGGGGGTAGGATCCAGTGGCTTCGGTGAGCCCCACCAGAACCAGCCGTAGAGACGCACCCTGTGCGCATACACGGCACTACGACTGGTCTGGTATTTTTCGCCCAATCACAGGGCAGCCTCCTGGAGAACTACCACCAGGTTTGGGCCCCTATACTGTTGGGCGGAGAGTACCAGTCCAGAGAAACACTACGTACTGTTCCCTCCGGATCAATTTCGTCCAGGTTGCGCCCAAGGCGCCAGGTCCGGATCCGGAGAGAGCGACATCCACCGCCAGTGTGCCGCCATTAGGCAACTTGGACAAGAACAATGAAGCCCTGTCACAGCACGTCATATGAAAACAATGCCAGTGCCAATAACAAGGCTTCATTGTATAGTAATGGCTGTTGGTCCGCAAGTCTAATGCCATCCCCCTTATTAGTCGCCTTGTACGACACGACACGCAGTAGGATGCATGGGCATATTTTGTTTTTTCCTCCACCATAAGTGAAGGCCCCCTTACCCCCTGGGGGAAAAAACCATAAGTGAAGGCCCCCTTACCCCCTGGGGGAAAATTGTAAGTCAATTCACTGGCAATGTTTGCTTCTCCTAATTACAAAGGAGTACAAAGGAAATCAAGCAACAACAGGTCTAGTGACCCTTCTAGGTTGCTTTTCCTCCAAAACACTGAGGATCAAGTGTCCAAACAGTGGTTTAGAGGGGGTAAGGGAACATTGGAAAGGGAACTACTGCCCTGCCACTAACGTGGCAGGACTAGGAAGTTAGTAGGGGACATATGGGTTAGTAACTGAGGGGAGGATAAAGTTATTCATTTACAAACGCAGTCAGTCGCGGGTTTGATGCGAGATATTTGTCTAGGCGGAATTTAAATGAATCAACGGTGCTGCAGTCTATAACGTCTCGGGGAAGCCCATTCCACAAGTTGACAACTCGATTGAAGAAGAAATTCTTAGATTCGTGCGAGTTAAAAGATTTACCAATAATTTTGCAACCGTTTCCCCGCGTGTAATTAGAATGGTCGATAGTGAAGTACTTACTACAGTTCATATTGTCGATGCCTTTGATGATTTTGAACACTTGAATTAAGTCGCCTCTTAATCTGCGCTGGGTTAAAGGAAATAGATTTAGTTCTCTAAGACGCTCTTCGTATGGTTTGTTCTTTAGGCTAGGTATCATTTTGGTAACTCTACGTTGAACTCGTTCTAGCTTGTTTATATCTTTTTGGTAATAAGGGCACCAGGATTGAACGCAGTATTCCAGAAGAGGGCGGACTAAGGAATTGTAAAGGGTTAGGATAACTTCTTTGGATTTATGCTCAAATGACCTGCCTATAAAGCCAATTATTTTGTTTGCCTTCTTAACAACTTCTGAACATTGTTGACTCGGTTTTAGGTTACTCGATATTGTTACTCCCAGATCAGTTTCTCTGTTTACATTCTTAAGCTGAGTGCCATTCATCGAATAGTTTGCTTTCTCATTTAGGTATCCGACATGTAGTACTTTACATTTATCCGCATTGAAACTCATTTGCCAAATTTGGGCCCAACATGACAATTTATCTAGATTGTGTTGCATATCGTCAACTTGTTCTTTTGAGAGTACGCTATTTGCAATTTTTGTATCGTCAGCAAATTTTGAGGTTGTGCAGGTGAGACCCTCATCTATGTCGTTGATGTAAATTAGAAAGAGAATTGGTCCTAGTACCGATCCCTGGGGTACCCCGCTACTTACATTGGTCCATTTAGATGCCTTACCGTTTATGACTACCCTTTGCTTTCTGTTGCTGAGCCAATTTTCTATCCATTTCAACACACCGTCTTGTATTCCATGCGCTTTTAGTTTTAGCAGTAAACGTTTGTGGGGAACTTTGTCAAAGGCCTTTTGAAAATCAAGGTATATAATATCTACAGCTTTACTCTCATCGTAGAGGTTGAGGATATCGTGGAAGAAGTCTAAGAGGTTTGTTAAACAGGAACGTTTTTTACGAAAGCCGTGTTGAGTATCTTTAAGTATGTTATTTTCCTCTAAGTGATTTACGAGTCTGTCTCGTATGACCGTTTCTAGCATTTTACATACAACTGAGGTTAAGCTAATTGGACGATAGTTACTGGGTAGGGATTTGCTGCCTTTTTTGAATATCGGTGTTACGTTGGCTAGCTTCCACTGATCAGGCATAGTTCCAGACTGCAAGGATTTATTGAATAGTAATGTCAGTGGTTTGGAGAGCTCATTCTTTGCTTCCTTTAGAACTCTAGGCGAGATTGTATCAGGTCCTGGCGTTTTATTTACCTTGAGTTTATCTAAACAATTCAATACTTCTCTCTCTGTAACGGTGATATTGCTTAGAACATCTGAATTATCAATCTGAATCGGCGATGGTGTAGGGATATCACTGAGGTCTTCTGTTGTAAAAACTGATGCAAAGAAGGTATTGAGGGCATTACTCAAGTACCTACAGTATATTAATCTAACAACATATCCTATGTTATCCTGTCTTTCACACTAATTATTGGCCTTGCAGCTAGATTGCCTTGACCTCCAAAATATTTTCATTAACTCCCTCAATTGGCGGGCTAATACCCTAATGCTGTCTTGGGAACTATCTAAAAGATTTCACTAACTTGCTACCAATGAAATATAGCCTACCATAAAATCCTAATATTTCTAACTAGCGAATAACTTATACCTCTCCTCCTAACTCCTATTCATTCCTTAACCCGTCAAATGCGATAGGCCTCACGGAAGGCTTACCATAGGGAACGCGATAGGCCTCACGGAAACAAGACCATAAAAAAAGCCTTCCAAAACATCCCAGGGGCTATCAAAACAAAGGAATTTGTCTCTAGGTGAGATAATTCCCCTCTAGTACTCATCCATGTGTTTCTCACCCCCCCCCCTCCCCTCCTTCCCCACCTTATTCCCCCCTCCCCCCCCCCCTCCTCAATTATCACCTATTTTTCCTCTTATTTTCATCATTTATCGGTTATTTTTCTCTCCCGTGATAATATAGCACAAGTGGGTTGCATAAAAGATCGTTATATAACACCCAGACACCGCCCACTCGCCTCAGTTGACTCGCAGACAGCGAGAGGGGAGGGTTGCCTGTGGCTCTCTCTCGCCTGAGATTATGACCGGGTGGCCAATATCTTCGTTTTTCACCACCCAAATATTTGTCCAACTTATTTTAGCACTCTTGAAGGTTCATATATACATCATATATGTAAAATAAAAGCATACTGAAAACAAATAATGCTCTATATTGTAAATATAACGAATTCTGTCAGAATCCAAGGCTAGAAATGCACAAATAAATACCCTTGCCCCTAGGGTATTTTCGCGTTTAAGGGGTTAATGTCTCTATGCATTACTACACACATATTCCTCAAGCAGCTTATCTCCATCACAGCCAACCTTCTTTTCTCGTGTATATTCAGACCCAATGTCTGAACCCCATACATCACTGTTGGTTCAACTATCCCTTGATACATTACATTTTTAACTGTCATACCGAGATTTCTCACTTTCCATATAGCCTAGTTCCCATTGCTCCGAAAACTATCCTTCTCTCACATACTCTGTCTTACCTCCACTCCCACACCTGTGTCCCTGCTTATCACTCCTCCTTGATAAATTATATGTTAAACACTCCACTAGTTCCAGCATTTCCCCATCCAGGCGTACATTTAGATTTACGCTACGAACATCCCTACTACACACCATCAGTTTACTTTTATTGACATTCATCCTCAGCTTCCTTCTCCCACATACCACACAAAACTCTTTTACTATGCATCAACTACGGGAAAAATCAAGAAACAAGATCTTGGATATCCTTGCGTTAATGTCAAGACCTCGCGTGAACTACAAAAAAAAATATATATATATATATACGGTATATATATATATATATATATATAAAAATATATATATATATATATATATATATATATATATATATATATATATATAGTATATATATATATATATATATATATACAGTATATAATATATATATATATATATATATATATATATATATATATATATATATATATAGAGAGAGAGAGAGAGAGAGAGAGAGAGAGAGAGAGAGACAGAGAGAGAGGGCTTGGATGAGGGAAAGGTCTGCCTCTTATTTCTTCAGCCCGCGTTTACTCTGCATTGTTTGCTATTTTCTTGTTATCAACCTGCTTTCAAATTAAATTATAGGGTTGGTATGATAGTGTTGTTGCTACTGAACTGGTAATCTTAAATTATCAAGTTCAGATACCAAATTGTCTAAGGGAGGATATTATTGGGATTGAATTTGTGCGGTACTTAGCTTCAGTATATTGCCACAAGCCCACCAACTCATCATAAAACACCCATGCTGTTTTCAATACGTTAGCAATGTATGAATATTGCCATATTCAAAATATGTTATGAGTGCAGTACCTACACCAGGTGCCAGTGAACCTGACAGAAATCGTGACCCCCTAACTTCTTGTAACTAAAAAGGTATGAGAGCCAGCAAGCTGACATTTATATCATTATGGAAGGGTCGACCAGGAAATAGATATGTAAATATACAGCCCGTTAGCAAACAAGATTTTGGCAAGGTTGCTGGCACCAGGTTAATTAAGTAGGCAAGAGAATGCCGTCCACTCTATCCGAAGTACAGTATTGGCCAACAGCAAGGTCCACAACAAATTTGAGTTGGAATTATTTGTTGGTCATAGACCACCTACAAGATGAAGCGTAGGACCAATTGACAGAATATTTACAGTATTTTACAGTCTGTTTGAATTCATTTTTCTTATTTTTATTTTGTATTTGTTGTATCATCCCAGTACCTGAGGAGAAGCTGATAACATGTTGGTCCAGTTTATTGGTTATCATTCAATCATAACTCAATATTGACATAGCAGTTGTGATCAATTTGTCATACCCCATCACTGTACTGATTAGCATCAAGATCCACACAACATAGTGTTACGACCGGGACTACGAATAAAACAAGGGCACTTAATGATTGGACTAGTAATAGGGCACTATTCAACAACGGTACGCTAGATCCAAACCCTCAAACTTATATGCCGGCGAACAAAACACCTATACCCTCCTGAGTTAATCTGCGATAGCGGGGTATCCCTAACTGGGCATAAATGTACTCTACTTCAGGCTAACCCTCACTGGTATAGCCTGATAACAAACAAGATGCAAGTTACGTTAAAATGCATAAAAAGGAATCTATGGAAATATCAATTAAATTACTGCAAGATTTAATACAATAAAAAGATGCTTCAATACAGTTACTCTAAACAACAATAAACTCTTCACTCCTATCTGAAAGAAAGTGAAGTATAGTCCTACAGCATAGACCTGGAAACTTCTGAAGAAAGTCTGATGCTCATAAGATGCTCATACTAATCTTGAACTATATAAAGGCAGGAGGCAGGACACCACACGTGTAAATCGAATACACTAAAAGATAGGACATATAATGTTAACTGACACGAGAATACTATAAATGCGCAACGGTAGCAATGCTCGACACTAAAAGAAGTACTTCCTCATCAACGAAACAGTCTGCTATGGTTGTGCGGCTCAACAACAACCTAGACTAATAAATGCTGTGAATAATAATGCGTACATATCAAAGAGCTTATATTAAATACTAACAAGTGTCTACTCGATTAATAATGTCTAGCTGGGATACTCTAGGTAAGGAACTGGGGTTGAGCAAGACAGGCTCGTAGCCTAGCGATGTCCTTAAGACTGCATCCTTTAAGTTACGTTAATTGACAAGGGGGCTCTCTTGATAGATCCAGATCACAAGTATCTGGTTCTATCCTGGCGACCCTCTAAAGACAAACAAAGAGGCAGCAAAGTGTGGAACTGGTACAGGCCAAAACCCTCAGTCAACACAATACTGCACTCGCAAAGGACGCAACCGAAAAGACAACCCAGGCTACCACAGGACCGGTCGAAGTCATGTAGGTATAAGCAAACCGTTCACACATCGGAGACAACGACTACAGTTACCTTATCCCAGTCTAGCATTAAATAAAAGAGCAGAAACACTAAATCAATAATGGAGACACACAAAGTTCTTAACCTATACTAAACTAAGAACCCTAAAACCTATTCTAAGTACATGTAAATATCTCTGAGGACGGCGCATGCAATACAATGGGTCGGCTATGAAAACCGTATGCAGAACCCAAGGGGAGTGTTGTGCAGTTAATAAAGGTTAGAGTATGGAAAGAGAGAATCGAGTGAGAGAAACAGTGATAAAGGGGGTGATCGGGAGAGAGTATGCAAAGGGATGTTAGAAGCACGCGCGCCAAGCCTGTCCTGACGAGGACAGCTCCTGGGGACCCTCATGGAGGAGGTAAGTTACACAGGAGCCCACAAAGGCGTGATGGTGGGCCAATCACGGGCCGAGACATCACAAGACAGCAGGTGTCATGTGACACAGAAAGACACGCCGTCCAATAGCGAGCGAGAGGCAGGAATGCACCCGTACAAAGACACTTACTACCTCCTCGCTCTGAAAGTCTTTCTCATTCCCACGCTGGTACTATTATCACTACTGTTGATATAAAATATAACCCGTTGTCACAGACGAAAACAAAGACCACCACTGGACTGTCTGTGACAATGCGATTACTAGGAAAGAAATAACAACATTCTCGGATTACTGTAGCCCATTTCGATGTCCCTGGCGAGCGCTAGTGGCTAACGAGAGGCGATTCTGCCAACGCTGGTAGACGTCACACCCCACCCAAGATATGGGACGCTCAACATTAGGCGAGCACCATATCTGACTAGGCAGAATGCCGACAAGATCCGCCAAACCTAGCCACTCCCCCAGAAATGAAATGCAAAGCTCAATCTTAAATAAAACAACATATTAGCATAAAGAAAATCTTACAACCCCTCCCAAACACAATAGTATAATTTAGCCTGCTATACTCCCTGAGCGAGCTTCACAGAGCCCAGCCTACTAAGTGAAAGACAGGTTCAACTTAGGACTTTAGCTATAACATTGGCAACGTACAATTAACTATAAAAAAGAAAGAGTTTTTATCTGATTTTTGATTTAATTTTAATGTTGTTTTTGACGGCTGCTCTACAGGGGCAAGCCTGGTTTTTCTCCACTCCCAAACACACACTGACTGAACGGCGAGGGTGCTCCTTAAGACATTCCCTCCCGTGACAAACAATCAGCCACAACATTATCAGTGCCCTTAACATGCCACACATCCAACTTGTGTTCCGGTAGCAAAACAACACCTGACACTGATAAACTGCCCAGTTCATCACAAGACTGGCACTTCTCTTCGCTCTCTCCGGCAATGGGGCCTGCCAATAACTTTTCACTAGTTCTACCTTTGTGATGAGCGAGGCAGCCCCGATGCGGTCTATGGTGTCGTCAACTCTGGGTAATGGATAGGCGTCTGTCAGGGATAATGCACCCACACTCTTGCAGTCAACATACACACAGATCTTACCACTTAACACAGGTTGCAAAGTTACTGGCAACGACCACTCACGATATCCCTTATCCCTCAGACCCTTTTTCCACACGTAGTCTAGCTCTGCTTTCACGACAGACTGTTGAGCAGGATTTATACGGTAGGGAACGAACTTGAGCCTTGCACCGTCTCCAGCCTCCATGTCGGATTCTACCCCGCACATCAGGCCTGGAGAAGCAACAAACATGCGGATGTACTGCCACAGCCTAGTAAACAACTTCTCTTGGCAATCAGGAACAAGAGGTTGCAACTTATCTCGAAGAACAATATGCCTAGTGCCCTCCCACAACCAAGCTGAGACTGCAGCTTCTAAACTATAGTCTCCACCTTCGTCCCTAGAACAGCCAGGTCATGAGAGGGACAATCAGTACCACCTGTGCAGTCACTCCCATAGTTCATAATTGCTAAGAAATTCCCCGCCGATACCGTACATGCACACCCCCGCATTCCTTGCGACTACATCTGCCTGCGCAGCATCACCGCCTTCAGCGACATGGCCAGATACAGTCGGTCTATGGTAGGGCTGTTGCATATTACTAGAGCAGCATTGGGAGGCTATGCGACGACCGGGCGCATCCACTCCACAGCCAACCTCACCAATCTGCTCAATGTCCTCATTCTGACCACCACCCTTGGCAGCCATGGGTCGACCCTGACCTGACAACCATGCCAAAGCCTCATCGCCCACCTTGAACCACTGAAACAACGAGGCCAACGGCTGACTAACACTCAAGTGACCTGCCAGCGGAACCTCGTGCACCGCATGAGTTGTGAGGCCTGGGTGCTCGGCACAAACAGTGGGGTATGAACCGAGCAGGTGCTGGAGCGCTGCACACTGCTGCTCAGGCAGGTGCTCTAGCGCTTCCACAGCCACCTGACTCGTGTCCCCCGCCCACTGCTCCGCCGAAACATGACAATCCCAACTCTCCTCCACCTGTGCCCCACTGCCCCCCTCTCCTTCTCCACCTTGGCCACTGCAGACCAACACAGGGACAGTAGGCTGCATAGGTGGTTGCCTCACAAACTCCTTCGCCAGGTTCACATGAAATGCTTCCCCGTCTTCGAGTTCAATAGCTCCGTTCCCACAACTCTCCTCCACCTGGGAACTACTCTGTCGCTGAGTGCCAACACGCCCTACCATGTCACTAGGGGGGACAGGTTCTGGGGCCACTCCGGAGCTCATCTTTGGTGCTAATACTGAGTCGCCAAGAGGAGCCGCTGGATCAAAACTCACAAAACTTCTCCCAAATTTAGCTTTCTCCTTCCGACCGTTCCTCCGCTGGTCTAGAGACTGAGGAATAGGCTGTGACACCTTAGATGCACGAGATCGGGTGACAACACACGCCATCTGCTGTAATTGACGGCTCTCGAACAATTCCTGCCCCTCCCTACTCACGTCGGCCGCCCTCTCGGCAACGACTAAGGGTGGAACCTCAGAAGTAGGCACCGCAAAGTCGTTGCCGAGAAGAAGGTCGACGCCCTCTACTGGCAGTTTCTCTACGATTCCAACATCTATCTCTCGTGTAACACCATCAACCTCCAGCTCCACTCGAACCAACGGGTATGACCGTGTAGCATTAATACCCTGAACCACAACTACCCGTGCTGCGTTTATAGGTTGGCCTGTAAAGTTTTTCATCAGAGTCTGGGATGCACCTGTATCACGCAACAACTCCAACCCATGCTTGCAACCAGCCCAACTCACGCAGCCACGCCCTCTATGGTCGCAAAAAGCATCGCGGACAGGTTTCGAGCCTTCCGGACACTCCTTCACTGGCTGTGCCCCCGCATCTGACATATCACCCCGGGTAAACGCAGAAGACCTCAGAGACACCCCAATGTTGCTAGCCAAAGACACGACTGCTGCAGGTTGGTTACTAGGGCAGGAACGTGCAAAATGCCCCTTTTTATGACACTTAAAACACTCTACTTCACCCTTGGACTTCCCCTGAGGTGGGGAAGGGCCCTGACCTTTCTTAAACGGGACGGTTTTTGGTTTGTGATCAAAATTAGTATCATTCTCTTACTTTTGTTATTAAATGTTGCATCACTGACTCGGGGGGGGGGGGTGGAGTGTTGCGCCCCTTGTTAACTGCATCGGTCCATTGTGCAGACCCGCACCCACGAATCAGCGATAATCTCAGGTCAGCCAACTCAGCTGCCTCTTGTAGAGTTTTAGGATGTTTCTCTTTGAGGTTCAAAGTCAGGTCGCCGCCTGTGCATTTAAAAAATTGCTCTAGAAGGAATAACTGCTCAAGCTCTTCGAACGTCGTCACCTTCTCTGACCTCAGCCAATTTCTCAAAGCATCAGACAGTTCCCTGGCATGTTCTAGAAAAGTGCACTCACGACCCTTCGTAACACCCCGAAACTTCAACCTATATGTCTCTGGTTGTAACTCGTACGCCCGCAGAACAGCTTCCTTCAATACCTCATAATCGATGCAAGACTCCAAGGGCAACGCGTCATATGCCTTGAATCCTTTGCCACCCAACCTAGAGGAAACAAGGGCTGCCCACTTAACCTCGGGCCATTGGTGCTCCCTGCACTTCTTCTCAAAATGCAGGAAAAACTCGGTGACACCCTACTCATCAAATGCAGGGACTAACTTAAGAAGGTGCGATAAAGGTTGATCAAGACCTCGATTCCCAGAACCAAGACGCTGCCCTGTCGACTCCACCCGAGACTTCTCAAGCTCTATGTCTGCACAGTACTTCGTAGCCTCAACCTGAAGCTCAGCCTCACGGATGGCCTTTCTCTCTTCAGCCTGAATACAAGCCTCATGCTTTCGCTGCTCGAGCTCAGCCTCATACTTTCGTTGCTCGAGTTTGGCGAGTTCGAGCTGAAACAACATCTCGGCAGACAAACCTTGAGGAGGGGGTGCTACTATCGGGGACCCACCCCGTGAATCACCTAGAGGCATACCCAACTGCCAGCGGGTATCGGCCTGCGGGAACGTACCCGGCTCCGGAGCCCGAGGGGGCGCCATGGTAGGAGAGGAGTTGAATGGGGGCTGGGCCGAAGGTGCCCCAGCTCCCGCTCCACCCGAAGCCCCATGCACCCCACCGATCACACAGGTAACCAGCTCACCTCTCGACAAACCGCTAGTACTGGGAAACCCTAAGACCGTGGCTACACACTGCAGTCCGTACCGGTCTAGCCCCGACACACAATCCGCTGACACAGGCTCCTCCAAAAATATCCGAGCATCCTCCTCATTGTTCACCACCCGAACGCCTCTTAACAACTCCACCTTCTCCACCTCCTCGCCTGCTTCCCATACTGTGTCCTCACTGTGCACTGATCCGTCGTTCGACATAGTGTCCACCGGAAATCCTCAACGTTTATAAAAAAAAAAAAGTACCTAAACTCTCATGTAGCACTATACACTCAAAAATGCTTGAAGACAACTCAAGTACTATACTACTTTGCCCAAAAACAAATCCAACGTGTCCAAAATATTCCTCAAAAACAAATGTCCAAAAATCCTGCAATTATTTCTTAGTTTACTAAATCCTAGACTAAGGTCGCCATTTGTTATGACGACTAAGATAAGATACTAGGCAAGGTCGCCATTTGTTACGACCGGGACTACGAATAAAACAAGGGCACTTAATAATTGGACTAGCAATAGGGCACTATGCAACAACGGTACGCTAGATCCAAACCTTCGAACTTATATGCCGGCGAACAAAACAAAACACCTATACCCTCCAGAGTTAATCTGCGATAGCGGGGTATCCTTAACTGGGCATCAATGTACTCTACTTCAGGCTAACCCACACTGGTATAGCCTGATAACAAACAAGATGCAAGTTACGTTAAAATGCATAAAAAGGAATCTATGGAAAGATCAATTAAATCACTGCAAGATTTAATACAATAAAAAGATGCTTCAATACAGTTACTCTAAACAACAAAAAACTCTTCACTCCTATCTGAAAGAAAGTGAAGTATAGTCCTACAGCATAGACCTGGAAACTTCTGAAGAAAGTCTGATGCTCATAAGATGCTCATACTAATCTTGAACTATATAAAGGCAGGAGGCAGGACACCACACGTGTAAATCGAATACACTAAAAGATAGGATATATAATGTTAACTGACACGAGAATACTATAAATGCGCAACGGTAGCAATGCTCGACACTAAAAGAAGTACTTCCTCATCAATGAAACAGTCTGCTATGGTTGTGCGGCTCAACAACAACCTAGACTAATAAATCCTGTGAATAATAATGCGTACATATCAAAGAGCTTATATTAAATACTAACAAGTGTCTACTCGATTACAAATGTCTAGCTGGGATACTCTAGGTAAGGAACTGGGGTTGAGCAAGACAGGCTCGTAGCCTAGCGATGTCCTTAAGACTGCATCCTTTAAGTTACGTTAATTGACAAGGGGGCTCTCTTGATAGATCCAGATCACAAGTATCTGGTTCTATCCTGGCGACCCTCTAAAGACAAACAAAGAGGCAGCAAAGAGTGGAACTGGTACAGGCCAAAACCCTCAGCCAACACAATGCTGCACTCGCAAAGGACTCAACCGAAAAGACAACCCAGGCTACCACAGGACCGGTCGAAGTCGTGTAGGTATAAGCAAACCGTACACATATCGGAGACAACGACTACAGTTACCTTATCCCAGTCTAGCATTAAATAAAAGAGCAGAAACACTAAATCAATAATGGAGACACACAAAGTTCTTAACCTATACTAAACTAAGAACCCTCAAACCTATTCTAAGTACATGTAAATATCTCTGAGGACGGCGCATGCAATACAATGGGCCGGCTATGAAAACCGTATGCAGAACCCAAGGGGAGTGTTGTGCAGTTAATAAAGGTTAGAGTATGGAAAGAGAGAATCGAGTGAGAGAAACAGTGATAAAGGGGGTGATCGGGAGAGAGTATGCAAAGCGATGTTAGAAGCACGCGCGCCAAGCCTGTCCTGATGAGGACAGCTCCTGGGGACACACGCTGTCCAATAGCGAGCGAGAGGCAGGAATGCACCCGTACAAAGACACTTACTACCTCCTCACTCTGAAAGTCTTTCTCATTCCCACGCTGGTACTATTGTCACTACTGTTGATATAAAATATAACCCATTGTCACAGACGAAAACAAAGACCACCACTGGACTGTCTGTGACAATGTGATTACTAGGAAAGAAAGAACAACATTCTCGGATAACTGTAGCCCATTTCGATGTCCCTGGCGAGCGCTAGTGGCTAACGAGAGGCGATTCTGCCAACACTGGTAGACGTCACAATAGGCAGAGTTTTAACCTTTCGACCATAGCTACGCTCCATTAGAGATGTAACACTCCGAACATTATTAGTTGCGGTAGTTCATATAGCTGTGAACACATTTAGACTAAAACCATGGTTCTAGCATCATGTTCCTCATAATTTGGTGAACAATGGTTTTGGCGCTAGTGTCCATCCTGATATAGGTAGGATGACTTTCGTGTGTACAAGAGTAGGTCACATCGGTCTGTCAAAAGCTACTTGTAAGCTAAACAAACATTTTGCAGTGTTATGCTTGTTTGTGTCCTGGAAACATGCCATTGCAAAATTATTAATATCTCTTTATGTGATGATCCCCATGTCTAATTCAACAAAAAAAACTTTTCTCATTTGGATTGAATTTGTCTGCAAGGCGATAAAAACGAGACATTTTGGTCGAGCGAATAATACAACCACTATTTACAATTGCCCCAGGAAATTCCATATTAGTAGACAAAAGTTGAGAGAGAGAGAGAGAGAGTACAAAGGAGTACAAAGGAAATCAAGCAACAACAGTTCTAGTGACCCTTCTAGGCTGCTTGTCCTCCAAAACACTGAGGATCAAGTGTCCAAACAGTGGTTTAGAGTGGGTAGGGGAACATTGGAAAGGGAACTACTGCCCTGGAACTAATGTCCGTGGCAGGATTAGGAAGTTAGTAGGGGACAGATTGGTTAGTAACTGAGGGGGGGATAAAATAAAGTTATTCATTTACAAACGCAGTCAGTCGCGGGTTTGATGCGAGATATTTGTCTAAGAGGAGTTTAAATGAATCAACGGTGCTGCAGTCTATAACGTCTCGGGGAAGCCCATTCCACAAGTTGACAACTCGATTGAAGAAGAAATTCTTAGATTCGTGTCAGTTAAAAGATTTACCAATAATTTTGCAACCGTTTCCCCGCGTGTAATTAGATTGGTCGATAGTGAAGTACTTACTACAGTTCATATTGTTGATGCCTTTCATGATTTTGAACACTTGAATTAAGTCACCTCTTAATCTGCGCTGGGTTAAAGGAAATAGATTTAATTCTCTAAGACGCTCTTCGTATGGTTTGTTCTTTAGGCTAGGTATCATTTTGGTAACTCTACGTTGAACTCGTTCTAGCTTGTTTATATCTTTTTGGTAATAAGGGCACCAGGATTGAACGCAGTATTCCAGAAGAGGGCGGACTAAGAAATTGTAAAGGGTTAGGATAACTTCTTTGGATTTATGCTCATAAACCCAATTATTTTGTTTGCCTTCTTAACAACTTCTGAACATTGTTGACTCGGTTTTAGGTTACTCGATATTGTTACTCCCAGATTGGTTTCTCTGTTTACATTCTTAAGCTGAGTGCCATTCATCGAATAGTTTGCTTTCTCATTTAGGTATCCGATGTGTAGTACTTTACATTTATCCGCATTGAAACTCATTTGCCAAATTTTGGCCCAATATGACAATTTATCTAGATTGTGTTGCATATCGTCAACTTCTTCTTTTGAGAGTACGCTATTTGCAATTTTTGTATCGTCAGCAAATTTTGAGATTGTACAGGTGAGACCCTCATCTACAGTATGTCGTTGATGTAAATTAGAAAGAGAATTGGTCCTAGTACCGATCCCTGGGGTACCCCGCTACTTACATCAATTGGTCCATTTAGATGCCTTACCGTTTATGACTACTCTTTGCTTTCTGTCGCTGAGCCAATTTTCTATCCATTTCAACACACCGTCTTGTATTCCATGCGCTTTTAGTTTTAGCAGTAAACGTTTGTGGGGAACTTTGTCAAAGGCCTTTTGAAAATCAAGGTTTATAATATCTACAGCTTTACTCTCATCGTAGAGGTTGAGGATATCGTGGAAGAAGTCTAAGAGGTTTGTTAAACAGGAACGTTTTTTACGAAAGCCGTGTTGAGTATCTTTAAGTAAGTTATTTGCCTCTAAGTGATTTACGAGTCTGTCTCTTATGACCGTTTCTAGCATTTTACATACAATTGAGGTTAAGCTAATTGGACGATAGTTACTGGGTAGGGATTTGCTGCCTTTTTTTAATATCGGTGTTACGTTGGCTAGCTTCCACTGATCAGGTATAGTCCCAGACTGCAAGGATTCATTGAATAGCAATGTCAGTGGTTTGGAGAGCTCATCCTTAGCTTCCTTTAGAACTCTAGCCGAGATTGTATCAGGTCCAGGCGTTTTATTTACCTTGAGTTTATCTAAACAATTCAACTCTCTGTAACGGTGATATTGCTTAGAACATCTGAATTATCAATCTGAATCGGCGATGGTGTAGGGATATCACTGAGGTCTTCGGTTGTAAAAACTGATGCAAAGAAGGTATTGAGGGCATTACTCATTTGTACTTCGTCTTTGGTGTATTCTCCATTTTCATCGACTAACGGTCCAACAGTTGAGGTAACTACTTTTTTCTTTCTGATATAACTATAGAATTCTTTCGGGTTTGTTTTACTTTGATTCGCAACATGTAACTCCAGGGTCTTTTTACTATGCTTAATTAACTTTTTGGCTTTGTGTCGTAGCTCTACAAATTTCACCCGTTCTTCGTCATTTTGTGAGGATTTTAATCTATCATTAGCAAATTTTTTAGCAAGCAGACAGTCTGAAATATCTTTATTCCACCATTTGGGCTTATCATTATGGCCTGGACGCCGTATTTTCGATGGTATGCAGTCTTGCACTGCCTTTAAGGTAAGTGGTTGTGAAACACTCCCAAGATGTATTTATGTCGTTATTGTTAGTCAGAAAGCTCCAGTCAGTTTCTTTAAGCTTTGATTTAAGTTTATGAAAATTTGCTTTCTTGAAATTAGGGACTTTCTCAATGCTGCTATTTGATTTGTTACTAGTAAACTTTAAAATGAAAGTTATCGTACGATGGTCGCTGTTACTGAATTCATCATCAACATTCAAATTCTCTATTAATTTTTCTTTTGTTGCGAGTACAAGGTCAAGCACATTATTACCACGGGTCGGAGATAGTACAAATTGAAAAAGTGAACTCTCTTGCAAGTTAGCATAGAGGTCGTGTCCAGAGTATGAAGTACGAATATCGCCCCATTTAGTCACGTGTAAGTTGAAATCGCCAAGAATTACGGTATCTTGTATGTTAGTTATTTCTGCAATTTGTTCATAAATTTCACTGTCAGTTTGCACTGATTGAGCTGGGGGTCTGTATAATAAAGCTAGTGTTATTTTAGTTCCTCGTTTATTATTTAATAGTACGTAAGATATGTCTATATTCGCAATTTGAGGTTTTGACATTAAGACAGGATTAAGACTTTCCTTTATAAAAAACAGAACTCCTCCTCCATTTCTATTGATCCGACTTTTCTCAAACATTGTATAACCAGGAAGCGTATATTCGGCTAAAAAGTCTCTGTATTCCGTATTTAACCAAGATTCTGTAATGCCGATTGTATCATAATGTTCTGTAAACACGATTTCCTCTAGATCTGAAAATGTATTGCGTATGCTACGAGCATTTACATACAACACCTTAAGAGTATTAGAGTTGGATGTTACTGATTGTGCATTGTCTGAATTTTCAGTTCGTATTTGACTTACACTACCCTGTCTGGATACCCCCGGTTGACCCCGTTTTTTGAACGGAAATCCTAGACTGCATCGTTCAGCAGACGACCAAGACGTGCAGCTCCTACTTCATTGAGATGTACACCATCTCCTGAAAACAAAGATTTATCATAGTAAAAATGATCCCACGTGTCGACAAAGCCGATGTCCTCCTCCCTGCTGAGTTTGGCTAGTCGGCGATTTGTACTGGTAGCTATGTTGTAGAATCGGTTTTCTACATCAATCCGGGGAACAATTCCTGAAATTAAGATTCTATTAGATTTTTCCTTGAAGGACCTGATCTGCCGCCGCTACTTGCAAAGTAGTTCCTCTGACCGCGTCCGTTGGACATCGTTAGATCCAACGTGGATGCCGTACGTAGTTCTTGCGAGGGCGAGCCTGGAAACCTCTTCCACAGCCGCAACAATGTCGTCCACGCCGCCACCTGGGATACAGAATCGCTTTCTGGTCCTGGGTGCCCTGGCACAGAACTCGGTTAATTGGCCACGGACCATGGAGTCGCCCACAAGCCGACCTTCTTCCGTCTCCTCTTCCTCGTCAATAGCAAGAATTTTGAAGCGATTTTGGCATGTTGTCGGGATGACCTTCCTGGTACTGGTACTGGGATGCACATTGTTTCTCACTAACTGAAAGTTGTCCTGGGGGGGAGTGAGAGTAGAGTCATTATTATTTTCTGCAACATCTAAGGTAGCTGCTGGTGTGGGTACCGGTACCGGTACTGTATGCACTGGAATGGCGGTTGACATCGTAGTGGTTTCTTGGGCCGAGGGCACTCCTACGTTGGGTGTGGCAAATTCTTGAAGGGATTCAAGCTTCGTAGTCAGGGCATCGATCTTGCGGTGAGCTGCATTCAATTCATCCGCAATCTTCTTTCGGAGCTGGCAAAATCTACAAATTTGGACATCAGTATCAACAAACATGGTAGGGCCAAATTTACCGGAACAAGTCGTGCAGGTTCGTTGCGGCGCCATGACGATATAATCACAATATGCCTGAAAATCACACAAATTTATGTTAGCAAAATGGTACATTTAAAGCCTGAAAATCACAAAAAATGTAAGTTAGCAATGTGATACAATTAATTCCTGAAAATCACACAACATTTTGTTAGCAATATGATAAAATGAATATACCTGTAAATCACAAAAAATATGTTAGCAATAGAACACAATTTATGCCTGAAAATAAAACAAAAATTGATGTTAGCAGTATGACACAGTTAAAGCCGGAAAATCACAAATGGACTAGAAATATGTTACAAAATTTACTGGAAAAAAACAAAAAGTGGGAGAGGGTTAATGTAGCCTAGTGATAAAACTGGAAAACAGTATACAGTACAGTAACAAAAAATATTTGTTTGCAATATGGTACAATTAATGCCTGTAAATCACGAAAAGAATATGTTTATCACAAAAATAATATTATGCCTGTAAATCACAAACAATATGTTAGCAATAGAACACAATTTATGCCTGAAAATAAAACAAAAATTGATGTTAGCAGCATGACACAGTTAAAGCCTTAAAATTGCAAATGGACTAGTAATTTGTTACAAAATTTACTGGAAACAAAAGTGGGAGAGGGTTAATTTAGCCTAGTGAGAACACTGGAAAGCAGTATACAGTACAATAACAACAAATATTGGTTAGCAATATGGTACAATTAATGCCTGTAAATCACAAAAAGAATATGTTAGCAATAGAACACAATTTTATGCCTGAAAATAAAAATAAAATTATGTTAGCAGTATGACAGTTAGGCTAAAGCCTGTATATTAGTTTATACAGTGGTCGACACAATAATAATAATAATGGAGTTAGAAATATCCCTGGCAAGAGTGTGAGAGGCCTATTAATATGGTGACAAGTATCTGAAATACGATTAATAAATAGGCTATCAAAAAGTATTACAGTAACTAAATTATTCTAACCCAATATTAAAACTATCTTGACAAATGTTAGCGTGTGCGATTTATATAGATAACCAAGAGAAAAAGTTCAACCAAGTACAGTATTGGCTAGACTTTGATATATATAATACAAGAAGAGGGTTTGTTTATGCGTACACAGGTGGCGCTGGTATCGGCGGCGTCTCTACTAACTTGACAAATAGAAATTTGAAAAACAAACGTTTATCAGTCAAAACTACAGTACAATGTTATGCAAGATAACTACTGGGTGGTTTGCTAAGCACTTAACTACAGTGAGGGCTAAAATATCTACAATAAGTGCTAGAACTTTATAATATGAAACAAGCAAAGAGAGAGAGAGAGAGAGAGAGAGAGAGAAAGAGGGGGGGGGGAGAAATTGAGAGTGAGAGCAGGGAGAAGGCAAAATAAGGTATAGAGGGAAAGGAAGGAGACAGGGAAATCCTATATCTTGTGAGAGCCAGAAGCCAGACGGTGAGGCAGATTTGTTTTGGCGGGAAACGTCTTGATGGACCATATTTTAGTGGGAATGTTGTGGGAGGAGAATGGAGATGCATTCACATATGAACACACAATATATGTCCTTTTTCATCATTATATAAACAAATATTGATAAATATTGCAAAGAGAAGTATCAAATTTAAATGCTTTCTTTTGGGAAACTGTAACAGAGATTTGGGTAATAACATTTTGATGGGAAGTAATGAACTTTAGAATAATGGCATAGCAAAGGCACTTTATTTATAATTAAGAAGATATATGGTACACCCGGTTTTAGGATGTCGCATACACAAACTCGTAATACATAAAACAGGCGATTAATATAAAAGGGTCATTATAGTATATTCAAAAGTAGATGTTTACAGCAACAACATTTAGATTTTTTTAAAAAGCATTTACCATATTTTTTCCCCTTAAACTGTATGTTAAAATTGACTCTATATAATTGTTTTCTTAGTTCATATATCCGTCTATGCGTGGAATTTCGGTGTGAGTATCCTAGGTTCGAGACCTTGGAGTGCCACACGCATTTGTTGATTTTTTAGAAGTAAAGTTGGTTGGTGAAAAAAATATGAATATCCACAGTATGATATTTACCATTGTGTGATAATTGAGCTCTTAGAAATTGCTGTGTGTCTACTCTGCCACAGGAGAGGTATAAGATGTAATACTAATCTGGTTTGTATACATTCCAAATTTCCAATCCAACCTTTCCGTCTCCTCATGAACTCCTTCTAGACAATCTGATAGATACTTACAATAATTTACAAATACATTTTAGTGGTCAGCGCGAAATCCAGTAGAAAAGATGATAATACTATTACTACTACTACTACTACTAATCAATCTATCTATCTATCTATCTATTGCCTGACGCTGTGCTCCCCAAAGGAGTGGCTACGAATGAAACGCTCCATTGCACTTCTGTCCTCAGTCAGGCGACGACGTCCCTCCTCCCAACCAGCACTGCCTTCCTTCATATATTTTTTCACTCCATCCTTCCACCTCTCTCTCGGTTTACATCTCCCTCTCTGTCCTTCCACCTCGCTCTCGTACACCCTTCTTTGGATGTGTTCGCCGCTCCTCTAGCGGCACCAAGGAGCGCGACGCCCCTCGTTATGGGTGGTGATTTGGTGCAGTAGACTGTTTGAAGCGACAGCTCGCTCCCTTGCGAGGATGGGCTCGTCTGGCACTTTTTGCAGTTCGACATCTAGGGCTCTCTTGAAGTTGTCTAACGAGATGTCCCTCATGTCTCTTACTCGCCGTGGGAGTTTGTTGAAGAGACGTGGGCCTCTGTGTGATAACCAGCCCTCTCGCAGAGAGCCCATAGCACCCCTGTTATTCATCCGGGGGATTTCGCATTCCCAGCCTCTCCTATCACTGAATTTCATGACTATCGGAGTATGTAGGTTTGGTACTAAACCCTCTGCGATTTTCCACGTGTATATTATTAGGTAACGTTCTTAGTCATTCTCTCGCTTCCCATACGTTCCACATGGCCGAACCATCTCAAGGTGTTCCTTTTCACACTTTCCAGCACATCTACCTCCACACCACACCTCCCTCTTACTTCCTCATTCGTCTGTCTATCCCTCCATGTAACTCCGCATGCACTTCTCAAGTAACTCATTTGCACCCTACTCATTCTTGGTCTAAGTCTCTCCACCAACGTCCCTGCTTCACTTCCGTAAGTCAATGTCGGGATTACCACACTGTCGTGCAAAGACTTCTTCACTTCCATGCTGACCACCCTATTTCTTGTTACTGCTTTCAGCGTTCCTACAACCCTCATCCCCTATTGCACCCTCTCCCGCACTTCTTCATCCATACTAATACTACTACTAATAATAATAAAAATAATAATAATAATAATAATAATAATAATCTTATTGCCACGATGTTGAGATGAGTAAGTACAAGAATATGACACTAATGACATTTCAGATCTCTATTCCAAATGTCAAGGTAAAATTAAATATTTTCACAATAACGAGGATGATGGTGCACCCAGATTGTTATTAACAAAGTCCGAATAATAAAAATACCAACAGGTCTATTAATATCTATATTGGTGAATTCACAATCACCAAATTAGGCAGGGATATTAGAGTCCATCAACAATTTATTACAAATGTTACGGGCAAAGGTAATTTTGTTTTGCTTTCAAACTAATTATTGTTCACCAAACCCACTTTACAATATATTGCTCAATTGTATAATTATTGTTCACCAAACCCACTTTACAATATATTGTTCAATTGTATAATCAATATTATTCTCGAATGCCTAAGGTGTAAGACCAAACTTTACTTCTTATTTTTGGCTTAGAATTTATTTATATTTACGTAAAAATAATCATGGCTACATTTAAATGAACACTGAAAAAGTCAAGAAAAAAACCATCAACCATTTGTATTGTCATTGCATCTTTGTTTTTATAATATGTATCCCTTACAATACGTATAATACATTCTATATTATCAGGTTAACAGTAGACGAGTTAAGGGACATTTTGAAAGACCCCTTGAATAAAAATTAGCTATAATTATGCCAATTAACATTTTAATCCTTCATATCCTTTCTAAGCAGATCACAAATATGTAATTCTTCCCAAAATAACTTAAAGATAATCATCATTCTATTAAAAGTTTTGGCAATTAGCGAGAGGAGGCTAATGTGTTACAGATATGAAGGAAACATTGCAGCAATACGGCCCCTTTCTTCTTCACATTGTATATAACACTGTCTTAATTGATACTGTTACATCCTGGGATATATAAACACTGGGCTCTTTCTATTGGACTAGGTATGCGGCAACAAGCAACAACGGAAAACGCTAGATCCAACCCTTATCTATAAACCCAGGCAACAAACCACCCTAAACCGTCAAGAGTCCTGCCTGGACAACGAGGTATCCTATGACTCGGTTACAGGGTGCACGCACTATAGACTGCTGATAGTCAATCAGGCTATATGAAAGATCACACAATTAAGTTGACATAAAGCTTCAAGGAGAAGATAGATAACGGAATTAAATTGCAGAAACAATTTAATAACAAACTAGAAGAAAGTACATTTAACGTTACGTTAATTAATACAAATAATCACCCCTGCGTGAAAGAAGGTGAAAGCAAACAGTCCTCAAAACATCGTACAGGTAGACAAGATGCGGGTTTCTAAACTGCATGCGGCTACTGTAGGATCTGATGCTTAGCAAAGAATGTACGTTACGGATTTAGAGAACTCTTAACTCATAAGCAGGAATAAATACTAGTGATAGGCCATACAGTGTATAATGGCATAGGTATAATTAAATAAAGGTAGCAACTCGCAACATAACCACATACAGGTGTGCTTCTCACTCTTAGTCAGGCAAGCCTGCTCGGACAGAGTCTCTAAGCCACACCCTGACTCACAATGCTCACAAAAACGGTAAACTGTGGCACAATAACAAGCATACAGAGATAATAAACCCCTAGCTGTTAATCTGCCAGGTGGCAGAGGTCTAGCCGGAAGGATATAGGCTTCGGATACCCGGGCTGAGCCACCTGCTCTAGCCTAGGGACGTTCCCAGGTCTGTGCGCCAAATTACTCTAATTGAAAGGGTGTTCTTGAGAGACTCAGATCGCAAGTATCTGACTCTCTCCTGGCGACCTTAAAACAAAAGTAAGACGTGCTAGCACAGTGCTGAGTGGACTAGGCAATGGCCCTCACACAACACAACGCTAGACACACAGGGACACAGACAAGAAAATGCCCCCAGACTCCCACGGGTATCCTAGTAAAGTCGTGCGGGTCCACGGGACTCGCACCAGCAGACTTTACTTAAAGGATCGCAAAAAGCCTCCTCTCTGGTCTAGCCCCTGCTAACCTGACACAAGAACACACTAGCAAGCATGAAACCACCAAATATGAGACAACAAAAAAGCTTCCTAGGTCTCATTAACAATTACATCCCTGCATAAGGCCCTAAATCCTA
Organism: Paralithodes platypus; assembly: GCA_032716605.1. NCBI lineage: Eukaryota > Metazoa > Arthropoda > Malacostraca > Decapoda > Lithodidae > Paralithodes > Paralithodes platypus. The sequence continues at coordinate 19,464,648 of CM064508.1, read as the reverse complement.
TCTAGTTATCTGAGAGCTCGTCGTTAATACAATAATAGATATAAGGTCTATCAAGGGGGTGGGATAATTAAATAGATTGGTGAAGTAGTGGAAAGAAGGTATACAAAGTAAGAGAGAACGTTTCTAAGTGGGGTTGAGAGGGATAGATATCAAGGGGGTCCGAAGGGTACGACAATGAGGTGAGCTCTGAGTCTTGAATCTGTCTGGACCCCACCCTAGGCATGCAGAATACATCCCATGCTTGGCAACACTCAACACTGTTGCCTGGTCAAAATTCTCTACCCCGTGCGTGAGTCAAAACTAAGCCTAACGTTGCAATCAAATGCATGTGGCAGCGCTTCAGGCTCGTCCCAAGCTGGACTCTCCGCGCGAAGCAACGTCCCCAAGCCGGTCTCTCTCTCCCGCTCGTCTCTTCCTGCTGTCATTAGACTTACATCTTATATATTATAATGAAACCATCAACTATCGAGAATAAAATATACTAAGATGCGTTGGTTAAGAATAAGGGCAGCTTCAAGCTGTGAAACAACATAAGAGTATCCCAGACATTAGTTACATTGTCGTAGGATATATACTAAGAGAAAGGCTGCCACCAGCCGGTTTCTAAACGGCTGGGCAGCCGACGCGCGCGCATGCCCGAACGTGGTTACTATGCAGAAGCGTCACACCTCCCCCAAGATATAAGACCCTTGACTAAGTTCTTCATATCTAACAGAAAGCTTCTCATAGTACCACACACTGTTGCGACACAAGGCACCATATATAAAAAAAAAAAAAAGACTGTTGCGCTCCACCGAGCAAGTTCAACAACTCAGCGACAATAAGCGAAAACATTCAACTTAGATACTGCTACAACATCTTATACAAAATTCTACACGTTATAAAAAATGAAGAGTTTTTATAAGGTTTTTGCATTTTTAATTGTCTGAGAACGCGTCACAACACACGCCATGGTTTGTACGCTACACTTCTCAACCCACTCCTGTTCCTCCCTACTAACGTCGGCCGAGGAGGAGGTCGACGCCCCCAACAGGCAAGTTCTCTACAATTCCTACATCCAGCTCCTTCGCCACACCACCCACCTCCAGCTCCATGCGCACCAGTGGGTAGGACTTCGTAGCATTGATCCCCTGAACTACCACCACCCGAGCAGCGTTAATCGGTCTACCAGTAAAGTTCTTTAACAAGGTCTGAGAAACCCCCGTATCACGCAATAGCTTAACTCCTCGCCTTTCGCCAGCCCACCTCACAAAACCATGCCCTCTATGACCCCCAAAGACGTCGCGGACAGGGTTCGAGCCTTCCGGACTCTTGAACACAGGCTGTGTCCCACCCTCTGACGAACTACCCTTGGCAAACTCAGAAGATATAGGCGACACCCCTATGCTGCGGGCCAATGACACAACCTTGTTTGGTGGCTTGTTCGGACAAGCATTTGCAAAGTGACCCTCCTTGTGACATGCAAAGCACTCTTTACTCTTTGGTTTCCCTTGGGAGTGGGAGGTACCATTAGACTTCTTATACGGGATGGTATTTGGTTTATGTTCAGTTTTATTGTCAGTGCTAGATGGTTTTGTGTATTTATGTGCATCAAAATTCTTGGGAGGGGGAGGGGTACGATCCTTTGCACCCGACTCACTCCTAGCTGCTGCTCCGCACCCTCGAATTAATGACAGTCTGAGGTCAGCCATTTCTGCTGCCTCCTGGAGAGTTCTAGGATTTTTTTCCTTTATATTTAATGTTAAGTCCCCGCCTGTGCACTTAAAGAACTGCTCCAAGAGAACCAGCTCACTCAACTCCTCAAAAGTAGCTGCCCTCTCAGAACGCAGCCAATGTCGTAGTGCATCAGACAAGTCCCGGGCGTGTTCTAGGAAGGTACTATCCTTGCCCTTAGTAACACCCCGAAACTTCAAGCGGTAAGTTTCCGCTTGTAACTCATAGGCCCGTAGCACAGCCTTCTTTAGCTCATCCTAAACTACACAGGACTCTAAAGGTAGTGCATCATACGCTTTTAGCCCCTTTCCTAGGAGTCTTGATGAAACTAATGCTGCCCACTTTTCCTTAGGCCACTGGTGTTCCTGACACTTCTTCTCAAATCGCATAAAAAACTCAGCCACACCTAATTCATCGAACACAGGAACTAGTTTAAGCAGGTGCGACAATGATTGGTCCCGATGTCTGTTACCTCCCCCAATATTTCGCCCTGTTACCTCCACTCGAGGTCTCTCCAGCTCCCTGTCAGCCCGATACCTAGTAGACTCTGCCTGCAGTTCAGCCTTTCGTATAGCAACCTCAGCCTGAGCTCTAGCAATCTCAGCCTGCACACTAACCTGTCTTTCGGCGGCCTCAACCTTGGCCATCTCAAGCCGAAACAACCAATCTGGAGTCAACCCTTGAGGAGGGAAAGGTGCATTTAATGGGGAGGGTCCCTGTGATTGAATTCCACGCTGCCATTGACCATCAACTTGGGGGTATGTACTAAATTCAGGCACCCTGACGTTTGAAAGACCGGGGCCCCCAGTCGCCTCTCCACCCAGGTCTCTCCCTTCTAAACCCAATATCAAAGTCCTCAGCTGATCTTTCCTCATGCCACTTAAACCCTGGTGACCCTGAAGACCTGCCACACACTTGAAGCCATACTTATTCAGCTTCAACACCCTGGCAGCGGTAAGGGGCACCTCTAAAAATCTTCTAGCACCCTCCTCGCTATCGACTAGCCACTCCACAGGTCTTTCTCCCTCCGAGCCCATATCGTGACCTGACCCATCACTGTGTTCTGATGTATTAGACATTTTTGTGTACTGCAGTAATTATCACGGTTATAGAATGTGCCTTATCTCCTATGCAAGTATGTATATACTAATGGTATTTAAAGTCTGTAATGTGTTATATTGGTTGCTCCAAAAAAATAAAAAATCTATATCCACTGTATTCCTCTATTCATATGGAATCTCAAAACAAATGACCACTATATTCCTCTGTTCAGTAAATCCTATGCAAGGTCGCCATTTGTTACGTCCTGGGATATATAAACACTGGGCTCTTTCTATTGGACTAGGTATGCGGCAACAAGCAACAACGGAAAACGCTAGATCCAACCCTTATCTATAAACCCAGGCAACAAACCACCCTAAACCGTCAAGAGTCCTGCCTGGACAATGAGGTATCCTATGACTCGGTTACAGGGTGCACGCACTATAGACTGCTGATATTCAAGCAGGCTATATGAAAGATCACACAATTAAGTTGACTTAAAGCTTCAAGGAAAAGATAGATTACGGAATCAAATTGCAGAAACAATTTAATAACAAACTAGAAGAAAGTACATTTAACGTTACGTTAATTAATACAACTAATCACCCCTGCGTGAAAGAAGGTGAAAGCAAACTGTCCTCAAAACATCGTACAGGTAGACAAGATGCGGGTTTCTAAACTGCATGCGGCTACTGTAGGATCTGATGCTTAGCAAAGAAAGTACGTTATGGATTTACAGAACTCTTAACTCATAAGCAGGAATAAATACTAGTGATAGGCCATACAGTGTATAATGGCATAGGTATAATTAAATAAAGGTAGCAACTCGCAACATAACCACATACAGGTGTGCTTCTCACTCTTAGTCAGGCAAGCCTGCTCGGACAGAGTCTCTAAGCCACACCCTGACTCACAATGCTCACAAAAACGGTAAACTGTGGCACAATAACAAGCATACAGAGATAATAAACCACTAGCTGTTAATCTTCCAGGTGGCAGAGGTCTAGCCGGAAGGATATAGGCTTCGCATACCCGGGCTGAGCCACCTGCTCTAGCCTAGGGACGTTCCCAAGTCTGTGCGCCAAATTACTCTAATTGAAAGGGTGCTCTCTTGAGAGACTCAGATCGCAAGTATCTGACTCTCTCCTGGCGACCTTAAAACAAAAGCAAGACGTGCTAGCGCAGTGCTGAGTGGACTAGGCAATGGCCCTCACACAACACAACGCTAGACACACAGGGACACAGACAAGAAAATGCCCCCAGACTCCCACGGGTATCCTAGTAAAGTCGTGCGGGTCCACGGGACTCGCACCAGCAGACTTTACTTAAAGGATCGCAAAAAGTCTTTTCTCCGGTCTAGCCCCTGCTAACCTGACACAAGAACACACTACCAAGCATGAAACCACCAAATATGAGACAACAAAAAAGCTTCCTAGGTCTCATTAACAATTACATCCCTGCATAAGGCCCTAAATCCTATCTAGTTATCTGAGAGCTCGTCGTTAATACAATAATAGATATAAGGTCTATCAAGGGGATGGATAATTAAATAGATTGGTGAAGTAGTGGAAAGAAGGTATACAAAGTAAGAGAGAACGTTTCTAAGTGGGGTTGAGAGGGATAGATATCAAGGGGGTCCGAAGGGTACGACAATGAGGTGAGCTCTGAGTCTTGAATCTGTCTGGACCCCACGCTAGGCATGCAGAATACATCCCAGGCAACACTCAACACTGTTGCCTGGTCAAAATCCTCTACCCCGTGCGTGAGTCAAAACTAAGCCTAACGTTGCAATCAAATGCATGTGGCAGCGCTTCAGGCTCGTCCCAAGCTGGACTCTCCGCGCGAAGCAATGTCCCCAAGCCGGTCTCTCTCTCCCGCTCGTCTCTTCCCGCTCTCACTAGACTTACATCTTATATATTATAATGAAACAATCAACTATCGAGAATAAAATATACTAAGATGTGTTGGTTAAGAATAAGGGCAGCTTCAAGCTGTGAAACAACATAAGAATATCCCAGACATTAGTTACATTGTCGTAGGATATATACTAAGAGAAAGCCTGCCGGCCGGCTGTCACCAGCCGGTTTCTAAACGGCTGGGGAGCCGACGCGCGCGCATGCCCGCACGTGGTTACTATGCAGAAGCGTCACAATACTAATGACATGAGTAGTGTCGAAACAGATTTATACCATGTCCAAACAAAATACAAAGCATATCTTCCTGATAACTTTCATGTCTCATCATGATCATCGTTATCTCTATAATGGAATCCAGGATAAAGGCTGTTGGAACAGTAAAACAGTTGGCACTTAGTAAAATACAATCATGCAATTGCGCGGAAAAGTGCGGCATTCATCAGTATTTTGTTCAAGATATGAGATATAAACGTGCATAAAAGACATGACATATATAAATTGATATCTACCTAGTTTTGTTATAAATGGATTTGATATCATAATTAATGAATGTGCATTTCCTAGTCAGTAGATTATGATATTCATGATAATATTGTACAGTAGTATAATCTCCCATTATCGGGCCACAGTGAGGCATATACTAATTTAAAGTGAATATCCTCCAAAAATAACAAAAGAGGATATACAGTATATATATATATATATATATATATATATATATATATATATATATATACTGTATATATGTATATATATTATATAATATATATACTGTACATCCTCTTGTGTTATTGTTTGAGGACACACCCCGATACCAACACGACTCACACAAGTGTAACACGAGTCACCAAGAGTCACAAAGAGTGTCATTTTTCGAGCCCGGGTCATGGCCGAATTTGAAAATTCGCTCACTCGTGCTGGACTCGGGCACCAACACTTGTATGTGTAAGACAGGCTTTAGGAAAAATTGGGCTCCTCCGATCATAACCTCATCTCTGTTACTTGTCCTATCTCTCGAGTACTGCTTTATGACCCTCCCAGCCGGCGGCGCTTGTGGCCTTTTTGTGTTGCCGACTGAGAGGCTCTCCGACAATACTTCTTTGATTTTCTATGTAATGAGGGTGCCCAGCTCATTACCGAGGTAATCCTTTCAGGCATGGAAGCATACATCCCATTTTGTTTCTCTCAAACTGTATGTAAGTATACATACTCAATAGCTGGGGGTGGCCTACTCGATACAGAGCCCGAACAGAAACAACAGATCCCCCCAGGGATCTGTATTAGGTCCTCTGTTGTTTGTTATATACATAAATGACCTTGATTTAGGTATAACTAGTAGGATAAGTAAATTTGCAGACGATACCAAAATGGGGAGAAAAATTGATTCAGATAGAGATATACAGTAGAGTGCCTCCAAAGGGATCTAGATACCTTACACGAATGGTCAGTAAATTGGCAGATGAAGTTTAACATTGACAAATGCAAGGTATTAAAGATAGGGAAGATGCATACAAAAGTTAAATATAAACTAGTTAATATGGAATTAGAAAACTCGAATTGTGAGAAAGATCTAGATGTGTTTGTTAGCAATGATTTGAAGCCTAGAAAACAGTGTATAAGCGTTCGAAACAAGGCAAACAGGATTCTCGGGGTTCATCTCTAGGAGTGTGAGTAACAGAACTGCTGATGTTATCTTAAAACTTTACTTGTCATTAGTGAGACCCCATATGGATTATGCTGTTCAATTTTGGTGTCCTTATTACAGAATGGACATAGATTCATTGGAGAGAGTACAACGTAGAATGACAAAAATTATCCATAATATTAGAAATCTTCCGTATAAAGAAAGGTTGAAGAAATTAGGCTTACATTCGTTAGAGAGACGCAGAGTTAGAGGGGACATGATAGAGGTATTCAGTGGGTTAGTGGGATTAATAAAGGGGACATGAAAAATGTACTAAAGCTCAGTGATAGCGAAAAAACTTGTACAAATGGTTTCAAATTGTATAAATTTAGTTTCAAGAAAGATATAGGCAAATATTGGTTTGGTAACAGAGTTGTAGATAGGTTTAAGCTGTGCTTATAATTAGGGTTCGGTGTGACAGGGATCTGCCTTGTGTAGGCCAATCGGCTTTCTGCAGACTCCCATTTTCTTATGTTCTTATGTTCTTATGTTAATACAACAAAAATAATATAACATAAATATAATAAAATAAAATATAACTCACACACCTCTAGGTTGTCCAGGAAAAGAACCAGAGACATAGGGGCCTCCAGCAACCCCCAGGCCCCAGACCTACCAGAGAGGTTCCAGTCTCATTAGGCAGACACGCAGCGGAACCACACCACAATACCCGCCCATATTACTTCCAGGTATGGACCTACACATATATACCGGTTCCTGGGCCAGGCGCCTGACGGACTATTATCTAGTCCACCTGGCGCCTGACCCCCTCTCCTTACGACTGCATTATCACTCATCTATTCACAAGCATTCTCCATTCATCCTATTCATTACCACTTATCTTGCCTGTTCTTCCGTCATCTCTTTGCCTGCATACGCTTTGATAAACTAACTCAACTAACTCACAAATTTTTGTGTTTACCAACGCTTATTCTACTACTGTCTGCAAAAAGAAGGAAGCATTCAAACGGTACCATCGCCTTCAAACTCAAGAATCTCGTATTTTATATGTTTCTGCCCGAAATGAAGCCAATTCTGTTTTTGGACTAGCCCAAACTCTTTCATCAATAACAAATGCTCTGAACTTTTCAACTCTAGATCTTTCAAAGTTTTTCCCAAAGGAAGGCCTGCTATAAATTGGTCCTAAACCAGAATTAATTAATATTTTTTCACCAACCAACTTAACTTCTAGACTCAATTAATGATATCAACAAATACATGTGGCACTCCAAGGACTCGAACCTTCGATACTCACACCGAAATTCACCATCACAATATTACCATTTCATACATATCCAATGTAATAGCATGTCAATAAAGAATATTCCATCATATTTCCTCACTGATTTCGTATTTAGTACCAGATATTGACTATTTTATTGAAGGATGGAATAAGGATTGAAACATTCGCAATTCGCATTCGCATTCGCGAATTTTACAACTAAATATTCGCATTCGCATTCGCATTCGCAAATATGGAAAATTGACATTCGTTCCATCTCAAGTATGGAGGAGAATTATTTCACTTAATCACATAATCCTTTGTTTTGAATGCCACTGGGTTTTTTTAATAGGCTTTTTAGAGGCCTTGGATCTTAAGAGTCCCGTCGCCTTCACCGAGTAAAACCTCTTTAGAGTCTCGGCGCCGTTCCTGGGTTTAGGAGGTACTCTTTGCTCTCTCTGGGCTTATTACTAGGAAAGTGTATGTACTGGATGGTGTTCCTGCTGTTGTACTCAAAAATTGTTCTTCCGTGCTGACTCCCTTCCTAGGCAAACTCTTTCCTCTCTGTCTTTCCTCCAACGATTTTCCTCTTGCGCGAAGTTTGCTCTCAATCAACCTGTCCTGAAGCAGGGTAACTGCTCTCAACCCTCCAACTTTCATCAAATTGCTCTCATTTCTTGCATTCTTCACCACTAAGCTGCTCAGCTATGGTATTTGAATGTGCCCGTGGTGCGAAGGTATTCTGATTCATTTCCCACTAAAATCGTTAATTTACCATATATATAATTAATACTTATCCATATGCACCTATTTTACTTTTAATATGATCAGTTGAACATGGAAAAGCAATAAAACAAGTGGGAATAGCAATTGGCTGGTAAAAATTGTATATTTTAGCCCCGCGGTTGTAATCTGGCCTTGAGCAGTGAGAGACTAACACCCTCACTCTCTCGTATCTCGCGTTGCACTGAGAGACCAGGGGAGCTTTCAGACTGGCTTGGAGGGTCGGAGTTACACGCCTCCACCCTCCTCCCTCTCTCCCACCCGGCCTCCCACGATAATACTTTATAAATATCTGGAATAATAGAGAAATTACCTGATAATTGAGGAAGGGGGAAAAAGGGGGAGGGGGGGGGACATATGTATAGGAGTGGTAGCAATTAATGGAGGGAAATTATCTCACCTAAACACATTTTTATTTTTTTTTAGTGCCGCTGGGGTGTTTTAAATGTTTTTTTTTAGGCCTAGGATCTTAAGAGTCTTCCCGTAGCTGCTGGGTTAAAGAAAAATAAACTATTCATAATTCAAACTTTCTTAACCCTTCCTACCCGGGCTGCCTTAGGTAAGGACAGCTCGGCAGAAGGGCCGCTACCCGGTATGCCTTACCTAAGGCATTTGCTTTAAAGGGTGCTTTAAATTTCGCGCGGGCAAATTTTACTTTGCGTGGGCGATCGTAGCGCCACCAAGCCTCAACTACCACTCTTATCAGTTCCTACGTTGCCGCCATTGCGAGCTACAGCAAAAAAATGAATTCCGACGCGTCCGATACTGTGCAATCTCTCGCGCGTCCCAGTGCTAACCCGCTTGCAACATCTACGCCTCAGCCAACCGAGAAGAAAAAGAAACTAAGGAAAGTGAAACGTTTGCTAAGTGAGAGTGCAATACACCGTGAACTTTTCAACCCGGATTTGAGCAGTGGTGAAAGCTCTGTGGACAAAAACCTCTATATTCAGAGTAGAAGTGGAAGCGAAGTTGACAATTTTGTGGGATTAGGTGATGATGACAATGTGGATTTATTTGAGGGGGGTGATAGTAGTGATGATCCTGATGTGGAAGTGGTGGAGGAAGGTGCTATTGAAGTACCAAGTGTGCTAGAGCCAACCCCTTCGCCTAGTTTCGTAGGTCAGGGTAGGCCAAGGCTTAGCCCTAGCCCTACGCCAGGACCTTCCCCTTTGCCTGCCCGTACACCCTTGAAAGTGGGTAAATACTTCTATAAACAGTCTTTAGTGAAAAGTGCAGCCAAGAAAGCACGCAGGGAAGCAGAACAAGTGAGGGAAGGCGTAGATAGTGATAGTGACGCCGACCCAGGCCTAGCAACCACCCGCATTCCTTTGTCCCGACGCCTTGACCCGGGACGCCGGGAGGGCCACCCACAGCCCTCGGCTTCATCTGTCCCTCAGGATGGCCAAAAGGCCTCTACAAGTGCGTCATTGGCCTCCCACAGTGTGGCACCACAGGCCCCGCATCGTAGGTCATTATTTCCGGCGGAAAAGTCCACGGCTAGCCGCAAAAGGAGCCCAACTCCCGAGGCCGAGGCTCCCATTGCTCAACCTCCCGCAGCCCAACGCCGCCGACGCCCGGTCTATTCTTCACCAGAGTTGTCTCCTGAAGAGGATGCTGACGACCCCAACATTGCCCCAGATGACCTGACGTCGCCTGAGGAAGAGGAAAACGAAGAGGAAGAGGAAGAGGAAGTCCCGACAAGAAGAGTCAAAGGGCGAGGTCGTGGACGTGGTCAGCCTGCCGACGCCGCTGCCCCTGGGCCTGGCCTGGGTGTGGGCGTGAAGGGCGTCCGCCTGGGCGTCCGTGTGGCCAAGGGCGTGTGCCAGGGCATCCAGGGCGTGTGCCTGCTGCAGCTGCACGTCCTCGTCCTCGAGCAGCTGACATGTTTGTGTGGACAGATGGGGCGGATTTTGTGCCAGATTGTCCTGCCTATGACGAGGTACAACAGGGTTCCGGGGTGTCACCAGCATATCCCTGTGGCCCAAATGCCACCCCCAGTGAACTTTTCTGTGGCTTCTACGACAATGAAGTCATGGAATACCTTGTCAAAGAGACAAATAACCACCAGGCTATCTGTTCAAACTTTCTTGGGAGGAAGACCAGTGCCAAGATGGTGGCATGGAGAGCTCTCACTGTGGCAGAATTATATGTGTTCTTGGCACTCACAATGCTGATGACACACATAAAGAAGCACGTTCTGGCCGACTACTGGATAACTGGCGACCTCACAACGACTCCAGCATTTGGCAAATTCATGTCAAGGGATAGGTACTTCGACATCCTCTCATATTTCCACCTGACAAATAACATGCATGTCCACGAGCCCGACACACTCTGGAAGATCAGGCAACTGTATGACATGATACGTCATCGGTTTTCCACCTACCTGATTCCTTTTCAGAAGCTGTGCATCGACGAGTCTCTGGTCCTGTTCCGTGGTAGGCTGCACTTCTGACAGTATATCCCGTCCAAGAGACACCGCTTCGGCATCAAGCTCTTCGTCCTCTGCGACTGCAAGATGGGATATGTGCTCGACTTTATAGTCTACAGCGGCAAGGGTGGTGAGGTGCAGATTGACCCCCTCATTGGTTTTGGCGGCGCTGTGGTAAAGAGTATGATGGAGAGGTACTTCCATGACAACCACATCCTCTATACCGATAATTATTACATGTCGCCTATCCTCGCCAAGTACCTCCATGACCGCAAGACCGGAACTGTCGGCACAGTGAAGGGGAAGAGGAAGGACATGCCAGCCTACCCAACCAAGACTAAGAAGACGGACATCTTCCATAAGAAGAGTGGCCCCATCCTCTCCATCCACTGGCATGACCAGCGCAAGGTCAACCTCCTCACCACATGCCACAAAGCAGAGATGGTCCCCACAGGGAAGGTGGATCGAAAAACGAAGAACCCTATCACGAAACCAGCTCCTGTTCTGGACTATAACCTCAACATGCGCCTCGTCGACAAGTCCGACATGCAGATGGGCTTCATAGACTGCCTGCGAACATCTTGCAGGTGGTACAAGAAGTTTGTCCTGCATACAGTAGATATGTCTGTCCTCAATGCGTACAACATCTACCGTTTGAGGAGTCCAGTCATGAAGTACAAGAGCCTGCGGACCTTCCAAAAGCAGCTGATACATGAGCTCCTGGTAAAACATGCGGGTACACCAGGGAGGCCACTACAAGGACCAGGCATGATGGACAGAACAGGGTGTGCCGAGTTCTTCAGAAAGCACCAGCTCGTCGCCCTTCCATTCCAGGGTCCTAACAGCAGAATAAGAATGCAGAAGAGGTGCTATGTGTGCACCCGCACAACTCGACGACCAAGCAAACCCACAAAAACCACTTGGCAATGCCTCGAGTGTCAGGTGGGACTGTGTGCTGGCACCTGCTTCAATGATTTCCACACTATGACAAACTATTGAAGTGTAAGTGACAGTGATAGTGACACTCAATAATAATAATAATAATATAACTAAGTATAAGTGAAAGAGACACACATAAGTAATAATAAGTGCCTTCAGAACAATATGAACAAGTGAAAGTGACACTAAAATATATATTCCTAACAATAAATAAGTGAAAATGACACTATCAATTACCATAGTCCAGTGAAATTGACACTATACTAATAATAAAACTAAGTATAAGTGAAAGAGACACACATAAGTAATAATAAGTGCCTTCAGAACAATATGAACAAGTGAAAGTGACACTACAATATATCTTTCTAACAATAAATAAGTGAAAATGACACTATCAATTACCATAGTCCAGTATAAATAATCATAACTACTATAATAATGACTATAAAACTAAGTCTAAGTGAAAGAGACACACATAAGTAATAATAAGTGCCTTCAGAACAATATGAACAAGTGAAAGTATAAAATATATATTCCTAACAATAAATAAGTGAAAATGACACTATCAATTACCATAGTCCAGTATAAATAATCATAACTACTATAATAATAACAATAAAACTAAGTATAAGTGACAGAGACACAAATTACTTCAGAAAAATAACTTTATTGAGTGAAAATAACATAATAACAATAATATATGGCATAATAAACAATAAAACACTAAAAAATCGCTTCCCGCCGTAATTCAAGGTAGAGCGACGAGTCAAAACGTTCGTCGTAGCCTGGGCCGCGGTTGAGAGTTCGGACGCGGCGAGGTAAATACGCGGCAAAAGTTACCTCCACTTCCATCACCATCACTCCGGAACCAGTTCAGATAGAAAGCTCTACTCAACGCCGTTCTACGCGGCAAGGTAAGGCGCACATTTTGACATATGTTTGATTAATGTAGGTAGTATATTAAGCGAGATTAGCCTTAGTTTACTTTTGTTGTGTTTTCAGCCAAATCGCCCGGATACAGCCTCCGTCCTTAAGAAAGGCTGCCCGGGTAGGAAGAGTTAAGCATGTATTTTCGATAATCTATTTTCAGATCGCCAATATGGTTTCCTTAAGGGCCGCTCTACTGGTGATCTCTTTGCTTATCTAATTCTTGGTTATCCTCCCTTCGAGACATGGGTGAGACTTTTAGCTAATTTTTTTTTAATCTACCTTCGGGACTTCGGTGAAACTTTTTCTATTGCAATAGATAAATCGAAAGCCTTCGATAAAGTCTGGCACAAATCAATTTCCGAATTACCCTACTGTTTCTATCCTCTATTTGTGCCATTGTCTCTAATTTCATTTCTGACCAATTAATAGACCACAGCTGAAGTTGTGGACGGCCATCGCTCACTTCCTCAACCTATTAGCTCCGGTGTTCTTCAGGCTCTGTCCGGTCTCCAGTTCCCTTTCTAATATTCATTAATGATCTTCTCAACTGTACCTCTAATCCTATTCACTCATAATTATGTTGATGACTCTACCTTACACTATTCAACTAGTTTTTCACAGCAACACAGCATGCAATCACTTCAAAACTCATGTAATAAGGCCAAAAGATGCCAATCCTCTGGTATATCAAATATTTCTGATTGGGGCAGAGAAAATCTTGATACTTTTAATGTTTCCATGAATTAATTTCTCCGTCTATCTACCTGTCGCAATCTTCCACAAGACTATCAATTAGTCTTCAACAATTCACAAATCAACCCTGTAACTTCTCTCAATATTCATGGTGTATGTTTTCCATCAGACCTTTCTTGGATAGTTAGCATTACCACTTTTGCTAAAGCAGCTTTCCAGAAGTTAAGTGTACTCAAGAGTCTCTGTGCGTTCTTCACCCCTGCACAGCTTCTTGCTCTGAATAGTTGCACAGTGTACCCATGTATTGAATATAGTTTGCATGTGTGGGGAGGTTCCACCCATACCGCACTTCTTGAAAGAGTAGAGTCTAAAGCATTTTGCCTCATTAACTCACTTCCTATTAATAGTTCCCTGCAATCTCTTTCTACACGCCACAATGTTGCATCACTTTCACTATTCTATCGCTATCACAACAATCAGTGTTCTGCAGAGCTCTCTCAGTGCATACCCCTTCCCTTGCGGCGGCGAGTGCGAGGCACCTGCCTTTTAACACAGTCCTACACCTATTCTGTCAAGCTCTCCAACCTAAGAATTAGCAAATTTTTTCAGTCTTTCTTCTACTCCACAAGTGAACTCTGGAACTCTCTCCCTCAATCAATCTTTCCTTCTACCTATGAATTGGACTGCTTTAAACTTCGTATGTCCTGGCATTTGTACCCCAACGTCCCTCTTTAGGCGTTGGGAGAGACACTTGTTACAGGCAGCCTGCCTTTTGTCTCCTTCTTTCAAATACAACAAAAAATTAGATATTCTACATATAAAGCATACCGCCAGGAGGAGAATTAAATGAAAACAATTAGTTACGAGTTGTGTGACGCTTGCTGTAATAATTCCTTGTAGTGTACTCTGAAACATGGGCCTTACGACTTGGTATGGAATTAACCTTCCCCAAATATAATTGTCCTTCCTTTAGCTATATGCCAAAAGGTTGGTAGACTTCCATCACGCCATAGCCGGGTGGGTTAAAGCATGGGATATCATTCCAACTTACTGAGGTTCGAATACTGGCTGTGGCATATATATACAGTAGGGTGGATCGAAAATTGAGGGTTTGAACCTTTTTTTAGAAAAACGACATGTAATAGGGTGGAAAATATGGGCTAGACATAGATATTCAATATGTTAAAATTCCACTTCTCTAAAATAGTATTTTCAGGTGCCCCAAAGCTGTTAAATATACCTATGATTCTAAAATAATTAGCTATTTCTAAAAAAATATATATTTTTGCAGCTTCTTCAAAATAACAAAAATTAACTTAATCTAATTTCTTGCTAGTGAAATCTGTCATTCTTTATATCCTCTTAACTAATTCTCACAGGTACACAGCTCTCAGTTTATCTTTAACACCTTACGAGCGGCCTAGGCGGTAATTTATATGTACCGCCCAGCGGGGTGTTTTTACCCTTAATAGGGTTGTTTACGTGATAATTTTCATGCCTAAATAAGACTCAGAGCGTAAAACAAGTATCTATCCCTGAAAGGGCATAAACAGAGCTTTCCAATGACACCCCAACCATCCTTGTACGACCACTGGTTTTCTTGCAAATATCGCGCAACACGAGTGCAAAAACCATGTTTACTTTACCTACATAATTCCCTGTGTAGCGAGTGTGAGGGGGGATGGAAGGGTGGTTTTCACTTCAGTTGGCCCACCGCGGTGGTGCGCGACGGTCATAGCCTTACTACGCTCCTCACACCGCTCAGCTCTCTCTCTCTGCAACATTACGTGCTGAAAATGGCACACGACATAAGTTGTGAACCGCCACTTAGTCCAAATTTCTTTCACACAACATAAGTTGCGCGCCGCCAATAAAGGGTTAAAAGTTCAATGATAATCCAGAGCTCACCACGAGGAGGTGGCTGTGTGTCGAGCTCCACCCATGCCCTTCCCAACCACCCATCCGATGGCATGATTCAACCTGATTACATTTTCTTTATGCTTATACTTTGAAGTGAGCTTTACTTTCAAATGATGGCATCTTGGCACGTAATTCAAGTCTTGATCTAATGTATCAATTTCGTGCCTCATACCCACAGACCTTCAATGATGCACCAGTCACTTTCTTAATCATCCTTTCCAGAGCTTGAGTATGGCATGGGAATGTAGGGAATGTCATTCTAGTCTTGTTGACAATGTGGCTTTCAATGTCGTCTTCTGTCATTTGTTTTGTTAGTGGTGGCTCAGTGATTTTGCTTTGCTGCCAGTCAATCAGTTCAATGTAGTTCTTGGCATTAAAGTTAAGAGGGGGTACTGATAAATATCTCACAGTTTTGTCTTTGCTCTTCTGCCTGGTCTTCTTTATTCTCCTCCAAGCTAGTTCTCTTATTTCACTGTTGTTATCATCAATCATTGAGACTAGAATGTTTTCTGGATGTCCAAAGAAGGCGTTTCTTTGAATCACAGGATAGACAATACCTTGCACTTCTTCGCCTAGTGTTCTTGTGAGTTCGATTGTCTTGAGTACATGTTTTGGGCCATTTACAAAGGATGTATTTTGCTTAATTGAGAACCACATTGGTACATAAACTCTCATTATGAATAACACAATGCTAAGGAGGTTCTTTGAGGGATTCTCAGGCGAAATGTATAGACGAAGTAAGCGGTTAGCTGTAGTTACCCAACGGGAGTGGGCCATCTTTCCTGGGTTGCGATGAGCCAGATCCGGAGGACAAAATACCTTTGTAATTGCTTGGTGTATTTCAAGGAAGTATTTCTGGTCTGTGCTAAGGTCCTTACAACCCACAACTGACCCTTCAGCATCAATGTTATCAATGGCTACAATAGGTTGGTTCTCACAGGTATGAAGTTGTTTGCCAATGGGATCAGTGAATCCATTAGGGCCGGATGTTTTCCATCAAGTTTTATAACTAAATGGCGTAGTGGCAGTTCATTTTCATGGAGTAGACATTTGAAATGGTGAATTGGTTTATTAAGCTTCATCTCTATCAGCCTTATAGCACCTCCTTTTTCTCCAGTGTTGACTACTGTGCCATCACAACCAACTGCAATCAGGTTTTTCAGATCAGTATTATTTTCCTCAGCATATTCAAACAAACCTTTACTTATTCCATCTGCTGATCCACATTTCGCAGTGTAATGTCCCATGTACTCTGATCCAGGTTCCTGTACTAATGTTATATGTTCTTGTAGTACCTTCCCTCTTTTTTTCTGAGTTAATGTCATATCCTTCCGGCCATCAAAATATATGGCAGTAATGGGTGTTTGTTCTTTAACTTTGCCAATTGATGATCTTTTCTTTTGTCTAGCTCTTCTGATCTTGTTTATATCCACAACTTCAGCTGTATTCTGAGTTGATACAGCTCCTATATCTTGTAAAAGAGAAGTAGCAATGAGTGCTGCAGCGCGGTCTGACACACCAGCTCTATCACAAGCACTTGCAAGTATTTGTAGATGTTTAGTTTTCTTTTTCTTTGAAGGAGTTCTTTCCTTCTTCTGAAGTAGTCTCTTATAGCTTGTAGGTTCTGGATATGTATCATCATCTTCATCATCTTCCTCTGACATGCTCTTATTTCCGGATAATGTGTCATACTTACCATTATTTTGTATACAATCTGTAGACTGAACCAAGCCTTGTTCTCTTTGTTTTCTTAACATTGTTAATGTCTTTTTTTTAGACAATGTCAAATCCACTCCAGAAATAGCAATTTTCCTGTTATTCCTCTGATCTAACAGGAAAATATGTTCTTCCTTGGGAACTCTTCTTTCTTTTGAGCAAGAGCAGTTTGATAGCAATTTACACTTGCAGGCTGCAATGTCAAACAGTTTGTTTTGTGCTTCACATTTGAATGCCTCAATTTTCGCATTGTAAGCTTTAGAATCCTTTCTGCCTTTACATGGTTTCAGAAGGTTGCGATATTTTGCATGGTAGCTTTTTAACATTGCTTCAATTCGATGATTTGACACAACTGGGATAGAAGCACTTTTCCAAATTACTTTTAGTTTGTCTAGAATATATTTTGTAATTTCTGACACTGAGGGATCCTTATATGTGTCTTGCTTCATAGAAAGTCTAACATACAAATAGTATTTCATAACACTCTCATATGTTGGTAGCTCTCGATACCGCAGATCTTCCCCATATCCAAAAATGGGGCACATGGCAGATGTTCTTGTTGTTTTGGGTTTCTTTGCCATCTTACTTTATTCTAGTCTGGAACATGAAACACATTGTCAATTTTTAAAATAATCACCATAAGTACAAGTATGCTCTACAAAACAAAATATAAAATACAGCATTAATCAGGCACAGTGAACACAAATAACCACCTGCTATCAAGTGAAGATCAGCACTGACTTACAGTATTTCCAAACATGGTGCAATACAGCCTGAGGTACTTTTCCATAGAAAACAACATTTTGGGCTAACTGACAACATTTAATTAATTTACAACTGCTTCCATTTCCTTTACACTATTGAAATTACACTATTGAAATTGGAAGAAAAACATGATAAATATAGATTTCTTCAAATATTTGATGGGCTTGGGGCACCTGAAGATATAAATATATAACTTTGAAATTTAGGCTACTTAATATTCTTGCCTACCCCCATATTTTCGACACTATTACAATAATAAATTCAGAAATCATGTTTTTTGATCCACCCTAATATACAGTATATATATGCCACAGCCAGTATATATATATTTTTTTTCTATGTGATTGAGGGAGGCAAAAGGCATAACTGCCTATAGCGAGTGCCTCCCCCATAGTTGAAAGAGTGACAGGGCCAAAATCAAGGGACGTTCGAGCAAAAAAAAAAAAAAAAAAAAAAAAAAAAAAAAAAAAATTATATATATATATATATGTGTATACTGTATATCTGTGTGTCTGTACTGTATATATATAAATACAGCATATATTAATCATGAAACCTATTGCAAACCCTAACTTAATCATAAAGTGTATTGTCCATCATAATACATGATATTCTTTATGCAAATTATCTCAAATGTTAACCTAGTCTACACATCCTGCCCTAGGTTTTAGATTAATAACGATGCTGTGCTTTACTTTCTAATACATTTTGAACAACGACGCCACTTCCGCATGTAACACCTTACATACCGTAGCGTCATTATGTGCTTATTCTGGCTAACACAAGACGATGATACTCACCTTACGAGTAACCTGGGAAACAGCAAAGACGGATGTACTAACTCAGCCCTTTGAATGTATCCATATAGTGATTATAATCATCAAATGATAGCTATAATATGCAAGAGAAACACTAGACTGAAAATAATATTTTGTTCTCTTTCTTGGTAAATAATATTATGATCTGGTTAATCTTAGTATACAATTATATATATTAGGTCAGGCTTAAGATAAATATTCCTTGCATACTTGATTCTATTTATCTATCTATCTATTGCCTGACGCCGTGATCCCCGAAGGGAAGGCCACGAACGAACCGCCCCCATGCACCTCTGTCCCCAGCCAGTCGACGCCCCTCCTCCCAACCAGCACCGCCTTCATTCATATACTTCCTCACTCCATCCTTCCACCTCTCCCTCGGTGCACCTCTCCATCTCTGTCCTTCCACCTCGCTCTCGTACACCCTCTTAGTCAATATCTCGCTTCCCATACGTTCCATATGGCCGAACCATCTCAAGTTGTTCCTTTTCACACTTTCCAGCACATCTACCTCCACACCACACCTCCTTCTTACAGTCTTACTTCCTCATTCGTCTGTCTATCCCTCCATGTAACTCCGCACGCACTTCTCAAGTAACTAATTTCCACCGCTCTTGATTGATTTGTTCATTACACAATTGATTAAAGTATGAGATCATATTTATTTTTTCCTTTGAGAACAATATTTGTTGCTGCAATGAGTATATAATCGGGTGATACTTTATTGTTTGTCATCTGGTATACATAGCCTGTACAAAGTACGTCCATGAACCCAATTACTTCAACGTTGGACAATGTGAAAACAAATACTTCTGTCCGAAAACATTAGCTCCATTAATCATGCCAACAGCGTGCTGGATGCCCTAAGAATCTTCTGAGGATGCCTTTCTCTCTTCGATTTACCCTATTGAAAAATCTTCGTTCTACATGTTGTTTCTTTTCAGAACCTCCCCCTTTTCCTTTGTCCATTTTCTTTCTCGATTTCCGATAGTTACAGTCCCGGTCTAAAGTCGTGGTCGACGTTCACAACTTTCAATTACGCTTGGCAATAACACTGACTGAAACTTTAAATACACATGGTTTATTTAAGAATAACATTATTTAAATATATAATAAATAAATTAATATATATATATATATATATATACTGTATATATACCGGTATATATACATATATATATATATATATATATATATATATATATATATATATATATATATAATATATATATATATATATAATATATATATATATATATATATATATATATAGATATATATATATATATATATATATATATTATATTATATATATATATATAATATTATATATATAACAATATACCTGGTACTGTATATATATATATACGGTATATATATATATATATATACTTTGTTTTTTGTCCTAAGTAGTAAGAAGGAAACAAAAGGCAAAACTGACTGTAACAAATGTCTCCCACAAAATTGAAAGAGTGAGAGAACCAAATTAAAAACAAATGTTTTTGTTTTTGTTTGTTGTGTACCGTAATGGAACGAAGGGTGATGTGCTTGTTTAGTGAAGTGAATAGGAAGAGGAGGAGTTTGTGAGAACTAGATGAATTACTCTCTGTGTAGGTTATACCTAAACATCAACAGATAATGTAAGCCATTGTATCGCCATTTTCCCATTAAATCCACTATTCACACCAGTCATTTGACTGAAGATACTGTCCGATTGGGACAGCGAGAAGTTATATATTTTCAATGCTTCAAAAACCCAATTTCTCCATTTATCTACCCGTCAATAACTTTCTCACGTCTATCCCTTATACTTCATGACACGATCATATTGCCAGTTTTGCTAAAAACAACTTCCAAGAAGATAGGTGTGCTCAACCATCCCCATAGTTTCTTCAACCCTGCACAGCTTCTTGCTCAGTATAGGGGTACAGTTCCCCCATGTATCGAGTATGGTTTGCATGTGAGGAAAGGTTCCACCCATACCGCACTTCTCGAAAGGGTGGAGTCAAAAGCCTTTCGTCTCATCAACTCACCTCCCGTTACTAATTCCTTACAATCTCTCTCTACACGAAGTCACACTGTTGTATCTCTCTCACTTTTCTACCAATGAAACAATAATCAGTGTTCTTCAGAGCTTTCTCAGTGTCTACTTCCTCTCTTACGGAGAGCGGGGGGCACCGCCTTTCAGCACACTCCCACCCTTCTTCTGTTCAACTCTCTAATCCAAGATTGATTCGATTTTTAGTCTTTCTTCTACTCAAAAAGCAAGTTTTGTATCTCTCTCCCTCAATTTGTTTTGCCTGTATCCTTTGACTTAAACTGCTTCAAGCTCCGTGTGTCCACGCAATTTGACTCCAACGTACCTTGAATTTTGCTTTGTCACTCTTTCAACTTTGGGGAGACACTTATTGCAGTCAGCTTTGTCTTCTGTCTCCTTCATTCACATAACAAAGACAACACAATTAACTTGTAACTCATGGTTGAAAACAATGTTGATCGAACACACCAAGAGTTACTCTTAAAGGAAAGAGATATAATTCTTAACAATTTATTTTATTCAACACACACATTAATAAGTAATCAACATCATAATATAGTGTATATCGATCAATAACGAATTAGAGCTATAATATCTTAATTGAGTATAATGGCTAACCCATAGCTCAACCAATCACGAATCAGGATGCCATATTTTGATAGTTTGGTCTGCTTACTCTATGACGATTGTATTCAGTATGGGAAGATTTATCGGAGCTAGATACGTAATTGATATAGTTTTAACATTTTAAATCCTAGAGATCATTTGAAGTTAAATACAAAGAGTTAACTGACCATAATAATCCCAGACCCATACTGAAAGAGTAACTGACCATGGAGTATAGTTAACCCAGACCCATCCAATACTGAAAGAGTTAACTGACCATGGAGTATAGTTAACCCAGACCCATCCAATACTGAAAGAGTTAACTGACCATGGAGTATAGTTAACCCAGACCCATCCAATACTGAAAGAGTTAACTGACCATGGAGTATAGTTAACCCAGACCCATCCAATACTGAAGAGTTTAACTGACCATGGAGTATAGTTAACCCAGACCCATCCAATACTGAAAGAGTTAACTGACCATGGAGTATAGTTAACCCAGACCCATCCAATACTGAAAGAGTTAACTGACCATGGAGTATAGTTAACCCAGACCCATCCAATTCACGAACCAAAGTAATAACTAATTTTCCCCATCTTGTACAAATGGTTAATGTTATCTGAACTTGAACTCATGTTTAGCCCCATTAGTTTTCAGATTTTAAGATGTTCGTCTTATTAGTTTGGCGATTTTAAGACCTTTCGCTCCATTGCTGTGTCAATATTAAAACTGTTCATGTCATTTATGTGTTGGTTTTTTCCTGCCGAGCGATAGTGAGCCTGTAATTTAAGAAGGCTGGGACATTTTTCTATTGAAAAATGTACATATTTATCTTGCTAAGCTTGATGAAGGTCTACGAAGGAAACTGAATAGATAATACGATACATAAATGACCAAATAAATACGCCCATCCCCGGTTTAAGATACTTAAGGCTACATAATGAGTGACTAAAGTAAGTTAATCGGTCAAGAAAGATTGTATACAAAACTCTAGTGAAAGGTGGAGTAAATATTATTGAACAATACAAGAAACATTTTGAAATTTCTCCTTTACCTAGCCGTCTGAGTCAGTGATATATTTATATAATTGTTCATCGTCTCGGTGTTATAATGTAAAAGTGTTCTAAGTACATAGTGCAGGCGATTGTACCTTACCATGTGAGAGTTCATTAGTATTGCCAACGACCCTTAAGGGGGTAGTGGATATATTATGGTCTATATAATTGTACTGTACTGTACAGTATATATTATGGTCTATATAATTGTACTGTACTGTACAGTATATATTATGGTCTATATAGTTGTACTGTACTGTACAGTATATATTATGGTCTATATAATTGTACTGTACTGTACAGTATATATTATGGACTATATAGTTGTACTGTACTGTACAGTATATATTATGGTCTATATAGTTGTACTGTACTGTACAGTATATATTATGGTCTATATAATTGTACTGTACTGTACAGTATATATTATGGACTATATAGTTGTACTGTACTGTACAGTATATATTATGGTCTATATAGTTGTACTGTACTGTACAGTATATATTATGGTCTAGTTGTACTGTACTGTACAGTATATATATTATGGTCTATATAGTTGTACTGTACTGTACAGTATATATTATGGTCTATATAGTTGTACTGTACTGTACAGTATATATTATGGACTATATAGTTGTACTGTACTGTACAGTATATATTATGGACTATATAGTTGTACTGTACTGTACAGTATATATTATGGACTATATAGTTGTACTGTACTGTACAGTATATATTATGGTCTATATAGTTGTACTGTACTGTACAGTATATATTATGGTCTATATAGTTGTACTGTACTGTACAGTATATATTATGGTCTATATAGTTGTACTGTACTGTACAGTATATATTATGGTCTATATAGTTGTACTGTACTGTACAGTATATATTATGGTCTATATAGTTGTACTGTACTGTACAGTATATATTATGGTCTATATAGTTGTACTGTACTGTACAGTATATATTATGGTCTATATAGTTGTACTGTACTGTACAGTATATATTATGGTCTATATAGTTGTACTGTACTGTACAGTATATTATGGTCTATATAGTTGTACTGTACTGTACAGTATATATTATGGTCTATATAGTTGTACTGTACTGTACAGTATATATTATGGTCTATATAGTTGTACTGTACTGTACAGTATATATTATGGTCTATATAGTTGTACTGTACTGTACAGTATATATTATGGTCTATATAGTTGTACTGTACTGTACAGTATATATTATGGTCTATATAGTTGTACTGTACTGTACAGTATATATTATGGTCTATATAGTTGTACTGTACTGTACAGTATATATTATGGTCTATATAGTTGTACTGTACTGTACAGTATATATTATGGTCTATATAGTTGTACTGTACTGTACAGTATATATTATGGTCTATATAGTTGTACTGTACTGTACAGTATATATTATGGTCTATATAGTTGTACTGTACTGTACAGTATATATTATGGTCTATATAGTTGTACTGTACTGTACAGTATATATTCAGTAGTTTCCTCGCTAAACCTCCATCAAGCTTTAAAAAAAAACACCTCCTAGACCCTCTTTCAAGATTAATTTGTACATTTTTCGGTAGAAAAATGTCTGGCCCGATTGCCGGTTCCTCCTAAAATTACAGGGTCGCTATCGCTCGCCAAGAAAACAATCGACACCTGAGGTCTTAATATTGACAAATAAATGGGACGAAAGCTCACAAAATCGTCAAACTAATGTAATGCACGTCTTAAAATCTCAAAACTAATGGGGCCTAACAGGTGGGAAAAGGAAGTCCAGACAATTTAAGGGCATAGATCATAAAAAATCCCATTCCCTTTGGCAAACCCTGTCGCCTCTCTCTTTTGTTTGTGATAGACAGACTTGACCGCGGGAATTGAATCTGCTTGAATCTGATGTTGCCTATATATATTGCCCTGATATAATGATTTCGTACATGATGAAGTAATGTTAAGGCAAGATTTGATGTTTATATTACATGTGTAAAATTTGTCCATCCTTATATATCCATTAATACTCATATTCATATTTTGGTCTCGTTAATCATAAATATATACGTATTGGCAGCTCTATCCATATGGCAACACTAAATGGTAAAAAGGTCTGTTTGTAAATAATGTACGCCCAACATAATACAAATATTCCCTCTTGATTTTCAATTTCAAAGTGCATTATTAGATAGCTTGCCATTATTTCTACACTTGATTATTAACATAAGAAGCTCGGACTACAATCATTGCACATAAGAGGTATATTGTACACTAATATTTATGATAATGAGGATAGCTGACCCCATGAGCTATGCCCTTTAACACAACACTTGATGAAAGATAGCACATTTTGAGAGAGTGAAGACAGTATATGATTGTTGTTATCATATGAATTGGCTTTCATTCTTCGCATGAAACCTGTAAACTCGGCGCATTTACGCAATATTCTCCTGTATTTATGTTCCTATGTCATGCTCTTCTCTGACAACTTGTTTACTCCTCTTCCTCCCCCCTTTCCCTATTCTTTATAGACACTCTCACTCTATCTCTTTCTCTCTCTCTCATACAGTAACAGTAAGGTTCTCGTCC
This sequence comes from Paralithodes platypus, assembly GCA_032716605.1. NCBI lineage: Eukaryota > Metazoa > Arthropoda > Malacostraca > Decapoda > Lithodidae > Paralithodes > Paralithodes platypus. The sequence goes on along the minus strand of CM064508.1, from coordinate 19,439,774 downwards.
CGTTGGTCTTCATTATGGTATAAGAGGATCACCGAGCGACCCTCATCACTCTTCTCTCTCTCTCTCTCTCTTTATATATGAATATATATATATATATATATATATATATATATATATATATACAGTATATATTTATTATATATATATATATATATATATATATATATATATATATATATATATATATATATATATATATATATATATATATATATATATATACTGTATATACAGTAATTGTTCTATTATTATTGTTTTATTTTGAATGTTAGTTATGTGTAAGAATGAGACAAAAGACAAAGCTAACATATGACAAGTGTGTCCCCCAAAGTTGAAAGAGTGATAGCGAGCCAAATTCAAAGTATGTTGCGGATTTATAAGCATTTTAAGTCATAGGATGAGGTAAAGACAGATTTATGGAGAGAGTTTCAGAGCTTGCTTGTTGAGTAGAAGAAATACTGGGATAATCAATTATCTCTTGGGTTCACGAGTTGGACAGAATAGGGATGGGAATGTGTTGAAAGCCACCTACTCTCCGTAAGGGAAGAGGTTTACACTGAGAGAGCTCTGAAAAACACTGATTATTGTAACAGTGGTGTTAGTGTGTGGCGTGTAGAGAGAGATTGTAGGGCATTAGTAAGAGGAGGTGGGCTGATGAGACGAAATGCGTTTGACTCTACCCTTTCGAGAAGTGCGGTATGGATGGAGCCTACCCATACATGCGAACAATACTTGATACAGAGGCGCACGGTTCCCCTGTACAGAGCATGAAGCTTTGTGTGGGTAAAGAACACACAGAGATGGTTGAGCACACCAAACTTCTGGGAATCTGTTTTAGCAAAAACGGTGATATGGTCTTTCCTTTAAAGGTGAGGAGAAAAAGGGAAGCCAAGAATACTGAGAGAAGATGAAGGGTAAAATAATGAGGGATGGTCGTGTGGAAGATTGCGATGGGTAGTAGATGAAGAATTTGGGTTTTGGAAGAATTGAAAGATTCTTTCTGCCCCAGTTGGAAATAGTTAATAGATCAGAAGATAGGCGTGCTATTTCCTGATCACGTGAGTTTTGAGTAATTTCAAGGAAGGTCGTTGTGGAAAACTAGTTAAATAGTGTAAGGTAGAGTCATCAGCATATGAGTGGATAAGGCTAGAGGTACGGTGGAGAAGATCATTAATGAATATTATATATACAGTGTTGAGCGGCACTTGAAAAGTATACAGAATGGATAAAAACAAAAAACATCTGAAGAGGAGCACTATATTGATAACGCTGTCATCACTGCGAAACGTCAATAAAGTGCTCCTCCTCAGATTTTGTTTTTTTATCCATTATAAATACAATTGGAGATGTTTGGAACAGTGTGCAAAATACGGAATCTGAAGAAAAATGCGGGGAAGAGCAAGGTTATGGTCTTCGAAAGGGGTGAAGTCACAGAGTGTAAGGTGAAGTTGAACGGCCAGGCTATTGTGATTGTCAGCTCATTTAAGTATCTGGGCAATGTGCTGAGGAAAGATGGGAGTATGGATGAAGAAGTGCGGGAGAGGGTGCAACAGGGCAAGAGGGTTGTAAGAACGCTGAAAGCAGTAACAAGAAATAGGGTGGTCAGCATGGAAGTGAAGAAGTCCTTGCATGACAGTGTGGTAATCCCGACATTGACTTACGGAAGCGAAGCATGGACGTTGGTGGAAAGACTCAGACCAAGAGTGAGAGGGGTGGAAATGAGTTACTTGAGAAGTGCGTGCGGAGTCACATGGAGGAATAGACAGACGAATTAGGAAGTAAGAGGGAGGTGTGGTGTTGAGGTAGATGTGCTGGAAAGTGTTAAAAGGAACACCTTGAGATGTTTCGTCCATATGTAACGTATGGGAAGCGAGAGAATGAATACGAGTGTGAACGAGAGTGAGGTGGAAGGACAGAGAGGGAGAGGTAAACCGAGAAAGAGGTGGAAGGATGGAGTGAAGAAGTATATGAATGAAGGCGGTGCTGGTTGGGAGGAGGGGCGTTGACTGACTGGGGACAGAGGTGCATCGGGGATCACGGCGTCAGGCAGTAGATAGATGGATAGAGATAGGACAGAGCCCGGAGTTGATTGGTTGAGGAAGTGAGCGATGGCTGTCCGCAATCGCAGCTATGGAACGTTCAGAAAGGAAATTAGAGATAAAGGCACAGATGAAAGAATAGAAACAAAAAAGGGTAACTTAGAAATTAGAAATTTTTGCCAGGCTTAATTGAAAACTTTCGATATGTCTAGCACAATAAACAATGTCTCACAGAAGTGCCGAAATGAGGATGACCAAGAGTTTCTATGATACAAATGAAGATCACCAGTAGAGTGGACTTTAAGGAAACCATATTGTCAATCTGAAAGTAGATTATGGGAAGACAACTGCTAAAGACATTCTTAATTAAGAATATATTAACAAACGTTATAGATGCAATAAATGAGAGCAATTGGCAATAGTTGGTGGGTTGAGAGCGGTCACTCTTCTTCCAGCAAGAAGGAAGACGTTAGAGGAAAGACAAAAGAGTTTGCCTGTCGGCATGGAAGAACAGTTTATACAGTGCAACAGGAGGAACACCATCAGGTATGTAAGCCTTCTAAGTATTAAGCCCAGAGAGGGCAAAAAGTATATCCTTCGAAGAAATTAGGATATTAGGCATAAGTAAGAGAGAGAGAGAGGTGGAAAGGAAGGAATAACACTGGAATAAGCTAAGGTGGAGTTTGTAGCGAAAGTTTGAGCAAATAATTTTGCTTTGTCAGATGAAGAAATGATGGTGGTACCGCAAGTGAGGAAAAGCGGAGGGAAAGTTGAGGAAGTAAAATTGTTGGAAAGGTTTTTAGCTATATGCCAGAAAGCTTGAGAAGAGGTAAAGTTGGAAAGCTCAGAGTATTTCATATTATTGATTAAAGAGATATTTGGCTAGTCGAAAAACAATTTGGTTTGATTTCAGGCAGAAACATAAAGAGTATTATATTCTGGAGTTGTAAGGTGACGGTACCATTTGAATGCTACCTCTTTATTGTTGTAGTTCATTCGGAACTTGAAATTTTAATACCGATACTTCCTATTAAATCATACTCAATTATTGTGCTACCTGTGGTAATACATATCCTGTAATCATAAGGAGCAGGTATGTCTCTGTATCATATTATTACCAGGTTCCACAATTAACAATATATATTGCTACAAACACTGGAGGTTTGGACTAGGAGTCGCAGAATTTACTCCTACTAATGGATCAGCTAGTCTCGTAGCTGGGTTCTATGCTTTCAGGGGGGGGGGGGGGGGGCAGTACAGTCAGGCAGGCACATATGGCTTTGTAAAATGTAATAGGTGTAAATTCAGAACATATGAGAATGGAAGTAGTGAATGTATTAAAGAGGAGAAGATTGGATGTTCTTGGCATGTGTGAAACAAAAATAAAATCAAATAAGATAAAAGAGTGGAAAGGTATTAAGTGTGTAAGGGTGGGAGTGGATGCCAATGAAAGGGGAAAAGAGGGAGTAGGTCTGCTAATGAACGAGGAATGGAGTAGAGCAATGAACGGTTACGAATGTGTGAACTCAAGGTACATGTTTGTAAAGTTTAACTTTGAAAGTGTGAAAGTGGTGGTAGTGATAGCCTATGCATGTGACGAATCTGTCATGGATGAGAAAGAATGATTCTGAATCACTCTGAATAAGTGATTGATGGAAGGGCAGTGAACTGTAGAATGTTTATACATGATATTTTCATAAGTATACATGGTATATAAGTGTTGGAGGACAGGATGGCCAAATTGTGATGGATTATGTGTTGGTAGAAAGAGGAATGATTGGTAATGTATTGATGTAAAAGCAGTGAGAGGTTTCCACGGAGGACTGTCCGATCATATGATTGTGTTATGCAAGGTGAGGCTGAGAGGAGCATGGAAGAATTGTAAGAACAGAAAATGTAATACTGAAAGAAAAAATAGAAATAATGAAAACTCATGATATAGCAGAAGAACATAAGCAAATAGTGGAACATGAATTCAGTGTATGCGCCATAGGTGGATTGGAGATTGAAAGTACAAAGACTCCCTGTAGAAATATGCGAAGAATGTATGTTGTGCGTGTAAGATTGCAAATGGAAATATAGGGACAGAGTGGTAAGATGAAGAAGTGAAAAAAGCTTGAGGATAAAAGAGGAAAATGGCTCGTGTGGATGCAGAATTAGAATTGTGAAGACAACACAAGGGAGTACCCAGAGAGCAACAGCATGGTAACGAAACTGATTAAGGAAAATAAATATAAAGTAATGAAGATTTGGGAAAGAGAATGAATGAAAGTTCTGCAGAGAATAAGACATTATTATAGAAGAAAGTGTATTGTTTTTTTATATGTGCATATAGGAGACAAATGGCAGGTTGCCTGTAACAAGTGTCTCCATCCAAAGTTAATAGCGTGACAGAGCCAAATTCAAGGGACGTTGGAGTCAAAACGCCTGGACACACGAAGATTAAAGCAGTCTAAATCATAGGATGAATTAAAGATTGATTGAGGGAGAGAATTCCAGAGTTCACTTATTAAATAGAAGAAAGACTGAGCAAATTTACCTATTCTTGGATTGGAGACCTGAACAAAATAGGAGTGGGACTGTGTTGAAAGGTGGGTGCCTTGCACTCGCCACAAGAACATAAGAACATAAGAAAATGGGAGTCTGCAAAAAGCCGATCGGCCCATACAAGGCAGATCCCTGTCACACCCAACCCCAATTACAAGGCCCAATTATAGACCCATCTCACTAATACCTTGAGTACTGACCCCACCAAAACGGTCAGAGATTAACACAAGATTATGGGGGTCTGCTGAGCGCCGATTGGCCCACACCTGGTAGATCCCCCTCACACCCAACCCATCTCGTCCATATGCCTATCTAATTTTATCTTAAAGCTCCCTATCGTTCTTGATCCCACTATATCACTTGGTAGCCTATTCCACCCATCTACAACTCTGTTACCAAACCAATATTTGCCTATATCTTTTCTGAATCGAAATATATCTAATTTGAAACCATTTGTACGAGTTATTTCGCTATCACTGAGCTTTAGTACATTTTTCATGTCTCCTTTATTAATTCCACAAACCCACTTGAATACCTCTATCATGTCACCTCTAACTCTGCGTCTCTCTAACGAATGTTACGTCCTGGGATATATAAACACTGGGCTCTTTCTATTGGACTAGGTATGCGGCAACAAGCAGCAACGGAAAACGCTAGATCCAACCCTTATCTATAAACCCAGGCAACAAACCACCCTAAACCGTCAAGAGTCCTGCCTGGACAACGGGGTATCCTATGACTCGGTTATAGACTATAGACTCGGCATGCACTATAGACTGCTGATAGTCAAGCAGGCTATATAAAAGATCACACAATTAAGTTGACTTAAAGCTTCAAGGAAAAGATAGATAACGGAATTAAATTGCAGAAACAATTTAATAACAAACTAGAAGAAAGTACATTTAACGTTACGTTAATTAATACAACTAATCACCCCTGCGTGAAAGAAGGTGAAAGCAAACAGTCCTCAAAACATCGTACAGGTAGACAAGATGCGGGTTTCTAAACTGCATGCGGCTACTGTAGGATCTGATGCTTAGCAAAGAAAGCACGTTACGGATTTAGAGAACTCTTAACTCATAAGCAGGAATAAATACTAGTGATAGGCCATACAGTGTATAATGGCATAGGTATAATTAAATAAAGGCAGCAAACTCGCAACATAACCACATACAGGTGTGCTTCTCACTCTTAGTCAGGCAAGCCTGCTCGGACAGAGTCTCTAAGCCACACCCTGACTCACAATGCTCACAAAAACGGTAAACTGTGGCACAATAACAAGTATACAGAGATGATAAACCCCTAGCTGTTAATCTGCCAGGTGGCAGAGGTCTAGCCGGAAGAACATAGGCTTCGGATACCCGGGCTGAGCCACCTGCTCTAGGCTACGGACGTTCCCAAGTCTGTGCGCCAAATTACTCTAATTGAAAGGGTGCTCTCTTGAGAGACTCAGATCGCAAGTATCTGACTCTCTCCTGGCGACCCTAAACCAAAAGCAAGACGTGCTAGCGCAGTGCTGAGTGGACTAGGCAAGGGCCCTCACACAACACAACACTAGACACACAGGGACACAGACAAGAAAATGCCCCCAGACTCCCACGGGTATCCTAGTAAAGTCGTGCGGGTCCACAGGACTCGCACCAGCAGACTTTACTTAAAGGATCGCAAAAAGCCTCCCCTCCGGTCTAGCCCCTGCTAACCTGACACAAGAACACACTAGCAAGCATGAAACCACCAAATATGAGACAACAAAAAAGCTTCCTAGGTCTCATTAACAATTACATCTCTGCATAAGGCCAACCAATCTAATTATCTGAGAGTTCGTCGTTAATACAATAATAGATATAAGGTCTATCAAGGGGATGGGATAATTAAATAGATTGGTGAAGTAGTGGAAAGAAGGTATACAAAGTAAGAGAGAAAGTTTCTAAGTGGGGTTGAGAGGGATAGATATCAAGGGGGTCCGAAGGGTACGACAGTGAGGTGAGCTCTGAGTCTTGAATCTGTCTGGACCCCACCCTAGGCATGCAAAATACATCCCATGCTTGGCAACACTCAACACAGTTGCCGGGTCAAAATCCTCTACCCCGTGTGTGAGTCGAAACTAAGCCTAACGTTGCGATCAAATGCATATGGCAATGTTTTCAGGCTCGTCCCAAGCTGGCAAGCGAAGCAACGTCCCAAGCCGGTCTCTCTCTCCCGCTCGTCTCCTCCCGCCCTCACTAGACTTACATCTTATATTATAATGAAATAATCAACTATCGAAAATAAAATATACTAAGATGCGTTGGTTAAGAATAAGGGCAGCTTCAAGCTGTGAAACAACATAAGAATATCCCAGACATTAGTTACGTTGTCGTAGGATATATACTAAGGAAAAGCCTGCCGGCCGGCTGCCGCCAGCCGGTTTCTAAACGGCTGGGCAGCTGACGCGCGCGCATGCCCGCACGTGGCTACTATGCAGAAGCGTCACACCTCCCCCAAGATATAAGACCCATGACTAAGTTCTTCATATCTAACAGAAAGCTTCTCATAGTACCACACACTGTTGCGACACAAGGCACTATATATAAAAAATAAAGACTGTTGCGCTCCACCGAGCAAGTTCAACTAACTTAGCGACAATAAGCGAAAACATTCAACTTAGATACTGCTACAACATCTTATACAAAATTCTACACGTTATAAAAAATGAAGAGTTTTTATAAGGTTTTTGCTTTTTTAATTTGTTTTTTTCGGCTGAACTACAGTGACAGCCTATTTTCCTCCACACTCAACCCTCAATCCTGTGGCAGTCTAACCAACATCATCCACCCTTGATAGACAATCCGCTATCACGTTATCAGAACCGGCAATATGGCGTATGTCCAGATTATACTCCTGAAGCATGAGTGACCACCTGGTCAGCCTCATATTCCGGTTATGAAACTGATTCAAGAATTTCAGAGGGTGATGATCAGTATAAACCACTACGACTCGTCCGAAAGCAGGAACATATACATCGAAGTGCCTGAGCGCCAGCACTATCGCCAGGAGTTCTTTTTCAATTACAGAGTAATTCCTTTGTGCACTACTGAATTTTTTACTCTAAAAACTCACTGGATGTTCGATACCTTCATCATCTGTCTGTAACAAGACAGCCCCAGCCCCTACGCCACTGGCATCAGTCGCCAGCTGAAAAGGTCTGCTGAAGTCCGGGGCCCTGAGTATGGGGTGGGTACATAACAGGTGTTTCACCAAGGAAAACGCCTCTGCACACTCAGGAGACCACCGGAACTTCTTGTCCTTAGATAATAAGTCAGTTAAAGGTGCAAGTACAGTCGAATAGCCTTTGATGAAGCGACGATAATAGCCTATCATACCTAGAAACCGCATGATTTGTTTCTTAGTCGTAGGCTGGGGAAACTGATCGATGGCTTTGATCTTTGTCTGTGGAGGGCACACCTGACCCATCCCACCTCGAACCCCAGGTACAAAACTGTGGCTTTGACAAAATCGCACTTACCAGGTTTACCACCAAACCTGCTTCATTCACTTTATTAAAAAGCTGTCCGATGTGAGCACAGTGACTGTTAAAATCATCGTCTTATATTATGACATCATCTAGGTACACCGTACAGTTGGGAATGTCGGCTACAATGTCGTTCATTAATTTCTGAAACGTTGCAGGGGCATTTTTCAGCCCGTATGGCATAACATGGCAACGATATGTGGCACCGTCCACCACAAACCCACACACCTCTCGCGCTCGCTCAGACAAGGGCACTTGCCAATTACCCTTAACAAGGTCTATCTTAGTGAGGAACTTGGCTTTTCCTATCTTATCCACACTGTCGTCCACGCGAGGGAGAGGGTAGGCATTTGTGGGGGTTAAACCATTCAACCTGCGGAAATCTATACAAAACCGCACCTTGCCATCTGGTTTGGGCTGCAGTGTGACGGGGAAGTCCACCTTACTGCACCCTCAGAAATCAGCCCACGTTTCAGCATATAATCCAGCTCTTCCCTAAGTGCTGGTAATTTAATAGGGGGAACACGGTATGGCACTGATTTAAAGGGCGGGTGGTCCCCAACATCGACATCGTGCACCGCTTGAGTAGTGAGGCCAGGATGCTCCGCGAAAACAGCTGGGTTTGAATCAAACAAGTGCTGCACAGCTACACGCTGTTGCTCAGGCAGGTGCAATATCAACTCGTGAGCCACTTGTCTAGAACTCCCCGCCCACTGATCCGCGGAAACATGACAATCCCAATTATCCTCCCCCGCAGCTTGACTGTCCCTTCCTCCTTCTCCACCATGATCGCTGCAGATCAACACCGGGACAGTGAGAGGCTCGGAGGGGCGCCTCACATACTCTTTCATCAGATTTACATGGCAAAGTTGGTTCTTTTTCTTACGATCAGGAGTAGCTACTAAATAGTCGAGATCAGAAACCTTCCTTACAACCCGATACGGACCAGAATACTTGGCAGACAAGGGGTGTCCCACCAGAGGCAGTAGTATCAGTACCTCCTGATCTACTTCAAACTCCCTCAGCTTCACCTTCTGGTCGTATCTGTCCTTCATCTGAGCTTGTGAACTCTTAAGGTTCCGACCTGCTACCTCCAAGCTCTTTAGCATTCTCTCACGGCTTTCAACTACATACTTTAGAAGCGAGCATGGCTTTGTGACTCCCTCCCAGATCTCCTTGACTATGTGGAGGGGCCCCCTGACCCTGTGTCCAAAAACCAACTCGTTCGGGCTAAATCCCAAGCTCTCCCCAGGTACTTCTCTCGCAGCAAATAATACGTATGGGAGACCTAGATCCCAGTCCTTCCCATTTTCCATGCAATAACACCGCAACATACTCTTGAGAGTCGAGTGCCACCTTTCCAAAACTCCCTGACTCTCGGGATGGTAGGCAGATGACACCACAGACACTATCCCATGTTGCTGCATGGTCTGCTTAAACAGAGCAGAAGTAAAATTGGATCCCTGATCAGACTGGATCTCCTGAGGGTAGCCATAACGAGAGAAATAGACAAGTAGGTTTTTGACAACAGTCTTAGCCATCCCGTTGCACATGGGGTAAGCATCTGGATACCGTGTTGCTACATCCATTACAGTTAGTAAAAATTTATTGCCGGCACTAGTGGGGGGCAATGGGCCAACCATATCGATAACTACTTTGCTGAAGGGCGGCCCAATGACAGGGATGGGTTGTAACGGGGCTCTCGGGACGACCTGATTGGGTTTCCCAACAACTTGACAAGTGTGACACTGTGACACCCATGACACGACACTCGCCTTTAACCCAGGCCACCAGAAAAGCTTGCTCAGAGCTGCCTCCGTCTTACGTGCCCCCAGGTGCCCTGCCAAAGGCACATCATGAGCTAATCTCAATAAGCTCTCACGGCACACCCTCGGTACTACTAACTGGTCCACTAATCCTGACCCGCCATCCCACTTTTTCTTGGGATCCTGATGTCTCCGATACAAGATCCCCTCGGACAAGAAAAAATCACCAGGCTGCGCATCCCCATCGCTCTCCAGTTCGACAGCACCATTACCACATGCCCTGACTTCAGGATCTTCCAGCTGCAAGGAACATATATCAGCAGGTGCGAGATTATTCAAGTTCATCTTAAATAATTTATTTCCACCTCCAATGTCCCGCTGAGCCATCCTTTCCTCACGCTGCGCATAACGATGCTGTCGCAGAGTCTCTTCCTGCCCTGCACCTGCACTAGCGGTGACAGGCCCCGGGGCCTCTCCAGACTCTAACATAGGTGCTAATAATGAGTCACCAAGAATCACTGCGGGCTCAAAACTCTCCAATTGACCAACACTTCCCGTTTTCTTGTGACCTTTCCTCCGCGGTTTGATAGACTGAGGTGGTGGCTGCAAGGCTCCGGATGTCTGAGAACGCGTCACAACACACGCCAAGGTTTGTACGCTACACTTCTCAACCCCCTCCTGTTCCTCTCTACTAACGTCGGCCGCCTTCTCGGCAACGACCAAGGTGAAACCTTAGAAGCAGGCACCGCAAAGTCGTTGCCGAGGAGGAGGTCGACGCCCCCAACAGGCAAGTTCTCTACAATTCCCACATCCAGCTCCTTTGCCACACCACCCACCTCCAGCTCCATCCGCACCAGCGGGTAGGACTTCGTAGCATTGATCCCCTGAACTACCACCACCCGAGCAGCGTTAATCGGTCTACCAGTAAAGTTCCTTAACAAGGTCTGAGAAGCCCCAGTATCACGCAATAGCTTAACTCCTCGCCTTTCGCCAGCCCACCTCACAAAACCATGCCCTCTATGACCCCCAAAGACGTCGCGGACAGGGTTCGAGCCTTCCGGACTCTTGAACACAGGCTGTGTCCCAACCTCTGACGAACTACCCTTGGCAAACTCAGAAGATATAGGCGATACCCCTATGCTGCGGGCCAATGACACAACCTTGTTCGGTGGCTTGTTCGGACAAGCATTTGCAAAGTGACCCTCCTTGTGACATGCAAAGCACTCTTTACTCTTTGGTTTCCCTTGGGAGTGGGAGGTACCATTAGACTTCTTATACGGGACGGTATTTGGTTTATGTTCAGTTTTATTGTCAGTGCTAGATGGTTTTGTGTATTTATGTGTATCAAAATTCTTGGGAGGGGGAGGGCTACGATCCTTTGCACCCGACTCACTCCTAGCTGCTGCTTCACACCCTCGAATTAATGACAGTCGGCGGTCAGCCATTTCTGCTGCCTCCTGGAGAGTTCTAGGATTTTTTTCCTTTATATTTAATGTTAAGTCCCCGCCTGTGCACTTAAAGAACTGCTCCAAGAGAACCAGCTCACTCAACTCCTCAAAAGTAGCTGCCCTCTCGGAATGCAGCCAATGTCGTAGTGCATCAGACAAGTCCCGGGCGTGTTCTAGGAAGGTACTATCCTTGCCCTTAGTAACACCCCGAAACTTCAAGCGGTAAGTTTCTGGTTGTAACTCATAGGCCCGTAGCACAGCCTTCTTTAGCTCATCCTAAACTACACAGGACTCTAAAGGTAGTGCATCATACGCTTTTAGCCCCTTTCCTAGGAGTCTTGATGAAACTAATGCTGCCCACTTTTCCTGAGGCCACTGGTGTTCCTGACACTTCTTCTCAAATCGCATAAAAAACTCAGTCACACCTAATTCATCGAACACAGGAACTAGTTTAAGCAGGTGCGACAATGATTGGTCCCGATGTCTGTTACCTCCCCCAATATGTCGCCCTGTTACCGCCACTCGAGATCTCTCCAGCTCCCTGTCAGCCCGATACCTAGTAGACTCTGCCTGGAGTTCAGCCTCTCGTATAGCTGTTCTCTCTGCAGCCTCAGCCTGAGCTCAAGCCTGTCTTTCGGTAGCCTCAACCTGAGCTCTAGCAACCTCAACCTTGGCCCTCACAAGCCGAAACAATAAATCTGGAGTCAACCCTTGAGGAGGGGAAGGTGCATTTAATGGAGAGGGTCCCTGTGATTGAATTCCACGCTGCCATTGACCATCAACTTGGGGGTATGTACTAAATTCAGGCACCCTGACGTTTGATATGGGGGTAGAGTGGAGGGGGGCTGGGGACCGGGGCCCCCAGTCGCCTCTCCACCCAGGTCTCTCCCTTCTAAACCCAATATCAAAGTCCTCAGCTGATCTTTCCTCATGCCACTTAAACCCTGGTGACCCTGAAGACCTGCCAAACACTTTAAGCCATACTTATTCAGCTTCAACACCCTGTCAGCGGTAAGGGGCACCTCTAAAAATCTTCTAGCACCCTTCTCACTATCGACTAGCCACTTCACAGGTCTTTCTCCCTCCGAGCCCGTATCGTGACCTGACCCATCACTGTGTTCTGATGTATTAGACATGCTTGTGTACTGCAGTAATTATCACGGTTATAGAATGTGCCTTATCTCCTATGCAAGTATGTATATACTAATGTTATTTAAAGTCTTTAATGTGTTACATTGGTTGCTCCAAAAAAAAAAAAAATATGTCCACTGTATTCCTCTAATCATAAGGAATCTCAAAACAAATGACCACTATATTCCTCTGTTCAGTAAATCCTATGCAAGGTCGCCATTTGTTACGTCCTGGGATATATAAACACTGGGCTCTTTCTATTGGACTAGGTATGCGGCAACAAGCAACAACGGAAAACGCTAGATCCAACCCTTATCTATAAACCCAGGCAACAAACCACCCTAAACCGTCAAGAGTCCTGCCTGGACAACGAGGTATCCTATGACTCGGTTACAGGGTGCACGCACTATAGACTGCTGATAGTCAAGCAGGCTATATAAAAGATCACACAATTAAGTTGACTTAAAGCTTCAAGGAAAAGATAGATAACGGAATTAAATTGCAGAAACAATTTAATAACAAACTAGAAGAAAGTACATTTAACGTTACGTTAATTAATACAACTAATCACCCCTGCGTGAAAGAAGGTGAAAGCAAACAGTCCTCAAAACATCGTACAGGTAGACAAGATGCGGGTTTCTAAACTGCATGCGGCTACTGTAGGATCTGATGCTTAGCAAAGAAAGTACGTTACGGATTTATAGAACTCTTAACTCATAAGCAGGAATAAATACTAGTGATAGGCCATACAGTGTATAATGGCATAGGTATAATTAAATAAAGGCAGCAACTCGCAACATAACCACATACAGGTGTGCTTCTCACTCTTAGTCAGGCAAGCCTGCTCGGACAGAGTCTCTAAGCCACACCCTGACTCACAATGCTCACAAAAACGGTAAACTGTGGCACAATAACAAGCATACAGAGATGATAAACCCCTAGCTGTTAATCTGCCCGATGGCAGAGGTCTAGCCGGAAGGATATAGGCTTCGGATACCCGGGCTGAGCCACCTGCTCTAGCCTAGGGACGTTCCCAAGTCTGTGCGCCAAATTACTCTAATTGAAAGGGTGCTCTCTTGAGAGACTCAGATCGCAAGTATCTGACTCTCTCCTGGCGACCCTAAAACCAAAGCAAGACGTGCTAGCGCAGTGCTGAGTGGACTAGGCAAGGGCCCTTACACAACACAACACTAGACACACAGGGACACAGACAAGAAAATGCCCCCAGACTCCCACGGGTATCCTAGTAAAGTCGTGCGGGTCCACAGGACTCGCACCAGCAGACTTTACTTAAAGGATCGCAAAAAGCCTCCCCTCCGGTCTAGCCCCTGCTAACCTGACACAAGAACACACTAGCAAGCATGAAACCACCAAATATGAGACAACAAAAAAGCTTCCTAGGTCTCATTAACAATTACATCTCTGCATAAGGCCCAAAATCCTATCTAATTATCTGAGAGCTCGTCGTTAATACAATAATAGATATAAGGTCTATCAAGGGGATGGGATAATTAAATAGATTGGTGAAGTAGTGGAAAGAAGGTATACAAAGTAAGAGAGAACGTTTCTAAGTGGGGTTGAGAGGGATAGATATCAAGGGGGTCCGAAGGGTACGACAGTGAGGTGAGCTCTGAGTCTTGAATCTGTCTGGACCCCACCCTAGGCATGCAAAATACATCCCATGCTTGGCAACACTCAACACAGTTGCCGGGTCAAAATCCTCTACCCCGTGCGTGAGTCGAAACTAAGCCTAACGTTGCGATCAAATGCATATGGCAACGTTTTCAGGCTCGTCCCAAGCTGGCAAGCGAAGCAACGTCCCAAGCCGGTCTCTCTCTCCCGCTCGTCTCATCCCGCCCTCACTAGACTTACATCTTATATATTATAATGAAATAATCAACTATCGAGAATAAAATATACTAAGATGCGTTGGTTAAGAATAAGGGCAGCTTCAAGCTGTGAAACAACATAAAAATATCCCAGACATTAGTTACGTTATCGTAGGATATATACTAAGGAAAAGCTTGCCGGCTGGCTGCCGCCAGCCGGTTTCTAAACGGCTGGGCAGCCGACGCGCGCGCATGCCCGCACGTGGCTACTATGCAGAAACGTCACACGAATGTAAGCCTAATTTCTTCAACCTTTCTTCATATGGAAGATTTCTAATATTATGGATCATTTTTGTCATTCTACGTTGCACTCTCTCCAATGAATCTACGTCCATTCTGTAATAAGGACACCAAAATTGAACAGCATAATCCATATGGGGTCTCACTAATGACAAGTAAAGTTTTAAGATAACATCAGCAGTTCTGTTACTCACACTCCTAGATATGAACCAGAGAATTCAGTTTGCCTTGTTACGAACGCTTATACATTGTTTTCTAGGCTTCAAATCATAGCTAACAAACACACCTAGATCTTTCTCACAGTCTGAGTTTTCTAATTCCATATTAGCTAGTTTATATTTAAAATGTGTATGCATCTTCCCTATCTTTAATACCTTGCATTTGTCAATGTTAAACTTCATCTGCCATTTTACTGACCATTCGTGTAAGGTATCTAGATCCCTTTGCAGGCACTCTATATCTCTAACTGAATCAATTTTTCTCCCTATTTTGGTATCGTCTGCAAATTTACTTATCCTACTAGTTATACCTAAATCAAGGTCATTTATGTATATAATAAACAACAGAGGACCTAATACAGATCCCTGGGGGACACCACTCTTGACTGATCCCCATTCTGACTTAGTACCATTTATGCTGACTCTCTGCTTCCTACCAATTAGCCATGACCTAATCCATCCTAACAACGCCCCACCTATTCCATGTGCCTCAACCTTTCTCATCAATCTCTCATGAGGGACTCTGTCGAAAGCTTTACTGAAATCTAAATATATAATATCATAGGACTTGTCATTATCTACTGCTTCATATACCTCTGAGAAAAAACTAAGCAAATTAGTAAGGCAAGAACGTCCCTGAGTGAATCCATGCTGAGAAGAATTGATTAAGTTAAATGTTTCTAAGTGGTTTCTCATTTTCCTAGCAATAATTGACTCTAGTAGCTTTCCTATGATTGAAGTGAGACTAATGGGACGGTAATTGGATGCTATTGATTTATCACCTTTTTTGAAAATCGGAACTACATTTGCAAGCTTCCAAGCTTCTGGAACTATGCCTGTTTCTAATGAATTGGTAAAAAGAAATGTTAATGGGTAACTTAACTCATCTCTGCATTCTTTTAATACTCTAGCATATACCTCATCGGGACCAGGCGATTTCTGAGGTTTGAGTCTGTCAATTTCCTTAAGCACATCATTTCTACTTATAGTAACCGTACTTAACCTATTTTCTATACTATCGCTATATACCTTGAACAATACAAGGGAGGAGTTATACATTGAGAGAGAGCTCTGAAGAACACTGATTGTTGTAATAGCGATAGAAGCGTGAAAGATATGCAACATTGCGGCGTGTAGAAAGAGATTGTAGGGAACTAGTAAGAGGAAGCGTGTTGATAAGGCGAAATGCTTTTGACTCTACTCGTTCGAGGAGTGCGGTATGGCTGGAGCCTCCCCACACATGCGAACAATATTCAATACAGAGGCTTACTGTGCCCTGATACAGAGTAAGAAGGGGAGGGGGAAAGTGGTATGTGTACAATAAGTTCGTGCTAGTTTTTGGGAAATAGGTACGTGGAAATAGGTTGGAAAACCTGCGAACTTGTTTCCCACGAACCAATTTTCCGATTTTGAACAAGGACTTGGAAATAGGATCGTATGAAATATTATAAAATTTAGTTGGAAATGCGTACGTGGTAATAAGTACGTGTTGATAATGCAGGGTTTGAAACAAGTACGTTTTCGAATTTATTTCCAAGTAAATACGTCAGTAAGTTCGAAAAGGCCAAACACTAGGTTGTTGGAATTTAGTTCGAAATGTTTTAGTTTGAATTATGTTCGAAAAGTGCTAATTGGAATTATGTTCGAAAATATCCACCCGGTATTAAATTCGAAATTCGGAAATAAGTTCGAAAATCCTTCGAACTTATTTCCCACGAACCAATTTTCCGATTTTGAACAGGGACTTGGAAATAGGATCGTATGACCGTAGTATCATTAAATTTAGTTGGAAATACAGTACGTACGTGGTAACAAGTACGTGTTGATAGTGCATTTTATACTTAGTGGATATTTTTGAACATAATTCCAGTTAGCACTTTTCGAACCTAGTTCAAACTAGAACATAATTCCAACAACCTATTGTTTGGCCTTTTCGAACTTACTGACGTTTACTTGGAAATAAATTCTACAACGTACCTATTTCATACCCTGCACTATCAACACATACTTGTTACCACGTACGTATTTCAAACTAAATCATATAATATTACGTACGATCCTATTTCCAAGTCCCTGTTCAAAATCGGAAAATTGGTTCGTGGGAAACAAGTTTCTAACATAATTCTAATTAGCAGTTTTCTAACCTAATTATTTTAACACCTTATTAGCGGCCTAGTGGTTTATTTATACGTGCCGCCCAGCGGGGTGTTTTTAGCCAAAATAGGGCTGTTTACGTGATCATTTTCATGCCTAAATAAGACCCAGAGCATAAAACAAGTATCTATCCCTGAAAGGGCATAAACAGAGCTTTCCAATGACACCACAACGATCCTTTTATGACGGCTAGTTTTCTTGCAACAACCGCGCAACACGAGTGCAAAAAGCATGTAATTCGGTACTTTTCCCATACAATTTAGTATGTAGCGAGTGAGAGAGGGAGGGAGGAGGTGGGATTCGTGTCAGTAGGTTCGCCGCGGTGGTCTGGAGCAGTCATACGCTCGCTACTCTCCTGCCACCACTTGTCTCTCTCTCTCAGCAACATTACGTGCTGAAATTGCCACACGACCTATGTCGCGCGCCGCCAGATAGTCCAGATTTATTATACTCGACTTATGTTGCGTGCTGCTAGTTATGGGTTAAACTAGAACATTTCAAACTTAATTCCAACAACCTACTTTTTGGCCTTCACGAACTTACTGACGTTTACTGTTCTATACCCTGCACTATCTTATTGTACACGTACCGAATTCACCCTCCCGCAAGAAGCTGTACGGGGATGAAGAACCCACGGAAAAGGTTGAGCACAACACATTTTTGGGAAGTTGTTTTAGCAAGACTGGTAATATGATCCTTCCAAGAAAGTTTAAATGAAAAAGATGCACCTAGAATGTTGAGAGAAGATGAAGGGTTGAGTTGTGTATTGTTGAAGAATAGTTGATAGTCTTGTGGAAGATTGTGATGGAGATATAGAGGGAGAAACTGGGTCTTGAAGGTGTTGATTTTGTGTTGGTAGAAATGTAACAAATAATGTGGTCAGAAATGTGAGAATGTGAAAGATGAAAACATTGGAAATGTGATTAGAGATGAAGAGCAGATAAGGAAGAGATATAAGGATTATTTAAAAAAGTTTATTAATGGAAATGGGAATAGGACAATTGTCAATGAAAGAGATCTATTAGATATGCCACATGAGAGACAGATATATAGAGGGAATACATTGAGAGTGGAAGTAGAGAAGGCAGTAAATACATTGAGGAATGGACAAGCTGCTGGGGTGGATGAAATAGTGTGAAATTATAAATATTGGAGGTGAGATAGCAATGGATCTTGATAAATCATTTGATTTTACGTTTAATGTGAAGATAGTAAAATGTAACAGCAATAAAACAAGTGGGAATAGTGTTTGGATGGTGAAAATCGTGAATTATTGCCGACCGTTCATTCATGAAATGTGGAGCAGACGTGATGTAGCCCAGAGGCAGACTGAAGCCTGTCTCACTCTCTTTCCCCACACATTAAACACGCAAGACCACACCCTGGGACCGGTTTGGAGATATTGGCACGGTAAATACACCGATAAACAAGGGAATAAGACTAAAAATAGGTGATAATTGAATGGGGGGGGGGGAAGGAGGGGATTTTGACACATGTGGAGGAGTGATAGGAGGTATGGAGGGGAATTATCTCACTTAAACACAATTTTTTTTGTTTAAAGTGCAACTGGGGCTTTATAAAAGTTTTTTTTTAGGCCTTACCTCTTAAGAGGATCGTCGCCTTTGCCCACCAAAACCTCTTAAGAGTGTTCTTGCCGTTCCCGGGTTAACCTAGGTTATATATATATATATATATGTGTATATAAATGCAGGCATAACTGGATAAGTTTGACAAGAACGAAAGAATATTTCTGATTGGGGATATGAATGGTAAGGTGGGTGATAGGAAAGTTGATGGAGTGGTGGGAGGGTGGGGGGTACCGTCAGAGGTTAATGGGAATGGTAGTGCACTTGTGGACATATGTGTGGGGAGGAGGTTGTGGATAGCCAACATGTTCCGACACAGAATGATACACAGGTACACATGGAAAGTGGTGTGGACGATGAAGGATAAGACAGTGGTGGAACGAAAGTAATTGATTGATTATATATGTGTGGATGAAAGAATGAAGAAATCTGTGATGGATGCTAGGGTGTATACTGTATAGGGGTATTGGAGGGGGTCTGTCTGATCATTATGTAGTAGTAGCTAAGGTTAGAATACAAAAAAAGTGGATGAGGAGAGCTGGAGGGAGGCGAGAGGAAAGTGGAATGGTGAAGAGGGTGGAGAGGCTACAGGAGGAGGAAATTAGGGAAGAGTACAGGAGAGCAGTAGGAAGACGACTAGGTGGGTTCGACCTGGAAGATATGGAGGAAGTGGAGGAGATAAGCAAGGTGTTTAAGGACAAAATCTGTGCAGCATGTGAGGAGGTGTGTGGAGTGAGGAGAAGTAGGAGGGGAGTGAAAGGTACCACATGGTGGAGAGAAGAGGTAAAAATAGCTGTGGATGACAAGAAGAAAGCGTATAGAGAGTGGTTGGGTAGTAGAGGGAATGATGATTTGGAGAGGCAGAAATCAGTGAAGTACGTGGAAAGAAAGAGAGTGGTGAAGAGAGTAGTGAAGGAAAGTAAGAGAAGAGTAGATGAGGAATTTGGAAGGAATCTGAGTGTAAAATGGAGGGAGTGTAAGAAACTGTTCTGGAAAGAAGTCAAGAAATTTAGGGAATGTAGCAAGGGAAACAGTAAGGGTGTGAAAGATAAGAATGGGAGAATGCTAGCCGAGAAGCAAGAGAGAGTCGAAAGATGGAGGGAGTACTTCAACGAGTTGCTAAATGTAAGGAATGAAGAGCCAGCAAACATAGTTGGATATGGTATGGGTGAGAGAAGAAGAGAAGTAGTGGAGGAGGAGGTTGGGGATCAGGAGGTCAGAAGTGTGGGAAGCCATGAAAAGAGTGAAGTTGGGGAAAGCACCAGGAACAGATGGAGTGTGTGGGGAAATGTTGAGGTATGGTGGTGAGATAGTGATCGAATGGGTATGGAAAATGTGCAAACTAGCATGGGAGAAGGGGAGGGCACCTGATGACTGGAAGACTGGCATAATAGTCCCCCTTGATAAGGTATTACAACCCGGAAGTTATGAGAAGTTTTAATTAGGCCTGGTAAGCACTACGGGTATGGTAACTCCCAAATTGTCACACTAGACTGAATAGATTAGAAGTGAATTCAGTGAGGAGAGTAATAGTCTGTTTAACAGACTTATGCCAAAACTCAGTAGTCTATTTTAGAGATGGTAGTTATAGCATATATAGCAGTTAATTTATGTAAGTTATTATATCATAAGCCACTTTGATCTTATAAACTTGACCACACCACTAACCCCTTTGTACCAAACTAATGCACATAATATAATGGTTAAGAAAAACAAGATAATTATAATATATATATATATATATATATATATATATAATGAATTATAAAAGAAAGGTGTCTATATTATATAAAGAATTGCAAGTAACTAGATTAAAAAGGAAAATAATATATTTATATGAATATTAATATATAAATTATAATAATTTATCTCTATGAACAAACAAACAACAACAAAAAAGGAAAAAAGTAAAGAACCTTATATACTAATGTAAACTAATGACACACGTAATAATAGGAATGAGGCTATGACAGACAAGACACTACTCCCTGGTTATCAGCACAGCTAGCGGTATTTAGTAGCACACAATACAGGATAACACCTCCACACAAATCTCCAGGAGCCGATATATCCAAGACGCTGGTTGAGTATATACTCAAATATACTCAGTATATAAGATCAAAGTGGCTTATGATATAATAACTTACATAAATTATCTGCTATTTGTGCTATAACTACCATCTCTAAAATAGACTACTGAGTCTTGGCATAAGTCTGTTAAACAGACTACTACTCTCCTCACTGAATTCACTTCTAATCTATTCAGTCTAGTGTGACAATTTTGGAGTTACCATCCCCGTAGTGCTTACCAGGCCTAATTAAAACTCCTCATAACTTCCGGGTTGTAACAAAGGGCAAAGGAGAAAGAGGAGTGTGTGGTAACCACCGAGGAATATGTCTTCTAAGCGTAGTAGGGAAGGTGTACAGTAGGGTAGTGATTGAGAGAGTGAGAGTGAGAACGGAGAAATGGATAGGCGACGAGCAGGGAGGTTTTAGGAAGGGAAGAGGACGTGTCGATAAGATTTTTACCCTGAATTGTGTTGTGGAGAAGTATCTGAAGAAGCAACAAAAGGTGTATGTTGCCTTTATGGACTTGGAGAAGGCCTATGACAGAGTGGATAGAGAAGGTATGTGGAAAGTACTTAGAATATACAGTACAGAGTAGATGGCAAGTTGCTGAAAGCAGTGAAGAGCATGTATGAGGGTGCAAAGGCGGCAGTACGTGTGGAGAATCAGCAGAGCGAGTTCTTTGATCTGAATGTTGGGTTGAAACAGGGGTGTGTGATGTCCCCTATGTTGTTTACTGTATATATGGATGGAGTCATGCAAGAAATACTAGGAAGAGCAGTCGATGTTGGTGTATTGCTGAAAAGGGAGGGTAATGAGTGGAAGCTGCCTATACTGCTGTTTGCGGATGATACAGTTCTGATGAGCGATAATAAATGGGAGTTGCAGGGTCTGGTAAATGATTTTGGACAGTGTGCAAAAAACAGAATTAGAAGTTAAATGTGGGGAAGAGCAAGGTTATGGTCTTCGAAAGGGGTCAAGTCACAGAGTGTGAGGTGAAGTTGAACGGTCAGGCTATGGAGATCGTCAGCTCTTTTAAGTATCTGGGTAGTGTGTTGAGTAAATATGGGACTATGGATGAAGAAGTGCGGGAGAGGGTGCAACAGGGGAAGAGGATTGTAAGAACGTTGAAAGCAGTAACAAGAAATAACGTGGTCAGTATGGAAGGGAAGAAGTCCTTGCATGACAGTGTGGTAATCCCGACACTAACTTGCGGAAGCCAGGCATGGATGTTCGGGAAGAGACTCAGATCAAGAGTGAGAGCGGTGGAAATGAGTTACTTGAGAAGTGCGTGCAGAGTTACATGGAGGGATAGACAGACGAATGAGGAAGTAAGAAGGAGGTGTGGTGTGGAGGTAGATGTGCTGGAAAGTGTGAAAAGGAACAACTTGAGATGGTTCGGCCATATGGAACGTATGGAAAGCGAGAGAATGACTAAGAGGATGTACAAGAGCGAAGTGGAAGGACAGAGAAGGAGAGGTGCACCGAAGGAGAGGTGGAAGGATGGAGTGAGGAAGTATATGAATGAAGGCGGTGCTGGTTGGGAGGAGGGGCGTTGACTGACTGGGGACAAAGGTGCATGGGGGCGGTTCGTTAGTGGCCAACCCTTCGGGGATCACGGCGTCAGTCAATAGATAGATAGTTACGGCGGCCGGGAGCCTAGACTCGTGTAAACTCCCGAGTTTTGTAATTTACCGATACTCGTATCTCTGCAAATAAATGGCCTAACCTAGTTTATATACATACCAGAGTCAGTACCCGGTGTTATTATGCGATGGGTGAAGACTAGAGCACTGTACATCAAGCAGTTATTGTGTGAGGTACGAAATATAAGCCAGTGTTTTGGTATGATACTGAGAACTGTTCGAATGCGGTGACGCAGTAGCAGTGGTCTATTTACATTTGTTCAACAATTGATTATTGATTAATTATGGATTATGTATTAATATTTATTATTGATTACAGATTTATTTCACTATTGTAACCATTCCTAAGTCACTGTTGTCTGCTTTCATGCATCGTTTTGGACTCAGTAAAAGCAAGTACAAGTTTTCGTTAGGCATGCATGCAAGCAGGAATCACATGACTGACTGCATGGCTATGTGTTCTTATTCTTGTTGGTTATACGGACCACCCGCTAAGACAACAACACTTTTTCTAGTGAGGTTTTAAATGGTTTTAAGCCATGAAATAAGGCTATAGAGCTATATAGGTCAGCCGTATTATGGAGAAAGCTCAATATGGAGGGTTAATTCACATACTATAGGAGACATACATCTTGGAATAGGTCAATAAACACTGCTCATGTCATATTCTTATGGGTCACCTTTCTCTTGCTTCTGCAACTGCCAGGATATCTGATGCAAATAGGCGATAAGGGAACAAGCTCTCAGGTACTTCAGGTGAATGTGTCCGAATGGTGACTGCATAATCTGGATTCTCGAAGCTTGATAATATTGCTGCAAGTCACCATAAATTTGTTCTCTGGTTTGCTACTATTCCCGTAATATGTGGTGGGAATATGTTGGAAGTCTCTAGGAGTGCCAAGGAAAGGGTCCATCCCGGTGTGTGCCGTCAGCCGCTCTGCCTCCCTCCCCGGATGGAATGGAAGTATATAGTAAAGGTGAGGCAAGTAATCAAATTTACCCTAGTGATACGACCTACGCCAAGGCCGATTTTACACTCCAGGTACCCAGTTTAACGTATGGGTGGGACGAGGCGAACACGAGAGAAGGCCTGCCCAATGGCCACTGAGCAATCCTGGTGGCTAACCAAGTTCTCAGTCTCGTGTGTTGATTGGTTGTAGGAAGCCACCAATCAGGCCCCTGAATTCATTTTAGCCACCATGAATCCAGGTACTCATTTTCGTCTGAGTGAGACGGAACTGACAGGGAATGGAGTTTGTTCAACACTCCTGGGCTACTTAAACCCTGGTGGCAAGCCAGGGAAATTTCACCCACCCCTAGGGCAACATCTGGTCAATGTCGGTACAGGGTGCAATCACCCAACAGGTGCGGTCACCCATCCAACTACTGACCAGACCCTACGTTGCTTAACCTTCTGATCTATTATCAGGGTTGCAAGCGTTAGGCAGGGTTGCCCCCTCCCTCCCCATTTTTTCGCTCCTTTTCATACCCCTCAGTTACGCCAGCTCGCCTGATGATTGGCTGAGCCACCTGGCCCGGGCGGCTACTTTGATTTTAATTTTCTCCTTTTCGGTTTTCCTTTCTTCATAATAATATCTCGAGTAACAAGTGTTCTATTATTGGGTGGCTTATGACAGTAAGAGGCTTGCACCAAACGAATAATGTTCTATATGCCAGAATATATGAGGTGAGAAAACAATGAAAGTGACTGATATGCCGCCTATCAATCAGAACGAGGGATTTTTTTGTAATCAGGTCGCTGCATCACCTGTTATTGTTCCACAACGCTGGCTGGTTGTTTGTTTGTCACCATATCTCTGCTCACTTAGGTCGTACATCTGATGAACTACGGATGTTGTGTTCACGTCAGATGCTGGCCGTTGATTGGCTGATGTTTTTAGTACCACACATTGCATTCTTTCCCTGCCGTCTCTGTTCTCTTACTTATGTTTATTTTGTATCATCCCTACCCCTTTAAATAGTTAGCAAAATGTAAGTTATTAAGGGATATGAATAAAACAATTCCCCACCAGCAAAATAAAGACGCAGGCATTATAGAATATCATGATGGGACCTGGTAAGCATGCATTTTGGATGAAGAGAACTGGCCCCTGAATCTCGATACTAGAAATAAATCCCATAATTTGGACACAGTTCCTTCTAGTGAAATATACTATCCGTGCTGTAATTAGTATCATTTGTTTACTACAATCCTAGATCTACTAACGTACCACAAAAATCCTAGATCTACTGACATGCCATAAAAAGTGCTGACACCGTTGCACTAATGCTTTTGTGAGTTATACTAAAAGCTCAGTAAATACAATGTAATAAATTTACCTAACCTATCCAACTACTGGCATGGTATATTCACCACTCTCTCAATTAATCTACAATTGTAACCTTGGGGCTTTGTCAGTTTCATAGGAAAAATATAGCAGTATCCTTAGGTTTAGACATTTACTGTATATTTGATTTATTTACTTTATATCGTAAACATGTACAGCCAGTGCAGGTAATCTGCTTCTGTGTTTAAAGCATTGCTTTATCCTATTTCCACTTGTGTTTTTATTGCATATCAAGCATTGTTATATATATATATATATTTATATATATATATATATATATATATATATATAAATGCTTGATATGCAATAAAAACACAAGTGGAAATAGGATAAAGCATTGTTTTATATATTATATAGGAACAGTAGGACCAGGGTTATGAAAAACAGTAGCGGTAGCGATTCGGACCTACTCATTCTGAACAGCATTCACCAAGCAGTGGTACGTCCTCGTATAGGTGCTAATGAAACCTCTGTCCCTCTTCTTTGCTTTTAAAATGTTCTTGGGTTGAGGTTACTAATACTTTAGTTTTAAATCGGTGGCCTTATTGAATTAATGTGTTGGGTTGAAATTAAAGTTAACTCCCTTAGATTTTTATATTTTGATTAATTAATAGTCCTGTCCCTCTTGACCGTTCTATTTTAAACCATTTAAGTCCTTGCAACTTCGGTGACTTTTGTTTGTTTAGTACATTTAGAAATTGCTTCATTGTCTATGAATCCTATTGAACTCGGAATATTGCTCTTCATTTTATTATTGCCTACATGTTTGTAAATATTGTGTTCATTTCTGTTTATAGACCTGATGATGGACACAGAGAGTCCGAAACGTAGTACTGAATAAAAACACTTCCCAAGATGTTTTTCATAACCCTGGTCCTACTGTTCCTATGTAGACTGCGCTTTCTATGCAACCAGTCGATATCGTATATATATATATATATATATATATATATATATATATAAAAGCCATCAGCCATCAGCTGGTGCCGGGCGCCTCTTCGAACCTCCCGCACGCACCGGTTCACCACAGCTGGGCGAAGCAGCATGGCTGATGTACGATGCCTCCAGTTTTCGAGTGACGGTTATTTACACCACCCGATCATCATGTGTGCCTTCATAGTTCATGTATTAGCAACATGTATCACATAATGTCCATTGTATGTGTAGTTACAGTGTGATAAGTGCATAGATTCAAGTTTTATAAATGCCGACGAGGGGCAAGGCCCGCGCGCGTCCTGGTTACTATGGCGACGGGCGGCCATCTTTGCCCAAGACAACAACAGATCGCACGCATAAACACACGGCCAGCTGACTGACACTACTCTGCCCCCACTTTCACTTTCATTCTATGCCTCTCTCATGCACTCTGTTTATTGATTTTATACTTTATCGTATGTTTTATAGTTAGAATATGAGTTTTACACATTGTTTTAGGCACTTTTGACTTAGAAATATGGGTTTTAATATTGTATTTTGTACTCATGTTGTATTGTATTCTATCTCACTTTTATCGTCTGTTATCAGTCTTCATTGTTCACAGTGTTATAAGTTTATGATATATTTACACTTATTGGTGTCCGTCACTGTTTTACATATAATTATTTGAGTGTCACTATCACTTACATATTGTGTTCGGCACTTTGTATATATAATATTTACACTTCGTTTTTGTACACACACTTCACTTTTGATAGCGTCTTTTAATCGCAGTCTTTGAACACACTGTTTTAGAAATGTTCAAGGGTGTGTTACCCCCTGAAGCAGACGGGGAAACACAGACAGAGCCCTGCGGAACACCGGAGTTGATAGGATGAGGAAGTGAGCAATGGCCATCAACGACCATAGCTATGGTGTTAACAGCCGGAAAGGAAATTAGAGACAAAGGCACAGATGGAGGGATAGAAGCCAAAAGAGGGTAGTTTAGAAATTAAAGATTTGTGCCCGACTCTATCGAAAGCCTTCGATATGTCTAGTGCAATAGTATAGGTCTCACCGAAGTCTCAAAAGGTGGATGACTAAGACTTAGTAAGATATTGACAGAAGATGCCAGTAGATGCCAGTAGAGCGATCCTTAACTCTCAACCGATGGTGCCCATCATATGACGGGAGAGAGAATGTTGGATACCCCTGCGGTGCCCTTCATATGACGACGGTTGCCATGTTGAGGACATTATGAACTATGACAGAGAGACAGTGTATTGAGGGGACGATAGCTGGCCTCGGACCGCTCGCCACCACCTTGGATCTGTCACTGACACGTACTATCTCTGCTCACCACGTCCTTACCTCGCGCAACAAGGGAAAAAACAGGAAAAATACCTCATTTTAGAGTATTTTCACCTCCAGTTACTCGATCGTTGCAAGAGAACCTGTGATCATACAAGAATGATTCAGGTGTCATTGGAAAGCTCTATTATCGCCCTTTCACGGATATATAATTGTATTACGCTTTAGCTCTTGCTTATGCATGAAAAAGAGCATGGAATGAAGTTCGTTTTTTATGAACATACCCGCCCAGCACTACGGTCATGTAAACAAGCATGCAAGCTTTTTGGGAGTTAAGGAAGCCATACTGGCGATCTGAGAGCAGATTATGAGAAGAGAACTGCTTAAGTAATTTGGAAGCAAGAATGGTTTCAAAAACTTTAGAGATAGCCTGCAAGAGATGAGAGCAATTGGACGATAGTTGGAGGGTTGAGAGCGGTCAACCTTCTTTGGGACAGGTTAAATGAGAGAAAACTTCCAGCAAGAAGGGAAGACGTTAGAGGAGAGACAGAGACGAAAGAGTTTGCCTAGGCAGGAGGTCAGGCTCATCACGGAATCACAGATTTTTAGTACAACAGGAGGAACACCGTCCGCTCCATACGCCTTCTTAGTATTAAGCCCAGAGAGTGTGGCAAGTACATCTTTAGAAGAGATTAGGATATTATGCATAAGTAGGAGAGAGGGGGGTGGAGAGGGAGAAATAGCACTGGAATCATCCAAGGTGGAGTTTCTAGCAAAAGTTTGAGCGAAGAGTTCAGCTTTGTCAGAGGAAGAAGTGATGGTTGAGCCATCAGAGTGGAAAAGGGGAGGGAAAGACGAGGAAGAAAAATTGTTGGAGAAGTTTTTGGCTAGATGCCAGAAAGCTTGGGAAGAGCTAGAGTTGGATAGTTCAGTGCAATAATTATTGATGAAAGAGTGCTTGGCAAGTCGAAGAACAGATTTGGCTTGATTCCGGGCAGAAACATAGGAAGAATGGGATTCTTGAGTTTTAAGGTTTTGGTACTGTTTGAATGCTCCCTTCTTATTGCGGACAGCAGTAGAACAAGCATGAGTAATTAATATGTGTTCAACAACCAACTTTACTTCTAAACTTAATTAACCCCCCAAAAACGGGGCCGTTTGTAACATCAACTACCTGCCAGGCGTGCTTATTTACCGAAAATGAGCTTCATTCCATGCTCTTTTTCATGCATAAACAAGAGCAAGAGCTTAATACAATTATGAATCCGTGAAAGGGCGATAATAAAGCTTTCCAATGACACCAGAATCATCCTAGTGCGACCAAGGGTTATGCTGTAGCGATCGCGCAACCGGAGGTGAAAATACCCTAAATAAGATAATTTCCTCAGTTTTATCCTTATCTCGCATGGCCAGAGGTGTGTAGGGAGGCGGCGGTGGTCTCACAACCGGCCCAGTGGTGGTGCCGAGTGGTCAGAGCTCGCCTATCATCCTCCAAATGCGCGGACTCTCTCTCAGAGCCCCTAATGTGCTCAGAATGCCGCCCGTCATATGACGGGTGCCGGAGGATAGTCCATTTATCTCTCGCCCGTCATATGACGGTCACCGCGGCTTGAGTGTTAAGGAAATCAACAAATACATGTGGCACTCCAAGGACTCGAACCTAGGATACTCACATCGAAATTCCGTGCATTTATGCATTACGCTTTCAAGACAATCAAAGAATAATTATGCACAAGCCTACGATTTATTATGCAGTTTTTAACCCACTGAGCCCCAGCCAGCTATAAATAAGTGTACCACCAGGGACCGGCAGGTTTTGAAAATAAAAAAAATCCAGACACAATAGCGAATGGGTTAGGAATGAAGGAAAAAAAAAAAAAAACAATCAAAAAGGTCAAAAAGGGGTCCTACGGAGCCCCCGAAAGTCGATTTTACAAGAGTAAAAAATTAAAGGCAATAACCCCAAAAAACCATGTTTTTGCGTGCTCACGCGCACGCGGTTGGACTTTGAGAGTGTTCAACCATCGGCATGGTTGCGTGGGATACTTACACAGTTCCCATACAAATCTGAGCCCTCTAGGTGGCATAGGACCGGAGTAATTAACATTGACGACACGTTGTCGTCGCTGGGGTTTAGCGTTGTTGTTGTTGTTGTTGTTCCCCAGGCTGCCTGGCCGAACAGCCCCAAGGTCCTGAGCAAGGCCAAGGCCACAAACGAGTGCCCACACAAAACCCTCCCTGCTTACCACTAATAAAGCCTGGGTGACCGAAGCCACTCTAAGGCAGGGAGCCGAGGAGGGCGCGGAAACGCCCGGGAAACCAAAGCTTCACCCAAAGCCCTGTGCCCCTCAGCAATTATGAAGGGAAAGTTGAGGGGCAAGGGAAAAATGTGACGCTTTGGCTCCCAATCTGCCAACTTTTAGGTTGGCAGTAGGGAGGTCAATCCACGGAAAAGACGCCGTCACTTGAGATCTAGAAGATATATAAGTAAAAGGAACAGTCAGAGTAAGCTATGGGTATGGCAGAGATCGCTCAGCTCTCACTCTGATAGACCAGCCCATCCCCACATGACTAGAACCCAATCCTCTCAGCATCAGCTAGGAAAGGCCCTAGAAAGCCGCCTTTGGCGGGGGGATTGCTCCCCTATTTCAACTCCTTTCGGAGTTGGGCACCCGCCTAGGGTGCCTAGGGCGCCTAGGGGTTTAGTGTTTCATACATTGCCGACGACACGTTGTCGTCGCTGGGGTTCTGTGGGTTAATCCTGCATATTAATCTGAGCATATACATACATTCCAACTGTTCTATGGTAGCCTAATGTATAGACGAATGGAAGGAGTAATTAATGGGGCACTTAACCCTCGGGAAGGCCTCGCTGTAAATTGCTCTTGAACCAGAATGAATTTATATTTTTTCAACAACCAACTTTACTTCTAAGCTCAATTAATGAAATCAACAAATACATGTGGCACTCCAAGGACTCGAACCTAGGATACTCACACCAAAATTCCGCTCATTTATGCATTACGCTATCAAGACAGTTAAAGAATTATGGACAAGCCTACGATGATGATGATGATGATGATGATGGTGATGGTGGTGGTGTTGATGATGGTGGACGTGGTGATGCTGGTTGAGCGTTGGAGGTGGTGATGATGATGGTGGTAGTGGTGATGATGATGATGATAGTGTTGGAATGTATTGCTCCTACATTGTTAGTCTCATCCTCATATATTATTATCATTAAGTTTTATCTTCTCGTCACTTATTCTGTAACGCATTTTATCTCACTGTTATCACCCTAGTATTACCCTAATATTCTTCTTTCCTATATTATTGGTGTTATCTTTACCTTTTTTCCTAATTTCTTTCCATTGGTACTCCTCTCTGCCTATTCTACTTCACTTGTTATCGTTTCCTTTTCAGCATAAGGGGAGGTTTGTTTTATCTGGATCTCTTTCTCCCTTATGTTTAGCCCCATTACTTTTAAGATCCTTCTTAAGCTCACAAAATCGTCTAAATATAGCTAGAATAAAATGAAAAAGACGTCGTCGGTACAGAAGGAGTTTAAGCCCGCCACCAAAGGAGTAACGTGATGTAACCAGACCGCTTCGTACAGTCAAAATCATGTTTGCTGAAAGCCTTGTTCGTAAAATGTTCTAAAATGTTAAGTTACTATTTCTTTCCCACGACAATCCTCATGTGTTTGACATAGCCTCTATGGTATTGTATACTTCAAGTAGCAGGAGATTTCACACAAATAATGATCAACATTTTTGGTAAACTATTTACTGTGCCTCTACCGTGTTTTGTCTGCATTTCTATTATTGTTTGTCTTCTTTTTTGTCGGAGGTTCTTATGGTGGTTTTATTTTCCCCTAATAGTATAAGGTTTGGTGTATGGGTAACATTACCGTCAGTATTATTATATTTACTATGCCTCTGCTTCGACCATTACCCCTGTGTTTACTGTTATGTTCCCGGAATCTGGACGAGGGCCATCTCTGCTGGCTCTTATGTGTCGTAGTAGTATAGTTTGTAAGGATTTTGCTTCAATTATATTAAGGAACTAATCTCGATGTAGTAAGTCGAACTTGGCTGAACCATTGAATTTAATCAAGCCATTTAATTGATCTTAGTGGAAGAATTGATCAGAGCAGTCAAATTGGTCTGATCGGAAGTATTGGGCTAAGGGGAGGTATGGCAGAGTGGTCTTGCCACTGGACTGGTAATCCAATGGACCCGGGTTCGAATCCCAATATGTCAATGGGAAGATATTATTGGGATGGAATTTGTGCTGTACCTAGTATCAGCGCATTACTACAGCACACCGAAAATTCCCCAAAAAATACCCTCATTGTTCCCTGATTAAATAGCATCGTTTGAATATTCCCATATTCAAAAATATGCTACAGGGGGGCAATGCCTAGTGAGTTAATTGCTCAATAGGTGGCGTTCTGAGAGTGAGGGTCCGAGTCTGTGGGGATGAGACTGTGAAGCGCAGAGGCGAGGCGGCTTCAGAGATGGAGTTGCTTCGAGCCGTGAAACTTCGTATGTCTCACTCCCTAGACTGGAGCAAGACCTCACGGGCCTCACCGTGTTCAGCAGTAGAGTGTAAAGGCTATCAGCCTATGCCCGAGAGGAAGTAGTTGGAAAATAAAAAATAAAAATAAAAACAAAAGTGCTAGAAATGGTTCTGAGCGGTCAAATTAGTCTGAGCGCTGGAATTGACCAACAACATATAGATATCCACTGAATCTAGTCACTTATTTTGAATAACATGATTTCATACACCTTAAAGGACCATTTTTGTTTTATTGTGATGTTGGTTTGTAACAAATTACGTATCACAGTGAATATCTTGGAGACCGACGAAATGCTTGCTATGGTAAGTTTGGGTTGAGTTTATTTTGGGCTATTGGCCGAATGCTAATCATGTCTATTCGGGTACCAAATATAGGTCCTGACAAAGTGTTGTCCCTATTTATAAACACTCAGACAGACAGACAGGTTGATAGACAGCTACAATCAAATAATCTTCTAAAATGTCTAGTGGTAGAGACACCAATTCCTCTGCGTTCCTCAGCGGTCACAAACATTTACCCTTACTATTATGTAATGAGATCATTAAGGTTCTACTCTAATCCTTTAGGACCTCTCTAGCTACCCAGGCTTTCTGACATTATTTCCACAGGCATTCCATTGTTCTTTCACCGCCATTGAATATAATTCTCAAATTCGTTAACAAAAGTAGATCATTTTGTCAATGTACAGGTAAATGTCAATCTCCCCCTACCTCTCATGTGGTATTACTCTGAGAGAATAAATACACTATTTGGGAAGGAGCACTTCATTGATAATGTTTTACAAATTCAGATAACTAACCTGAAGATGATATTTGTGAAACGTAAACAAAGTTCTTTCCCTCTTACGGTGTTAACATTTCGGAGCTCATCATAACATTACACTGAGTCTTCCACTTCGTCATCAAATGCTATGATATTACATTTTCTATACATTAACCTCCAATGCTATTAGTTCAAAATGCCATGTATTTGGTCTGCATTTATTTTATTTGTACGTGAGAGAAAGTACAAACGGAGCATAAAGTAAGCAAAGCAAGTAACAACCAGTCTAGGGACCCCTCGAGGTTGCTTGCCCTCTGAATCACTGCTGCTCAAAGTGTTCAACAGTGGTTTAGAGTGGATAAGGGACAATTGGAAAGGGAGGTACTGTCCTGGAACTAATGTTCATGGCAGGGTTAGAAAATGTTAGTAGGGGACAATTTGGGTTAGTAACATAACACAGCTGTAAGTGATTCCTTGTGTATCTGGCTAATAGAGTGTAACAACTTAGTTAATGATATATAAATGCAGTGATATTCGATGTATTTGAGGAAAATTATAAAATAAGAATTAGTGTACCCATGTAGTCAGTGGCAGACTGACTTAGGCAAGGTGTTTTTCTCTACGAAGTTTAAATTAAATGAATCAATGGTGCTGCAGTCTATAACGGACAAAACTATTTTGTCAAATTTGTTCTGTCAAAACTATTTTGCAGAATCTTTCAGTAGGTAAGGCTCCAGGCCCAGATGAAATTCCTCCAATAGTACTTAAGAATTGCTCCTTGGTGCTCGCTCCTGTATTGGCAAAATTGTTCCGTCTGTGTACTCATACCTCATGCTTCCCAGTACCCTGGAAAGAAGCAAACATCCATCCAGTTCCTAAAAAAGGTGCCTCTTCAGATCCATCAAACTACAGACCAATAGCTATAACTTCTACTCTTGGTAAAGTCTTTGAAATTATATTAAATAATCACATAATTAAGCATCTTGAGAATAATAAATTAATCAGTGATAGGCAATATGGTTTTAGACGATGTCGATCAACTGCAGACATTCTTTGCCTTCTTACACATCAAATCAACCAAGCTACAGACCAACATGGTGAAACACATACAATAGCACTGGATATATCAAAGGCATTTGATAGAGTCTGGCATCAATCCTTATTGTCGAAGATGTCACACTACGGCCTTGCATCATTAGTTCCACTAATTTCTTCTTATCTTCATAACAGAAAAATACGTGTAATGGTAGATGGCCTTTATTCTCAATTTAACTAAATAAATGCTGGTGTTCCCCAGGGATCAGTTTTGGCCCCAACTCTGTTCCTCATTCATATCAATGATCTCATATCTACCACTCATAATCCAATACATTCCTACGCAGATGACTCAACACTCCACAGTTCCTTCACATTTACCAATTCCTTCACCCAACCTGATCTTATAAATTCAAAAATAAACACTGCAATTTCTCTGAACCAGGACTTTTCTAGAATTAATGGATGGGGACAAAATAATCTAGTTTCCTTTAATGCACAGAAAACCAAGTACATTCAATTTTCTAACCGACAGAATCTCACTGACTCCCATATATTTTTTAATGATGTAAATATTCCCACTTCCCCTAGTATTGACATTCTCGGTGTAACATTAACTACTAACTTGAGCTGGACACATTATGTTAGAAGCATTGCTAAGAATGCCTCTAAAAAACTGGGACTCCTGTACAGAGTTCGAGAATTCTTC
This sequence comes from Paralithodes platypus, assembly GCA_032716605.1. NCBI lineage: Eukaryota > Metazoa > Arthropoda > Malacostraca > Decapoda > Lithodidae > Paralithodes > Paralithodes platypus. The sequence goes on along the minus strand of CM064508.1, from coordinate 19,405,870 downwards.
ACTGACGAGCAGTTGGCCGTAATATAAAAAAGTCATGTGCGTTCTCAGATGGATTACTGTTCACCTCTGTGGAGTGGAAGTGGAGTGGTTCATTGAGGCAGTTGGACAAATTCAAAATAAAGCTATTAGATTAATCAATAACCCTGCAATCACACAGGACCTTCCTACATTATCCATACGAAGAAACGTTGCATCCCTTGCATTATTCTACAGATATTTTCACAGCAATTATTCCGAGGAACTTGCTTCAATTGTGCCGCCTCTCCACATCTTTCCCCGTAGAACTAGGGCAGCTGAGAGCGCCCAGGAATTTACACTTTCTCCTCCACAATGCAGAACTTCTGCTTATCAAAATTCATTTATCCCTAGAACTACTACTCTTTGGAATTCACTTCCCTCGAGTTGCTTTCCACAAACTTACAATCTACAAAAGTTTAAATCCAGTTGTTACAAACATTTTATGAATGGAGGATGCCTTTAGGCACATGGACCATTTTGTTTTATCTGTGTTTTTCCTTCCTCCGTTCATTGTCTTAAAAAAAAAAAAAACAAAAAAAAAATCACAAGGAAGCTCATTCCACAAGTTGAAAACTTGATTAAAGAAGAAATTCTTCGACTCAAGTGAGCTGAAAGATTTACCAATTATTTTGCAACCATTTTTCGGTGTGTAGTATGATTGGACAATCGAAAAGGACTTATCATATTTCATGTTGTCAATGCCTTTGACGATTTTGAAGACTATTTTTGAGTATGTTGTTTTCCTATAAGAAGATTTACGAGTTTGTATCTTATGTTTCTAGCATTTTACAGACACTTAAGGTTAAGCTAATGGGACGATAGTTATTGGGTAATTATTTGATGTTTTTTTATAATTATCAGTGTTACGGTAGGGACCTTCCACTTATCAGGCAAAATTCCAGACTGCAAATTAATATTTATTGAAAAGTAATGCAGTGGTTTGGAGAGCTCACATTTAGCTTCCATTTAGAACTATAGCTGCGTTAGTATCTGGTTCAGAGGAATGATTTAACTTGAGTTTGTTTCCCAACATTTCAATACTTCTCTCTCTCTTTAATGCTGATAATGCTTAGTGTCAAAATTGTCTCTCTGAGCTGGCGATACTGTAGGGATATCACTAAGGTATATTGTTGTAAAAACTGATGCAAAGAAAGCATTGAAGGCATTAATCATCTCTACTTCTTCTTTGGTGTATTTCCCATGCTCATCTGCTAATCATTCAATAGTTGAAGTAGCTACTTCATTCTTTCTGATGTATTTATAGGATTTGTTCTGATTTGTTTTACTTTTATTTGCAACATGTAACTCCAAGGTCTTTGTACTTTGCATAATAAAATGTTTGGGTTTTTGTCATAGATCTGTGAATTTCACTCGTTCTTGATAATTTTCAAAGGTTTCTAATCTATCATGAGCAGTTTTCTTAGCAATCAATCAGTTTGCACTCTTTATATTCCATCATTAAGGATTATAATTTTGGTCTGAACTCCGGATTTTTTATGATATGCATGTTTGCACCACTGTTAACCCTTTGAGTACCAGCGACATGTACTATATTGTATTCTAGCTATATTTAGCCAATATTAGGAAGCTTAGGAAGGATCTGCGGTAGTTAACAATGTTGGTCGAGATAGTTTGAAGCCTTATTATTGCTAGAGGTCCTTCCTAAGCTGAACAAAATTGTCTAATAGTTGCCAGAATATGATAAGAAGGACGTCCATGGTACTGTATGAGATAAGTAAGTGATAGTGAAAAATTCCCATGATATATCTATGTCGTGATTGTAAACCCAAGGTGCATGAAAATAGGCTTTGAGATGACAGGGCGAAATGAAGAGGAGCCCAACACCTTCAATAACCCATCCACACATGTAGAAGAGCTCCCAACCTCAAACTGTAGGGTTGCATCCATAACCAACAAGAGAAGAACAAAGAATAAGTCTACCCTCAAAACTAGAAATCACCTGCATCAGTCACCCCTACAAAGCACAGGTAGAAAACGAGGTCCACCTGTACCCTTAAGAAACGTATCCGGATAAGGCCCGGCCCCCCCTCGTTAATGACCCCCGGGAGCTAAATACAAAATGGCCGCCCTCCTCAAAGGATCAGAACTCACAGCAGGAACCAGATTTGGATTACGACGAATCATATTTTATGGAATTACAACATCAACCGCCTTCGCTTCCGTCTATTTACCCAGATGGAAATAACTACCCTTACCACTATGAAGAGGGGCAACAACTACAACCAGAAGATTCCATCTACCAACCAGAACATCGCATAAAAACCTGCATATATTAAGAAACATGTAAAACTGTAAATAATGTATTATGTACTTATCCAAGCCTCCTAATACCTACTTCTAAAATAATTAAATAAAGAACACCATTCCCCACATAAGCATGTATGTACTATAGTTTTAAGATTGTATATAACCGAGCAATAATTCAAAAACTATAATTATCATGCCTCTCATGTTCCGAAACGCATCAGCTGTGCCAGTATCTGTAATGTGTAATACTACCTGACCAAAAACTGGATATTGTTAGGCAAAGTTGATTCACTGTCTAGTACAGATCCGTCTGTACTTGGATTATAAGTGACCCAGTCAACTCTAAGAATACTTCCGTAGGGGTTAGATTTATTCCCCTTAAAAATTATCTACAAGCTGCGAGTTGTGTTGGAGGACTGAGAGAGTTGTGTTAGCTTACCTAGGAAGAAATTCTCCTAGCTATACCATGTGAAGGTATCGTCTCTCCCCATGGTGCAAACTGGCAGACGGACACTTCACGTAGTCACCACGTGTGACCAGATCTCTCACGGCTGTTTCCTCTTATACTCCAACCCAAATTAAGTGCTTCTTGTTCGATCTTATGAGTTTGTTGATTATTGCGAAGTTGAAATAGGATATGTTATGTGTTCCATTTTAATGTAAACCACCGAGATCAACTATTCTCACCTAGCAATCGTTGCTCATATCGAGAAAACATACAAACTCTGTCTTGGGATTGATGTATCTATATGCTTTGTAATATTATATTCCTATTTTACATTTAATGTTTATAGATATATTCGTTCGGAAATAATACCCGCACACTACCCGTAAATACCAGTGAACTCCTAGCAGATCTTATTCTATGTTTAAGTATCATTAGCTGGGTACGTAGTTGTGTATAATTGTTCACAAAGAGTGTTAATTTATTTTGTCTCTTTGTCAGACCTATTTATATTCATGCTTCCTGACTTCAAACTCAGCTTAAGCGTTATTTGAATTCATTATTATATTATATATATATCGTGTTGCGTTAATATTTATACAACGTTACTTCAGCCTCTCACACGGGCTAATATTAATTATTCTCAGTTCCCCGAACTAATATCTACGTTTGTACTTATATAGGCTAATAGAGATTTATATCTTCTATACGTTGAACTAGCTTTCAAGTTATTTGTACTTCAGCTGATATTTTAAATTATATATCTTGTCCTAACTGAATATGTGTGACACCAGTACTATTTACCTACCTTGTTCACGCTTTACCTCGCGTTACTTTAACTCAGAATATCAGCTATTGTTTTGAGACTAACCTCTCTGTGTTTATTTATACTTGAATATATATTCCTCATCTTATCTGTATTAGTGTTATTATTTATTGAGAACAACTTTTATTCTTGTTACTATATGAATCAGGAATAGCATCTTTATTCCATATTTCGTCTTGAGCTTATTTCCATATAAATAAGACTCAGGCTCCAGTCATTTGTGTTTGTACCCTAGCTATAGATGAAATAAGACTTGTGAACCGCAATTATGTATTCTGTGACATTGGTGGAGATTGACTTGATTAAGATTTATATAATTAGAGTCAGCCGTGTTCCAATTGAGTGTTGTAGTTTTAAGCTATCCTAAGGTGGAAATAGTGAACTAACTTAAAGTGTGCAGAATTATAGCGTGGCATAACAGGTTTGAGTGGACCCCTTCCTGGTGCTAAAACACCGCCGAAAACTAATCTTATCAAACACAACAAATGTACATCAACGTGTTGGAAACGCATTACCGCATCCAAACATAATTATTTGATATCTCAAAAATTATGTGTTTGTGGTGTGGTTGTGGTCAGAAATTGAAGTAGCTGGCATCCATAGGCAACTACGGAGGATGCAGTGGGAGAGAGACGACAGGAGGAGGAAGGGGATATTTTTTGTATCATTATTTGCTGCCTGTAACAAGTGTCTCCCCCAATTTTGAAAGAATGAAATAGAGCTAAAAGTAAGGTACGTTGGAGACAAAATGTATGGACACACTGAGCTTGAAGCAGCTTAAGTCATAGGATGAGGGAAAGACATATTGAGGAAGAGCTTGCTTGTTGAGTAGAAGAAAGACTGGGACAAAAATTCAATTTTGGGTTTGAGAGTGGGATTTATTAGGGGTGGGAGTGTGTTGAAAAGCGGGTGCCCCAGCTCTCTGTAAGGAAGGGGGTATAAACTGAGAGAGCTCTGTTCATTGATTATTGTAATTGCGGTAGAAGAGTGAGAGAGATGCAATATATTGCGGCATTTAGAGAGAGATTGTAGGGAATTTGTGAGCGGAGGTGAGTTGAAGAGGCAAAATGCTTTGACTCTACCCTTTCGAGAAGTGCGGTATGGGTTGAACCTAACCACACATGCGAACAATGCTCGATGCGTGGGCGCACTGAAGAATTTATGTGGGGTGAAGAACCCACAGAGACAAATGAGCATACCTAGCTTCTGGGAAGCTCTCAAGAAAGAGTGATGATATGATAATTCCAAGAAAAGCTAGAAGAAAAAGAAACACCAAGAATATAGAGAAGATGAAGGGTTGGTTTGTGTATTCTTAAAGTATATGGGATATCCCTTTGGAAGTACTTGACAAGTAGATAAATGGAGAAACTGGGTTTTGGAACCATTGAAAGCAAACTATTTTCTCTGCCCCAATCGGAAATGGTTGATAGATAAGAAGATAAGTGTGATATGGCCTCATCACGTGCATTTTTGAGTGATTTGTATGCTTGGTCGTTCTAAAAAACTAGTTGAATGGTATAGGGTAGAGTTATCAGCATATATATTTGTTTTGTTCTATGTGAGTGAGGGAGACAAAAGGCAGAACTGCCTGTGGCAAGTGCCTCCCACATAGTTGAAAGAGTGACAGGGCCAAAATCAAGGGACGTTCGAACCAAAATGCCTGGACACACGGAGTTTGAAGCAATTTAAGTCATAGGATTAAGGAAAGACTGATTCTAGGAGATAGTTCCAGAGTTTAGCTGTTGAATAGAAGAAAGATTGAGAATAACGTTTCACTCTTGGGTTGGAGAGTTGCACAGAGTAGGGGTGGAATTGTGTTGCAAGATGGGTGCTACATGCTCTACGAAGAGGGAGTGGTATACACTGAGAGAGCTCTGAGGAACACTGGTTATTGTAATAGCGGTAGAATAGTGAGAGAGATGCAACACTGCGGCAAAGAGAGAGAGACTGCAGAGAATTGGTGAGTGGACGTGAGTTAATGAAACGGAAGGCTTTCTTTTCTACTTTGTCTAGAAGTGCTGTGTGAGAGGATCCTCCCCACACGTGTAAACAATACTCAATATATGGATGCACTGTGCCCCTGTACAGAGCAAGAAGCTGCGCAAGGGTAAAGAGCCCCTGGAGGCGGTTGAGCACACCAAGCTCCTGGAAAGCTGTTTTAGCAAGAGTGGTAATATGATCTTTCCAAGAGAGATCAGAAGAAAAAGAGACACCAAGCACATTAACAGTTACAGCAATTCTTGGGGTTGTCAGGGTACTATAGGGCTTTTATAAGAAATTCTGCGGCCATTGCAAAGCCTTTGTATATTTTACTTAAGAAAGATGCTAAATTTTTGTGGGGAGTTGAACAAGGGGGATTTTGTACTGAGTTAAAAGCCAGCTTAACATCACGACCAACCCTTGCCTTCCCTGATTTTAAGAAACCTTTCTTTAATAATTCTGATGAGTCATATACTGGGTTTGGGGCTGTTCTTATGCAGTATGACGATAGGGATCTTTTACGGCCGTTAGGATTCGCTAGTCGTTCTTTAAAACCTGCAGAACAGAATTATTGTGTTACCGATTTAGAAGGTGCAGCACTAATTTGGGGGTTAACTACTTTTCGTGAGGTATAATATGGATATGAGGTAACTGTTTGGACAGATCATAAGCCTCTAATTAAATTGTTCGATGATAAACATCTCACGGGTAGATGTGCCAGGTGGAAGTTGACTTTAGCATCGTACAATCCTACGTTATTATACGTTGAAGGCAAGCTCAACACAGTTGCCGATGCGTTATCAAGGAATCCTGTTTGTTTAATTTCTGTCAATGCGTTATTGTGTAGTAAGAGTATTGCGTTAGACCAATGTAAAGAAATGTTATGGGGTAAAGTTATTCTTGCTTTAGAATCGGGTGAATTTAGTGATGTTGTTCCTAGTCATCCCGACGTAGCAGTATTTGATTATTTTACTTTTGAGTTGCATGAAGGTTGTTTGTACAGGAAATGTGATATAAATGACAGGGTAGTTTTACAACTGGTCATCCCAGATTCACAAGTTAGTACATTATTACCTATTCTACATGGTCATGATACAATTGGGCATCCTGGGAAGCTTCGTTCGTTGAAACAAGCACAAAGGTCTTATTATTGGCGAACAATGAAAAAGGATATAGATAGGTATATTGATTGTTGTTTGACATGCGCCACTAGTAAACCTAAACTGAGCTCGGAAGCGAAAATCGGGGAATATCCGATTCCTGCGTATCCTTTCGATGTGGTTGCTATAGATTTATTAAAACTTCCGTTAACTTATGAAGGTAATTAATATGTGATGCTTACTATCTGTCACTTTTGACGGTATGTCGTGTTATCGGTATTGCAGGATAAGGAGGCGAAATCGGTTACTAATACATTTTTGGCAGACGTCGTGTGTAAATTTGGTTGTCCTAATACAATTATTACTGATAATGGTACAGAGTTTTGTAATTCTAGTATGCGATGAGTATATTATTGATCTCGTCACTATTTGTCCTCATTCACCCCAGTCCAATGGTTTGGCTGAACGCGCTAATCAGTCCCTTATCTGTGCACTTCCCGGCTTATTACTAGATCGTGATACGAGCACTTGGGATTCCGTTCTTCATTTTGCTGAATCTACACTAAATTGTTCGATAAATTCCTCGATTGCGGATTCGCCGTACTTTATTGTTTTTGGTAGAGATATGAGACTTCCTCACAATTCGTTGGTTCAGTCTAATTCTCCTGTTTATAACTGCGATGATTACGTTTTGTATCACTTGAATAATTTTCGATCTATTTATAAGACCTTACGCAGTTCTCTGTCAAAATCAAAGGAAGACATGATTAATGCAGCGAATAAATGTAGGAGGGATGTTAATATCGATGTAGGTGATCTTGTTTACTTGAGAGAGTTTTACGATAAAGATAAATTGCAGCCTGTTTTCGAGGGTCGATATCAAGTAATTTCAGTCGACAAGAATAGTACTGTTATATAACACTTGGAAAAGGGCGTTGAGAAAAGGGCTCATGTAAATCATTTGAAACGAGTTGTGCGCAATCTACCTGGCTACGAAAATATTTCTGTGAAACACAAACCGTTGAGTCCGAGGAATGTTAGAGGACGTAAACGGCCTAAAAAGAAATGCGTTGCTCATAAATATAATTTACGGTCGAGTAATGTTGCCTTTGTTAGAGAGGAAAGTAATTTCGTAGCTCAATGGTGGGCTGACATTTTGGGTATGGATTTTTATTAATTTTACATGTACAAATGTGTTTAGTCATTCAATTTATTTTTGGATTTATTCATGATTCCTCAGATAGGTGTCATAGGGAGGATTGTGGTGCGTTTCCTGGTATTATGGATATTGGGATGGGTGGTTGGACGGCTACGCGCTGTCACCGATAGTGCAGACAACCTTTCGGACCTCACTCGTTCGGGGATGATTTTGAGGCCACGAGGTAAAGTGGTATTGGTATCTGATGTAGTTGGATCCTACGTGGATATGTCATACTTATCTATGATTAAACGTAGTTGTGGTAGTGTTTTGGAAAATTTCATAATTACGAGGGATATTTTGGACAATTTGCAGGAATTGACTACGCACTCTAATACTCAGGCTGTGGACTTATTCCATTTAATGCGCTGGAAATTGTAAGTTGTGCAGTCTGAGGTGGATCATGTTTTTCGTAATGCAGAGCCTAATTCACTCTCTCGCAAGAAGAGAGGTTTGATTAATGTTGGTGGTAAAGTTCTAGGGGGTTTGTTTGGCCTTGCTACTTAGGATGACCTGAAGTCTGTAGATAATAAAATTGATGATCTCTCTGTCTATTTGGAGAAACAGGACAGGTTAATGTCTACGAATAACATGAATCTGGAGAGTATCGTCAATATTGTTAATGATATGAGTTCAGTTCTTAATGGGGTGCAGAATACCCTGTATTAATTAAACAGTAACTTAACGTTTTTTGAAGAACTTGTGATATCCACTCGAATCGACACTTTCCATGTAAGTTCTAAATTATTGGGGAAGGATTTTGAACGGTGTATGCATGCTGTGATTCACGCGGAGAATGGGATTGTGACATCTGACTTACTTTCCATGGCTGACCTTTTCAAATTGCTGAGGTTGGCAAAGTCAAGAATAAATTTGGTCCCTCAGGTGGGTCATTCAGAGTTCGAGTATTATTACCGCTTTCTCGAAGTGTATGTGAGTCAAGGTAAATTTCTTGTTGTAATTCCTTTTGCATCTGACCTGGTTTTGTCTTGGTCTGCAGTAATACCTTTTCCTGTTAAAATTCATAATTCTTTGCTCAGAATTAATTTCCCTTCGGAGAATTTGATGGTTTCGAAAGGAAAGTATACAGATGAATATCACTCTCTACTGAGTTCCTCAACTGTTAATGCACTTTGTCACACGGTTTTTGGAATGTTCACCATTTGTCCAGCGTCTGTCGTCCCTCTGCTACCGATGAATTCTAACAAATGTGTTCAAGCCAATATTGGTAATTCTAACAAATGTGTTCAAGCCATCGCTGGTGATTCCAAAGTTTTGGATTTTTGTAATTTCACTCTGGTTACATTTCACCCATTTTTCCACGTTCACGTATATAATACTCACTTTCTTTATATTGTCAATGCTTCTGATCTACTTATTACTTGCCCGGACAGAGCATCCTTTCATAAATCATGTATTGGCCAAGTTTATGTATGGGACTCATGTTTGTTGGTATCTCTTCATCTTACTATTTACCCTTCTTTCACTCACATGCTTTCGTTCAAGGAGGATATTCTTTTTGCAAGCATCCCTTCGGATGTCAATATTTCCAGTAATTTTTCATTTCCCAAGTTCATTTCACGTGAGATTGAAACTTTGGAGCTGATAATTTCTTCCATAGACTCGCTCTCGTTTATGCATTACCATACGTTCACCCTGAGTGTATCTACCCACTTCCTGTTCTCACCAGTATTGTTTTGTTTATTTTCATTGTCATTTTCCTTATAATTTCTAAGAACATTGAGGGTAGGTTGACAAGGGTTGAGATTGTTCAAACAGATGGAAAATAATTGTTTTCATTATTTTAAAGGCAGTAGGGAATTGTAAAGAACAATTACTGTGTTCAATTTAATTTGCGTAATATTTTCTTTTCTGTTCTTGTTCTTACTTTTATTCGTTTTTTTTTTTTTGGGGGGGGGTTTAGCTTTGACTATTTCGATTTGTTTAATTGTTTTGCCCTAATAATTTTTGTATTTGCTTATTGCATAAATACTGTATATATATTCTGATTGGAATAATTTATCTTGATTTTCTTATTACATATTGATATCCAGTTTTCATTACTGGATAAAATTCTTCACCGCAGTGCTTATACTGTATATATTAAAAACAATTATATTCTACTTCTACATCTTCGTCACAGTGTTTATAAATGTTGAAATATAGTCCTTTAACTTTTGAAAGACGAGTTATAATTTTGTTTGTGATGTTGGCTTAGTCTACAACCTAAAGTTTTTGTATAAATATCATTGATCAATTAATGACTAGATGTGATTTTGAACAAAGACATTGGTTGAGTGCTGTGTTACTTGATGGGTCCTATAGTAGGGCACTATGAACTTTTTCTGCTTTGCTCGATTACGATCGATTTTACTCTTGTGTCTTTGATTGTTTATGTTATATATACATGTTTATATATACTGTATATTATAGTCTCTGTAAATTTTGTTTTTCTCTTTTTCCAGATTTTTCTTGTTTTTATTTCTGTTCAATTAATAATTTTACAAATATTCAAAAATTATAAATTTACAAAAACGAAAACTTAATCTTCTACATTAATCCTTTCACGCATTTATGACGCAGAGGTTGCCAGATTAGCAATAAGAAATAGAGTTCTCTCACTCTTATAATTACCTCTACAAAATTAGTTTTCTGCCCACAGCTAACTCAAAGACATCTGCAGAGGTTGAAGTAACTAAACTAAAGATTTCTAAATACCCCTGATGGTAACAAAGGCTTTAACACCTTACGAGCGGCCTATGCGGTTTATTTATGTGTACCGCAGAGCGGGGTGTTTTTAGCCAAAATAGGGCTGTTTACGTGATCATTTTCATGCCTAAATAAGACCCAGAACGTAAAACAAGTACCTATCCCTGAAAGGGCATAAACAGAGCTTTCGAATGACACCTTAACGATCCTTGTATGATGGATAGTTTTCTTGCAATAACCGTGCAATGCGAGTGCAAAAAGCAGGTAATTCGGTACTTTCGGTACATAATTGAGTATGTAGGGAGTGAGAGAGGGAGGAGGGAGCTGAGATTTGTGTCAGTAGGTTCGCCGCGGTGGTCTGGAGCAGTCATACGCTCGCTAGTCTCCTGCCACCACTTGTCTCTCTCTCTCAGCCACATTACGTGCTGAAACTGCCACTCGAGTTATGTCGAGCGCCGCCACATAGTCCAGCTTTATTTAACTCGACTTATGTTGCTCGCCGCTAATTATGGGTTAAAGTATCCTCAATAGGCTCAAAATCGCGTCATATGTCGAAGAGGGTTAATACTGATTAATGCTTTCTATATTTGTTTTCTTTATTGAGTAATTTCAGTGGTGGAGATTATATCTCTATTTTTAAATTATAGATTCCCATTTTGCTTATTTAACCAATTGTATTCCTTACTTACATATTTACAGGGAGTACTTGCATTATAGCCTGTCATACTTGTATTCCTATTATAACAGCTTAAGTATAAGTATCATTGTATTTCTTGTATTACATACATCTACAGTAGTGAAGCCTACAGGAAAAGCCAGGATGCAGTCATTTGACCTTTCAGAGGAACGGGTCATGGGAATCACTGTAATCATCATATCTGATTTGTGTTCTATCACGTGATACGAGACATGGTTGGCGTGGGATTGGGGTGTGGATTACATGTGTTATGGATTTGATTGAAGATTTAAACCACACCCCTTTTATGTAATCTTGGCAGGTACTGGTTAAGAGTTCGGTAAAATACTTAATGTATGGTAAGACTTCATATAGAGGGCGTAACCCGATGTCATAATAAGGTTGAACTAACGACATTTGGCAGGAGAGAAGAGGGCCCCATCCATTGTTGACAGAGAGGGGTCAGAGGACAGTCGTGATAGTGAAAGCCAGATATTTATACTTGTATCATCTGCTTATTTAATCTTGAATTCTATATAGTACTTCTGAATAAGTTCTAAGCTTCCATTCAATAAATTGAATGTGAAGTACACTCAAGTTTCAGTTTCCTATACATTTTATCTTTAACCCTTAAAAAGCGGCTCACCACATAAGTCGTTTTTAATAAAGCTGGACTATGTGGCGGCGCTCGACATAGGTCGAGTGGCAATTTCAGCACGTAATGTTGCTGAGAGAGAGAGACAAGTGGTGGCAGGAGACTAGCGAGCGTATGACTGCTCCAGACCACCGCGGCGAACCTACTGACACGAATCTCAGCTCCCTCCTCCCTCTCTCACTCGCTACATACTGAATTATATGGGGAAAGTACCGAATTACATGCTTTTTGCACTCGCGTTGTACGGTTATTGCAAGAAAACTAGCCATCATACAAGGATCGTTATGGTGTCATTCGAAAGCTCTGTTTATGCCCTTTCAGGGATAGATACTTGTTTTACGTTCTGGGTTTTATTTAGGCATGAAAATGATCACGTAAACAGCCCTATTTTGGCTAAAAACACCCCGCTGGGCGGTACATATAAATAAACCGCATAGGCCGCTAAAGAAGGGTTAAGGTCTTATAACATTATATATACATTAAATAATTATTCTCCCTAATATACAGGGAGTGGTGGGAGTCTTTTGAGAGTTACTTAAACAAGGTATAACTCTAATCTTTAGTCTCCATTAAACATAATAATACTTCAACACACAACTGATATATTATATACGCAGTACATATAAGGCAGTACCAATAACATTCATAATGCTGATATTAACCAAAATATTGATAAGCTAATATTTTAATACTAATATAAAACACAATACTGATACAAGGTGTAATGCTAATATATGACACATAACTGAAATTATCAATTCTACTGGTATAAGGTCCAACATTGATATAAAAACCAATCCCGATATAAACTAGAGGAGCACTCGGGAGATGGCATACCTCCACCTACGATAGAGGAGGTATGCGCTCTACCAATCGCTAAATGGAATAACTTCTTCCTTGGCGCATATCCTATCTGTCCATCAAATTCTGTGAATATCAGTTAATAACTTTGTAAGCCGAATACACTGGCGGCGGTATGCACTCTACCGATCACCTCCTAAATTGAATAACATCTTCCTTGGCGTATATCCTATCTGTTTACCAAATTTCGTCAACCTTTTGATATATCTTGTTTACAGGTAAATACACAGGCAAGCGGAGGCAATAACATAACCTCTGTCCAACTTCGTTATCGGAGGTTAATATAATACAGACAATAACGATATACTGAAACCATATATAGTAAAATACCCAACCCCTGCTATCATAACGGAGAGAGAGAGAGAGAGAGAGAGTAAAGGCTTTGCAGAGAGAGAATTATATAGTGAATGAGAGTGAGAGGGAGAGAGAGAGAGAGAGAGCAAGTTATGAATGCAACATAAAGAGGCTGGAATAGCTAGACAGGTCTTGTCTTATTTACCAGTGCTTCCAGTTAATTACTGATATAAATGCATGAAAGAATCCCAATACAGGTTGGAAAAACTGACATTGAACTGATACAGAAATGGAAAACCTTAAATAAAGTATGTTATCACATTTTGTTGCAACGTAAATACAAATGTATTGCAATGTTATCACTTTCCCTTGTGTTTTCTTCTGTATATTTAATAGAACGAATAAATTGGTGGAAATAAGTCGGAGTTTACCTACTGTTAGGGTAGGCTGAATCTCAGCTGAGCCCAGAAATCAAAATTTCAATTTTTTGTTGTTCTTGTTCTATAATGCTTCTTTCAACATAGGAGAATAGCATAGGAGGGAACAAAAAAACATATCGCATCCATAACCCCCCGGGCACGACCCCAGAAAAACTAAATGTTTTACTTTCAGCCACCAAAATAAAACAAATTTGTCTTTTGTCTAAAGGGCTTCTGTAAGCAATATAAATGATCATATGAGGGCATAAACACCCATATGACATCCATAGCACCCCTCTGGGGGGGCCCCAATATAATGGATTTTGGTAAAAATTGGTGTGAAATTATTTACCCATGCTTGGAGGTGATGAAATTTTAGTTTAGTTTGTCATAAAACTCCATCCTCTATGAGCGCACCATCATAGAAAACGTTCTCTATGGAGGCCTAACTAATATATCTCCCCAAAAATGTTTTTGTCTGCTGAAAATCTAAGAATTTCAGTGGCCAGCGATCATATATTGGCACTTACGAGTGCATCTATATTTTTTTGTATTTCTCAAATTCATTCCCCTTCTAATCACTATACATAGGGGTATATAGGAGTGCCTGTACATTTAGATAATGTCCGTTTTGCCGAAAAAAATCTGAGTTTTGACCATTTTGGTGTCAAAATCAGCTGTACCCCAAAAAGAATGATATAATACAAAAATTTCAGCACCATCTATTATTCAATATGGGTAAACGAAAACGCTACGTTGTAGGGGATGCTTGTAGGATACGCCATGCAAAATTTGCGGGAAATTTGAACAATTTTGAGTGACTAGATGATTTTACAAATAGTGCAATGAAATTCTGCGTTCGCACGCGCGCGCACTCACATAGAGAGCTGATTTTTTCAGCGAGTCTTAGTATTTCCATTGGTAATAAGATGGTATAATGCCAGAAACACAATCTCTTATACAGGCTGACTTGGGGGTCAAAGGTTCAGCCTCCCCTTCTTTAACCCTTGTCTAGTGGATTTCTTTGGGCTCATTTGGGCATATTCAGGCCCTCCTGCATGATAAATCAAGCATCTGCATGAAAAAAAAAATATTTAGCAAAGAACTAGGCACTAAAAGCTTCAGAATGAGATCAGAACGAGCTACGTAGCACTCGTGGTTCTCTTGCAGTGATGCCACGAACATGGGAGTTTAGCATATATCGGTATATTTTTCCCAGCTATGCTCACTACTGGCTACACTGCCCGCCTCTCGAGAACACAGGGAACATGAGTTAATGGGCGGCGGTAAGCCCTGGGAGTCGGCTGTCTGGTCCGCTGCACTTCCGGCCATTTGCACTCGATTTTAACCCTTTAAAAGCCTTAATAATGATCCTAACTTGCTGCAAATTGGTGCACGACTTAATTCGAGCACCGCCAATAAGTGGTTAATTAACCCATTCTGTACCGGCGACGTCTTCTTAACTTAATTCTGGCTACTATTAAATGATTGTATTCAGTTTTAAATGGCCCTCCAGTAATTAACCCTCTCCGACATATGACGCAATTTTGAGCCTATTAGGGATACTTTAACCCTTTCGCTGCGGGTGACGTTCTGGAACGTCCTGGCAATTTCCAGCAATTTCCGGGCTTCAAAAACCTGTAAAAAACGTAAAAATCGAGTGTCGGTGGGCGGGAGCGTGAGGGGCCCACCTCCGTTCCTCAGAGCAGCGAGCGGCCCACTGAGGTAGACTGTGTCTCGCGCGGGTCTCTCACTGCCTCTCACAACAGTGTTGCCAGGGCGGGTGCCCAACCCCGAAAGGAGTTGAAATAGGGGAGCTATCCCCCCGCCAAAGGTGGCTTTCTAGGTCCTTTCCTAGCTGATGCTGAGAGGATTGGGTTCTAATCATGTGGTGATGGGCTGGTCTATCCGAGTGAGAACTGAGCGATCTCTGCCATACCCATAGCTTACTCTGACTGTTCCTTTTACTTATATATCTTCTAGATCTCAATTGGCGGCGTCTTTTCCGTGGATTGACCTCCCTACTGCCAACCTAGAAGTTGGCAGATTCGGAGCCAAAGCGTCCAATTTTTCCCTTACCCCTCAACTTTCCCTTCATAATTGCTGAGGGGCACAGGGCCTTGGGTGGGGCTTTGGTTTCCCGGCCGTTTCCGCACCCTCCTCAGCTCCCTGCCTTGGAGTGGCTTCGGTCACCCGGGCTTTGTTAGTGGTAAGCAGGGAGGATTTTGTGGGGGCGCTCGTTTATGGCCTTGGCCTTGCTTGAGACCTTGGGGCTGTTCGGCCAGACAGCCTGGGGAACAACAACAACAACAACCGTGTTGCCAAGCGAGCGAGTGCTAACAAATAGCGGGTTTCCCGCGTTTCTATGGCACCGCTGCGGGTGAACTAGACCACGTACGAGGCCCGTTCTGGTCTCATTTTGAAGCTATTTTCGCCTAGTTTTCAGCAGAATACAGTTCATTTAATGCAGATGCTTGATTCATCATTCAGGAGTGCCTGAATATGCCCAAAATAGCCCAAAACACCCCGCAGCCAAAGAGTTAAAGCCTTTGTTACCATCAGAGATATTTAGAAACCTTTAGTTTAGTTACTTCAACCTCTGCAGTTGTCTTTGAGTTAGCTGTGGGCAGAAAACTAATTTTGGAGAGGTAATTATAAGAGTGAGAGAACTCTATTTCTTATTGCTAATCTGGCAACCTCTGCATCATATGAGCGTGAAAGGGTTAATAGGCTTCGAACTATCTCAATTAACCCTTTTAGTTCCACAGATCCTTCCTAAGTTGCAGAATATCCTCTAAAAATGCCTAGCATAAAATTAAAAAGACGTCGCCGGTACAGAAGGGGTTAACCCAGAATGGCAAGAACACTCTTAACCCTCTCACGACCATAGGAAGCAGAGATTGCCAGATTAGCAATAAGAAATAGATTACTCTCACTGTTATAATTACCTCTCCAAAATTAGTTTTCTGCCCACAGCTAACTCAAAGACAACTGCAGAGGTTGAAGTAAACAAACTAAAGGTTTATAGATACCCCTGATGGTAACAAAGGCTTTAAAGTATCCCTAATAGGCTCAAAAATTGCGTCAGGATGTGAGAGGGTTAAGAGGTATTGGTGGGCAAAGGCGACGATCCTCTTAACCCGTTGAGCCCCGGCTAGTTATAATATTTTGTTCACCCCAGTCCCAAGCCATTTTCATTTATTTTGTTTTTGTTTGCTAAAATGGAAGACAAGGATGAGAAATGAAAAAAAAAAAAAAAAAATCACCTCTGAATTTTTTTTTTGGGGGGGGGGGCCCCGGTGGGGGGTTGGGGGGGGGAGCCTCAAAAAAATTTGTTGAGCCAAAATGGAAGAGAATGGTGAGAAATGAAGACAAAAAATAAAAATAAACTCATTTCGGTCATTTGGGGGGCGGGGGGGGGGGGGGGTTTCAATAGTTCGTCTCCCCCGCATGACCACCCGCCCGGGAGCACTAGGGTAAAAACTGAGTATGGCATTGTACGGCATACATCCTAAGGAGTATCTCACATAAATCTCAAGCCTCTTGCTCCCATACGACCGGAGTAATGAAGGTTCAAAGTGGCGGTGAACTAGGGGTGTAAACTATCCCCACTAAGCCCACCACCACCAGCCGCGCGGCTGTCTCGGCCCGCTCACACCTACTGGCCCGGCTCCCACACACACTACGGTACCTCCCCCTCCTATTCTCCCGCCATTTCCTACCTTACGAGCCACGTAAGTGTTTTTTATATGTCGGACGCACGTGATGCGTCACTGGGAGTTGGTGATCAAAGACTGCCGACGCAACACGTGCGACGCTGGGTCTCACTGGGTTAAGAGGTAAGGCTTAAAAATGTTTTTAAAGGCCCCAGTAGCACTTAAAACAAAATAATAGGTGTTTAAGTGAGATAATTGCCGCCATACCTCCTACACATGTGTCAAAACCCCCTCCTCCCCTCCCCCCCCTCAATTATCACCTATATTTCCTCTTATTCCCTTGTTTATCGGTTTATTTACCGTGCCAACATCTCTAATCCGGTTCTAAGGCGTGGTCATGTGCCTACCGACTGCATGTTGTGATAGAGAATGAGAGAGAGAGACTCAGTGTGCTGCTAGCTTTGGGAGAGAGAGGGTGTACGTCGCGTCTGGCTCACATTTCATGAATGAACGGTCGGCAATAATTCGCGATTTTGACCCTCTAAACACTATTCCCACTTGTTTTATTGCTGTCACATGTTAATATCTTCATACTAAATGTAAAATAGGTGGATATGAATAAGTAATAATGATATTTATCGTAAAATTACGATTTTAGGCGAGAATTAAGCCTAATATCGTCGCCTCGCGGTAGGGTGTCCACTACACAGAGTTCGTGCTTAGGGGGTTAAGGAAAGCTGCCCCCCTCTTTGAAAACTCGTTCCGAGAATGCTATGGGTGGATTGAACAACTGGATAATGGTATATAATATCAAGAGGAAAAGGGGTGTAATTAAATTGGTACAGGATAAAGGATAATCATAGATACATTGGCAATAAGATTTGTCTAAGTCTAGAGAAAAGTTACCTCTGTTGAACACCTTCCAGTTTCTGTATGTCCTTTTCAAAACAGAATGTCAGAGAGAGAGAGAGAGAGAGAGAGAGAGAGAATGGGAAGACCAGGAAACTAAAGGGAAGAGAATAAATAGAATGCCTGGAAGGAAAGGGAGATAGACTGTAACAAAGGGTACATTAAAGGAGAGAGAGAGAGAGAGAGAGAGAGAGAGAGAGAGAGAGAGAGAGAGAGAGAGAGAGAGAGAGAGAGAGAGAGAAAGAAGTATCAAGTAGATGAAGAATTCATCATGTTAACTTACATCGAAAGAAGTATTTGAGCTTACATCAAATGACTATGTTCAACTCAGGAAGGACCTCTGCAAGCCAAACGATTACAAACTCAAGGGCTGAAACTTTAACTTGGCCTTCATAAACTGAACAAAATTGTTTGATGATGGCTAGAATAAAATATTTAAACAATGGCATAAACCTATTCAAGAGGTTTTAGGAGCAGGATTCAACTAACGGAACGGAATGTATTAATGCCGACAACATTTGATGAACTGTTTACTGATGAACAATTATTGATATTGTTAATGAATTGCTATGCAATTAGTAGAAATAGAGACGTATCAAGGCTTCCAGATATTATTAATTTGGTTATACAGGAGGAAGTCTAGAAATTACAAATGTTATAGGAACTAATGAAGGGACTTGATAGTGACTAACATCATGGACAATGATAGTGATACATTTTGATGAAAGACAAATAATATACAGTAAACTTCCTATTATTAAAGCCACTTAAGGGAATAAAAAGTTAATTGTACTCAGATATAGCTAATCAAGTTGTTAGTATAATTTTATTTAACAATGAAAAGGGCGAAAAGGATAGTGTTGACAAATATAATTATATAATTTCCATGGAAACGTTAAGCACATGGGGTATAGATATGGCTGTTAATACAAATATTTAAGTTATTTTTAACGAAGGGTAATATAGAAATAAGGAAAATTATACACAACATGAATTATAACTGAAATAGGAAATACATCTATATATTCTTACATGGCATTGCATTGGATTCCATAAATATATATTACAAAATATTATACCAGTGGTATAGCCTAATAAATAACGACAGGAAAAATATTGGCATATATTTCCCGTATATGAAAAAACAGAAAACAAACTATGGTAGCCCTAGGACTGGAATTGTTAACATGAGAAAGGATCTACACTCCACTTCCCTGTATTAGAAACAACGCGAAGAGGAAAATTATTAAAACTGTAGATAATTTGTTTAGTAAGCTTTATAAATAATTAATAACTATTTATCAAGGCATATAAGACGATATACTAAGCTTATAATTCCAGCACCACTTCCATTGTTTGAAGATTTTGCAAGGCACTGCAAGTTGTCTATAATATAATTTTTTGATATAAAGAACATTCTGTTCAGTCCGTTTCACCTTGTTTCATTGTAGGTGCAGTGCTAATAGTTGAAGATGTACAGGAAGACATTTTGGGCAGTTCTATGCACAAGTGTTGACAGTTTCTATATCTGCCATTACAAACATTACCACCAAATTATCAACCATGTACACTCGTGGAAAAAACATCTATACACTAACGCTCTAAACATTCTGGAAAAGGGTCGAACTTTTGTGATAATACAGTACCGACATATATTTGACCTGGTTCGTTCTGTATGCAAAAATATATATACAGTATATATTATTATATATATATATATATATCTAGGGGTTACCCCCTACTCCTCCTACCCAAGAAGGTAGGAACGGGATGGTGCCTGCCCGTTCCCCCTCACTACTCCTACCCCAGGAAGCAAGGACGGGGCGGTGTCTGTCCGTCACTCCTTTCTACCCTTTCCCTTGCTTGGAGAGATTAAACTACCAGGCCCCCCACTGACATCCTACCCCCAACGCCAGATAAGAGGAAACCTCCGTTTGCAAAATGCTTTAGCTCCATGAACACAGAATAAAGTACCCTTGCAATGAGGCCGAGACTATGTCAGTAATTGGTATTATATACATATCTCATAGAAACCATAACAAAGGTGTTGCATTAAATTGTCTAATATTATTGAATGAAGATTAGTTACACTATCTCTTTCAACACACGCGCGCACACACACACACACACATTTATCCATTGCATAAGTAATGGTATGGTCACTATGGTGTTTACCTTCATTTGTTAATATATGACTATATACTGTATGTGTATTATCAAGTAGCAATTAAACGCCAAATTTAATAGCTACTCACTCGACATATGATCGCATTGCTATATGCCATGTTTGCTATTTGGTAGTGTTATGTAGAACTATATTGTAGTAATGAATTATAGTTGTATATATGTGTTTTCTCCATGGATAACACATATTAGAAAATACTGTCAGGGAGGTGCGTTACTAAATAATATAGCAATATATATATATATATGTTTTCCATAAATCAGTATACAGTTGCAAATGCAGATAAACAGTTAATTATGTTTAATAAAATAAGTACTGTACAATTATATATACAGTACCGGTATATATGTATATATATATATATATATATATATATATATATATATATATATATATATATATAAGAGAGAGAGAGCGTGGGAGGTGACAACTACTAATACTGTAATAAGCCAAAGGGTAGATATATGTCATGCCGGATTTATATATTGAACAATTACTTATCATCGAGGCAAACAGTTGTGGTAAACCATATCCCTCATGATTGTCGGTATATTAAGAGTAGCTGGCAACCGTGTTTAATCTTTGATACCAAATTCATCACTGTTCATGGTGATCTAAAATCGATTATCCTGTAACGATTGCTAAACTACCCCCTTTCTTCCCCCTTACCTGCATAGTTTGAGTGTCGTTCAGGCTTTATTGCTCTCTGACATTAGGCTGAGATTAGTATGGGCTTTCATTAAGAGCTCTTTACTAACACCTCTGTTACTACTGGAACTATATATTTTCTGTAATCGCAGATTAAAACTGTCCTCCGCGGCACAACATAGTGTTTTTCGAATGGCCCCATTTCTGAAGAGTGTATCTATAAGATGATCTATAATCGAGCACAGTTTCATGCTTGTACATAATATTGCCCAATTTATTTAATGTTGATGTGCATATTGCTTGTAGTATTGATGAAAAAAGTAATTGTTTTATATAAAGGATTCACAAACATGATATATATATATATATATATATATATATATATATATATATATAACTCCATCTTAGGAGATTTCAACGTTCACCACTGTCAATGGCTCTCCTCTTATACTACAAACCAACCTGGTAAACAAGCCTTCATCTTTTCTATCCTAAATGACCTAGAGCAACTAGACCAGCAACCCGTATCCCAGACCGCTTCGGAGATTGGCCCAACATTCTTGACTTATTTCTGACTTCTAACCCTTCTCCTTATACTGTCAATCTTTTCTCTCTTTTGAGTTCCTCCAACCATAAACTTATCCCCGTTACCTGTCCTATCTCTCCAGTACGGCCACCCGATCCTCCCAGTCAACGGCGCTTGTGGCACTTTGGCGCTGCTGACTGGGTGGCCCTTCGGCAGTACTTCTTTGATTTCCCATGTAATGACTTCTGCTTCCATGACCGAGGACCCTCGGAGAGTGCTGATCGCATTACCGAGGTAGTCTAATCCTCTCGGGCATGGAAGCATACATTCCATTTTCTTTCTGTCATTCTAATGCAAAAAAATATTGGTTTACTCACGCTTGTTCTACTGCTGTCCACACCAAGGAGGAAGCATTTAAACGGTACCGAGGCCTTAAAACTCTAGAATCTCATTCTTCCTATGTTTCTGCCTGGAATCAAGCCAAATCTGTTCTTCGACTTGCCAAGCACTCTTTCATCAATAATAAATGCACTGAATTATCCAACTCTAGCTCTTCCCAAGCTTTCTGGCATCTAGCCAAAACCCTCTCCAACCATTTTTCTTCCTCGTCTTTCCCTCCCCTTTTCCACTCTGATGGCACAACCATCACTTCTTCCTCTGACAAAGCTGAACTCTTCGCTCAAACTTTTGCTAGAAACTCCACCTTGGATGATTCCGGTACTATTCATCCCTCTACACCCCGCTCTCTCCTACTTATGCCTAATATCCTAATCTCTTCTAAAGATGTACTTTCTACCCTCTCTGGGCTTAATATTAAGAAGGCGTACAATTCGGACGGTGTTCCTCCTGTTGTACTAAAAAACTGTGCTTCCGTGCTGACTCCCTACCTAGGCAAACTCTTTTGTCTTTGTCTCTTCTCTAACGTCTTCCCTTCATGCTGGAAGTTTGCTTTCATTCAACCTGTCCCAAAGAAGGGTGACCGCTCTCAACCCTCCAACTATCG